>CM035597.1:2309292-2331792 GCA_020423425.1 Chrysopa pallens | reverse complement strand
GTTTGTCATAAAAATAAATTAAATAAACTTTGTTAATGCATAAACCAAAATAATTTTAATCATTTATTTAAAAAAAGTACAAAACAAAGAAACACTCAAAATTTGTAAAAAAACATTGCCAAACAAAAAATATATTTTCTTTCTTCTGGTTTTTTCCTCTTCAATGATCATCTTTTTTAAAGTTCTGCTTAGAAAAAAGAATAAAGCAAAAATAAAATAAATTTTTAACACAAAGTTCAAATACCTAACCCTCACAAGTAGAAGAACTACAATGGTAAAATATTTATAGCCACTAAAAGCAAGGATATCTAAAAAATACAAATTTTTAATGTCAACAAAGTAGGAGGAAAGTTTTGTCAGAAAAATAATAAATAGCTCTAAGAAAAATGTTCTTGTAAAAATTAATGACAGCCTCTCAGGAGTAAATTTGTTTTGGATACCCAACTGTAACCCTTTAAGAAGGATATAAGTTATAAATGACATTACAGGGATGTATAAATCTGGCTGTGTGAGTGTACCAGTCTTAGGAAGCACAATGTTCCAGTCTTTATTATGGAATGGTAAAATGATAAGAAGTAATTTTCTTAGGATGTATGTGTTTGAAATGTTAAAATAAGGCTTAAAAGTAACAAAGTTGACCTTTTCTATCTTTTTATTTACAAAATTCTTACTCGCACCAATCATTTCTTTACTCAAAGCAATGTCCATAAAGGATTAAAAAAAATATAAAAAGATATTAATTTTTATTATTTTATTTAATATTTTAATTTTATTTTTCTTATTAAATGAGTATATTATATTTAGAAGGTACCCTAAGGTATTTATCCGTAGGATTTCCCATCCCTAGGCAATAAAAAATATATAAAAGGTATAGTGATAGATCTGTGTATTGGTTTCTTAATTTTAGGAATGGGAAATCAAATATTTTAATTAAGTAAACAAAAAAAGAATATGATTTTATTAAAATTAGTGAAAACTTAATTAATTTATGGTTTAATAAAGTAAAGAAAGATTTTATTAAGAAAATATTATTCATAATTAACAATATTATTGAATAATATTTTTATATTAAGAAAATAGGATAATTTAATACCTTTTAGATCTTTAGGAAGCATAAACAAAATATCATCTCTAAAAAATTAAAAATATTTCTTAAAGCAATTAATCAAAGAATTTCTCTTTAAAATTGAAAGATGATTAAAAATTAGAGAATTTTTTACTCACAAAATATTTAATTTTCTTTCTTCTTTAAAAATTATAAATTTATTTATTATTTTTACAATAAAATTAATATTAACATTCTAAGAAAAATATCTAAGTTTCGTAAATAAACAGATTTATAAAAATTAGATATAAGTTAATTTAAAATATCTGAATCAAGCAAAAAGAAAAATATTATTTTTATGTTTTACAAATTTGTTTTATCAAATTAAATTGAATTTAAAATAGTAATAATATTTAATGTTAATTATAATTTTTTAATATTTTAATAATTTTTTTGCTTTAAAGTTAAGTTTTTTTATTGCCTAAAGATGAGAAATCCATAAGAATATTTATAAATATGTTATTTAAAAATAAATATCTTACAATTATTTGCTATTGTCTCTAAAATTTTACATCTTGTTTCTATTTTGAGAATATAGTATATAATTTATATGAATATTACCATAATATACTACTATGGTTGTACATAATTAAAACAATATCTTTAATCTGTTGGTTACTTATATTCTCATTTTTATCTGTGAATTTATTTTACTTTATACCTTAATAAAGTAAAATTTCTTGATTTTAAAAAGTTTCTTTCAATAATTTTAATTAATTAAAAATTTTTTTAATAAATAAATAAATAAATAAAAAAAATGAAAGAAAAAATAAACAAAGAAGCAAAATATTTTTTTACAAACAAAACTGAAAAAGTAAAAAACAAAAAAGAATTAAAAAAAATATTTTTACAAACTTACAAACTAAAAGATATTTCTATTTTAGAACTAAATAACACTTTTTTTGTTACTCAATTAAAAAAATTAAAAGATAAAGAAATTAAATCAGAAAAAAAGATTATTTTTTCTGATAGTGAATTAGTAAAATTACCAGAAAATGTTAAAGAAATTGGTAAAATTAAAAAAAATGATGAATTTGTTAACAAAGTAGTTAAGAATTTAGATGAATATTTTGATTTATTTATTAAAAAAATGTGATTAAATTATTTTTTTTATTTTTTTACCTGTTTTTTTGCAAATCAGATAAAAAAGAAAAAATGAAAATAAAAACCCTGAAAAGGTAAGAAAATAAAATGGTAAACTGCCTGATTTCTCAAAAGGTACCCTTACATTCATACCCCACAGCCCTGCTATGGTTTGACAAGGGAGAAATATAAAAGTAATCAATGCAAATCTATTTATAGCCTTGCTCATCAAATTAGCCTCTAAAGATTGTCTCATATCCAAGAGTGCAAGCAGTAAATCTTGCTGTCTTTCCAATTTCTTCTGTAAATCTCTCAAAATTTCTTCTGCGATCATAAAATCATCAATCAACAACCCAAAATAATAATTGATTAAATTGTTAAGTGTCTTAAATTTGCTTCTATTCTTTTTCTGGATAGAATTTTTTATGATTTCTTTTAAGATTTGTTTTTTTGATTTTATGTAAGAAAGAAGGTTACTTACTTTGTTAGTCAAATTAAAATTACATTTTAAGTTTGTGTCAGTCTTTTGTTTATAAACTTCGTAATTTAATTCGAATTCATCCGAGAAGAAATCTAAATTAAGAAGTGATTCGTTGTTTTTGTTGAGTTCTTTTATTAAAAATGCTTTTTTTGTGTTATTGGTGGGTATACAAGAAGAATTTTTTTTCTTCTCTTCTAAAATAATCTCTTCAATCAAATCAGTTTTGAATTTTATGTCTTGTAACACTTCTACTAAAATAGAAAAAACCACCCAATGTGTTTTAAATTTAGTGTATTGAGTCAAAAGAATCAAGAAATTAATTATGTCATTCATCCCAGACCAGTGATTGTTATGTGTTGTGATGATACAATTGTTAAAAATTATAATATTTAAATCTATGTCTTCTTCATCTTTGGATGTAAGCAATTTTAAAGAAATGAATGTGTAATCAGAGTATAAATCTATTTTTTCATCAGTGTTTGATTCTAAAATGTCTACAAGAGAAGTGGGATGGATTGAGTATTGTGAATAAAGGAAATCCAGGTCTTCTTTGGTAGGCTGAAATATATTTATCCAATACTTTTGCCTAGAACCTTTATCCTCTTTGGTGCGCCGTTTAGTTTGTAAGTTTATACTCTTTAACCCGGTTTCTTCCTTGTTAATTTCATTAGAACCACTGTCATTACCTTCGATATGTTCAGTATCATCCTCAGTGATATGAAATATATCAGAATAATCTTGTAAAACATATTCATTTTCCTCTTTCTTCTCCAAATTTGTTGTTTTCTCCTTCGCCAAAGGCAAATTTTGTAAAACATTTTCTTGGTAAAAATTTATCCCATCAAATAAAAAATATTTAGTTTGTTTTATATCTTTTAGTTTTTGAAAATCATAAGCCATTTTATAATCTTTCACTATTGAATCTGGGAAATGTTTTTTTATTTTTCTGTAAAGGGTTATTATTTCTGTTATGGTGTGTGTCTTTGAAACCATAAAAAAAGAGGGTTATTTTAATTTATTTAATTTTTTGAAGTTTATTTAATTTATAATTAAAAATTGTTCTTTTTTTAAAATAAAATTTACATTTATTTAATTTTTATAAATTAAATAATTTTTACAAATTAAATAATTTTTACAAATTAAATAATTTTTACAATTGTAATGGTTGGATTATTGTGTTGTTGTAAAAAAATAAATGTAAATTTTATTTTCTTGAATTAAAAATAAATAAAATACTTAGTTAAAATTTAATGATCTTTTATTTTTTTATGTTTATTATTTACCATATAAGAGGATTGTAAATAAAAGATTTAGATTAATTATTTGAAGACAATTTTAAATAAATTATGAGATACAAAACTAACAGTAAAAAGATATCATCTCTCATACAAGGGTACCTAAAATAGGTATAAAGCCTCATAGATAAACCACTTATCTTTTAGAAAATTATTTTTTTTTTAATTATAGTTATATATAATTGTTAAATTTACAATTTATATTTTTAGATTAAAAAATATTTGTGCGAAATTTTAATTTTTTGTTTTAAAACATAAACACTAAAAAATTTTTTAAATTGTTAAATATAATTAATTTTGATGTAAAAATGGTATTAAAATATAATTAAAGAAGTTTTAAACTAAAGAATATTTTTAAATTAGTTTTGTGATCAAATTAAAATATATCATATTTGTTGGTAAATGGTTTAAAGAGCATTGCGATTGTTATAAAGAAGTCAGATGTAAAAGATATTGTTTTTTATAGTGATAATGGATTACATTTATCTTTTTTAAAGTATGAAATTTAAAATAAATTACAAATTAGGGGAGTTAGTTTAAGAAAAAAAGAGCATAAAAATTGCTTAAGTACATGCGTTCATTAAGAATAAATAAATTAATTAAGATATGATTTGCTTTATGAGAAGTATTTTGAATTTTTAAACAATTATTTGTTAAAAAATGATATAATTATTGTGTAATTAATATATTTTGATCAATTATAGCACAGTGTGCAATAATTTTTCATTTTTTAAAAAATATTTTTTAAAAATGAACATATGCGGCGAACATGTTTTGTCATTGCAAAGGTAAAATATTTAAACACATTATAGTATAAAGAGAGACATTAGAAAAATAATAAAATATATTTAACCACAATACACGTTTATAAATTAAATTTATTCTTTCTATTTAGGATTTTAAAAAATTTCACATGCAAATATAAGATTTTATATTAACATCTTAAAATATAATTTGAATTATTAACAATATTCAAAGTAAAATATAAAAGAGATGGATATCTTAATAATTGTTTTAAACAAATTTTATTCTTTTACATGAAATATCACTTATAATGTTCATTAAAGATAAAATGTTAACTATACTTTGCTTCAAAATATTCTTTGATTCCTGAACTATAAAGTTGAAAATCTACTATTGTATAAATTAAGTAGATTAAAAACCTGATAACATCAAATATAACTACAATTCTTGTCAAACTAATTAAATTATACTTACCTTTTAATCGAATCAAAATATATAATCCAATGCACAATAATATAAATTAGTATTGTTGTGATTGAAAGAATAGAACCAACCTTAAGAAAACAATATTCTTCTTTTTCGTAGAAACTTGCTACCAAATCAACTATCGAAACATAATAAATCCAACTTCTGTAATCAGTTTTTTTTATCGAAAAACATCTTTCATGAGATATTTTGATTATAATTTCGCTGAAAAAAAAGAAATATGTGATGAATCTTACCGATGTCAATATTGCTCTTACCTAATTATTTTTTTACTTACTTTTATTGCTCTTTGTTTATGGCCATTTAGATTATATTTTTGTGTTTCTATCGCCATTTCTAATTTTAGAATACCTTCGTAATTATATAATACCAAAAGGTAGCTTAAAATTACAGGTATAATAAAGGAGAGAAAAAGATAAGGTTTTGTTATATATGGCATTATTACAATAGAAAATAATACAGTATTACCTTCTATAACAACATATGGCATAAAAAGTTTAAGTTTTTTACTTACAAACACGGTCGAAAATGCCACAAAAGAAATAAAGGTGATAACAAAAAACAACACAGATAAAAATAAGCTGGTGGATTCTAATTTAATTGCAGCATCAGATAAAATATCAATCACATCTCTCAAATAAATAATGAAAGTGATGAATCTTAAGGCGTGTAAAAAAGCAAATATTTTATAATAGTTGTCTGAATAAATCATGTTTACACCAAAATGTTCTTTAAAAAATTTGAATGACATTAATTTTATTATAAAAATTAAAAAATTTTCGTTTTCATTAATCTAAATTCTAAATCAAATTATATAAATATATTTATCAGTGTCGAGACCCAATTTCCCTGACAAAAAACTTCCCAAAAAGGAAATTTACAAGACCTGGAAAAAGGTCTAAAAATTGCAAAAATATAAATAAGGAAATTCAGGTAAAAAATGGAGGTAAATAAATTAAATAAAAACATGAGTAAGAAAAAAATTTATTTAAATTGTAAGTCTTTATATTGATAGTTCCTTTCGGACATTGGATGTAACTTTCTAAAGTCCGACAATCAGTATAAAATGTTTAGAATTGTTTTAGTTCAACTTAAGATTAAATCATCTTATTAGTTTTATTTTGAAGGGTTAACTGATTTAAATTTAAAAAGAAAAATTTTCAAAATCATAACAAGTATGTTTTTTAAATACAAATAAAAATTTATACTCATATTTTATTCACAAAATTATATTTTAATTATGATGTATGTTCGGTTACAATTTAGAATTAAAATACTCGTTTAATCCAATATGATAAAATTTACAATCTACTATCGTATATATTAAATAAATTGTAAACCTAAGTATATCAAATATAATTACAATCCTAGACAATCTAATTAAATTTTACTTACCCTTTGATAAAGCCAAAACAATTGACCCAATGTACGATCATATATGTTAAAATTGTAGAAATAGAAGAGACAGATGCTAATTTAAGATAAATTATTTCTTCTTTTTCATAGAATGATGCAGCTAAATCCACGATAGGAATGTAATATATCCAATTTTTATAATCAGTGGTTTTAATTAAAAAACACTTTTTATGGATTAATCTTACGATCAGTTCACAATAAAAAAAGAAATAGGTTACTAACCGAATTGAAGCTAATATAGATCTTACCTAATTAAAATTATACTTACTTTTATTCCTCGCCGTTTTATTTCGCTTAGGTTGTATTTTTGGTTTCAATAGCCATATCCAATCTACAGATATTATCATAGTTATACAATATGAAGAAATATGCCAACATTAATGGAAATATACAAGAAAAAAAAATATACGAACGTGTCAAAAATGGTAAAAGAGCTGTTGAGTACAATACCATGTGTCCTTCTATTACAATATAAGGCATAAAAAGCTTAAGTTTTTTGCTTATAAAGACGTTTGAGAATGCTATAAAAGAAATAAGTGTATTTAAAAAGAACATTAAAGCCAAAAATAGACTTATACTTGATACCTTGCTGCCCGCTTTACTTAATTTATCAAACAAAAGCCTACTGTAAATAATAAAAGTTATAAACCTTACAGCATAAAGAAATGAAAAATATCTGTAAGAATTATTTGAATATAGCATGTTTACCCTTAAAAAAGATTTAAATGTTATAAGACATTTATTTGCTATCATATTTTGAATATTTGCACTCACAAAATAACCAAAACTTATGATAAATAAAAAGATTCTGTTTGTTGCGTAATAAAATATAATATAAGTGTTAAATATAAAGTTTTTTTTTCATATCGAATACAATACTTGCGAACTACTTTTAATCCATGATTTATTTGACATTTATGATTTGTAAAAATTAAAAATTAGTTGTTAAAGTAAACAAAAAATGAAATACTTTTATAAAAATTGACATTTTATTTTTTAGGATTTTTTAATAAAAGTTTGCAAATTCTTAGTAAAAAAATATTGTGTATCTATTTTTTACTAAATAAAATAAATAAATTTTAAAAATAACTTAAAAATAATAAGTTTTTTTCTCCAACTCCGTAAAATTATTATTAAAACGATTAACCTTAGCTCAATTTTACCAATAAATGCGCGAATTAATAAATAAATAACAAAGATTGGGTATATGCTATAATTACTTATGCAATATATTATTAAAATAAATATTAATCAGTTTCAAAAATTCTCGCAAAAATATTAATAATATTACAACAGAAACCCCTTTTCATATATTTTTATATTTTTTCTGTACAAAATTATGTGTTTTTGATAACCAAAAAAATATTTACATTTTTTAAATTTAATACGATTTAAGTAAAAAAGAGAGTTGGAGAGAATACTAAAAGAGACATTAAAATAAAGCATCATAATTTTTTTAATTATATTAAAAACTAGTAAACCATATAACTCTATATTTTCTAATTTCTTTATTTCTAATATTTTAAAATAAAATCGGCTTATTGAATTTTTACTAGAAATTTTGAAAATATGAAATTTCATAATCTAAATCCAAGCAGTTTAAAAATACAAAATATATTTGTAACATTTTTTATTTATACTATTTTAGTTTACGATTTAACTTTTTTTGTGAATATTTGTTTGATTAAAAATGTTTCAATGGTAAAAAAATTTAATTTCGTCTAGTGGTTTGATTAAATTTTTTGTTTTTGTCCTAAAACAATGGATTGTGCTAATTTTATTTATTGAGGAATAGTGCTTTTAATTCGAAGAGAAACAAAATAACCTAAAAAGAACGCATCAAAAGTTTTAAGTAGTATAAAAAATTATCAAAATTTTAATATTATTATAAAATTTTTAAAACAAAACTACATTTTTAGAATTATAGAATGGATTAACTGAGATTTTCGTGTTATAGGAGCACTCGAAATAAAGTCGAATACTCTATAAATATACAGAATTGAAAACCAGATTTTAAATATAGTGGATACAGTGTCTCCAGAAATAGTATTGAAAATAATTCACTGAGATCTATCACAAAAACTACTTGCATGAACAAACTATTGAGTTGTAAAACTATGAAGAATTAAAAACTAGGATATATATTTTGTTAAATATAAGATTTGGATCACTGCCTGAAAAGATTTGAACAATACAAAAGTAAAAATATGTGTTTTGAAGATAGCGACTAGTCTGATTAAAATTTTTATTTTTAATATCCTTCATTAGAATATTCCGTAGAATAGTATAGGATGTAAGACCTTTTACAGCCGATGTTTGTTCTATAACATATCTAAAATTATCAATAAAAATCTCAAATATTATAATTCGTAACAAAATTCTAATCAAACTAAATTCTTAAATAACAGAGAAGATTTAGATTATGATTATTCGCAAAAAATGATATAAAATTTAATGTGAAGTTAAAAAAACCGAAAAGAATAACAAACACCTGAAAAGGGTAATGGTGATATAAAATTAATATTAAGCTTGTTGCCTATTCTACTATGTAATTAATATTTAAACCTCATACAAATATGCTGATTTATTATAAATAATTATTCTGTTGAGGATTAAAAATGCTTCTTCAGTGATCTTTTTATCATCTAAAAATAAAATGATGAATTTTAAAATATGTTTGAAAAATAATGTAAAGTATCTTCGACTATTATATTTAGTATAAATTAATGTATATTAAATTTTTATCAACCATAAAATTATTGTTGATAATGGTTCACAATTTTTTCGCTCGCCAAAAGCAAAATTTGATACAATGTTATTTACAGATCTTTAGCCATTTACACTGATTTTATTAGATTTTGGCGCTGTAAAATAGAATATTTAGATTTCTGTGTTCAAACTTACTTCTCTCATTTTATTTTGTATGTAACACATATATGAATTACATTTAAAAATCGCATGTTTATTATAATAGAAAAAGGAAGATTCGGGTCAATTTAACGATTTAATTTCAACTCAACAAATAGCAAACCATCTTTTAATAAATATTTAGCTATTTAAAATTTTGTTTCAAAGAAAACTATTCACTTTGACAGAAAGTAACCCAATAAATTTTGTAATATACAAATATAACTTCTTCAAAATGACCAAAATTGTAAATTAGAAATAAAAAAGTTTATAATTGGTTCTTTAACTTATTGTATATTGCAAAAAATACATATTTCATTTTAAGATTGTATATTATGTTTGTGATATTCTATTAACGTCATCCATTAAAAAATGATTTAAGACCCCAAAGAATTTACAAATAGACTTTCGTGTATCTAATTATTTTTCATGCCTTTTTAAGATACAAAATCTTATCTTCAAAAAATATTTTAGGTTTTGCTTCTTCATTTTTGAAAGAATTGATTTCATATAAGAACTTTTAATAACCAAACTAATTACATGAAAAGTTATATTAATAAATACAATATCAAAATGAAAGATTAATTTATTAAGAAAACCTTTCAAAACATTATTTTTAAACATTCTAAGATAACACATTATAAGGCAAAATTTTAGAAAAATATTTTAGTTCTAAAATTAAATTTATTCGGGCTAATTAAAATTGATCCTTAAATATAATTCTTTTTCTAAATATTTACTACGATATTTATAAGGTTGTGTTTCGAACTTTTTGGTAAAATATTTTCTTTGTTAACGAAATCAAAAAAATCTCGCAAGAAACATTGACGTGCACTTAAACACATTAATATATACCCTCTAAATATAGAATATTGGCGCGTTTCCATAGTAATAAAGTAATTTGACAAATTATACGAATTTTAAACCTTTTAAACTTTAATTTGATAATTTGTTTGATGAAATGAAAATATTTTAAAAGGATAACAAATTTACTAAAATAAAAACATTCTATTTTGCAGGTAAGATTTATTTCAAACAAAAAATAAAAAAACCCCCCTTTCTTCTTGATTAGATATATCCTACAAAAAAAATTTTATGAGTTTAAATAAAATTTTCTCTCATGCCACATTCAACATCAATTTTTAGATTTATAATTTTTAAAATGAGAGGAAATGTTTTTTATAATTTTTATCACAGGATTTTATAAAAATCTTACTTTTTTTATTAAATTCTCATAATTAGTAGTCTGCACTCTATGTTATTAGTTTTTAAATTATAAAGTCTTATGATGTTTGATTTTTTTAAATCAAACTAAAAAAATTTGTTTATTCATTTTTGCCAATTCTATCACATTTCGAAGACACTTTAATTTATTTGTGCAATCTTATTTTACTTTAACTATCAGACATAAAATTTAGAATATTCTCGAAATGGTAAAATTAAAATTGAAATGAGTTTATACTCATATTTTAGGATAATTCTAATTTAGATATAAAAATATTACTTGATATTTCTTAGAAAAAAAAGTTATCGCCTATCTTCAAAAAACTCTTTTAATCCCATTTTGTAATATATCATATCAATTATGTTGTAAATAAAATATAAAAAGAGTCTTAAAATGTCACATATAACTGCCGTTCTCGTTAAACTAATTAAATTATACTTACCCATAAATTTTATTAAAATGAACAATCCAATGAATTATGATGTAGACCAAAACAATAAGAACACAAAAAATAGAAACTATTTTTAAAAAAATTATCTCTTTTTTTTCATAAAAACATGCACATAAATCCAATATTACAATGTAATATATAAAATTCATATAATCAGCTTCTTTGGTAAAAAAACATTTGCCATGGGTTAATTTAATGACCCATCCAATATATAAATTTGTATAAGTAACCACTCTCAATGATTTATTTACGTTTCGAACCTAATTAAGTTTAAACTTACATTTCTTATTTTATATATTTTATCACATAGATTACTTTTTTTAAATTCATATTCTATAATTATACTCAAAATTTTCCTATAGTTTAAAACCACTGAAAGGAAGTCTATGATTAAAAAAATATTATAAGACAAAGCCACATAATTATAAGTGGCAAAGGGTACTAGTAATGTAGCCGAAATTAACAAATTTCCTTCAATTATTACGAATCGAATAAAACATTCCTGTCTTTTGCTGAAATAAAAGGTTGAAATTGATAAGAGAGACAAGAAAGAGTTAAACATAAAATAATAAACGATAAAAATGCTAAATGGAAGTAGTTTAATGCCCCTTTCTTCATATTTTCTCATAAAAAGCCTAAAAAATAAAATGAACGAAGACGTTTTTAAAGTGTAGAAAAATAGAAAAAGAAAATATGATCTACTGAATGTGTACATATATTGATTTGTAAAAATGTCATATATTTTTTCTATAAAAACTTTTAATTAACTAAATTCAATTTCCTGACATTAGTTTTATTTTTACAAAATTTTAGAACACTTATTGAAATCATTAAAGTCAATTTCGAAATTTTCCATTGGTCGGTATTTTAACAGAATAAAAAAATAATTAATACTTTTTTATAGCCACAGTGAAAACTAACAGCAATCATTTAATATAAACGATAATGACAGCTATTTTATCGCCACCAAGATTTAGAGTTTTTATTGGTTGATTTTTAAGAATTTTTATGGTCAATTTTTAATTAAATAAATATTTTAATAATTAATATATTTTAAGGTTTTAATAATTAAAAATAAAAATATTTTTATACTTTGGCTAAAAAGAATGGTACCCGGAAGATTGAGCTACTTTTAAAATAATTTATTTTTAAATATAAATTTACTGATAATATGATATAAAACAACATTTAAGTAAAAAAAAATTAATCTTTATATGGTAAATCTCATTAAAAGTTCTCAAAACCATAATCTGATTGTCAATAATGGCTATATTTACCGAATAGCCAAAACAAATTTAACGTCAGTAAACGTGAAATGTATTTTAAATAGTTGCGGGGGTAAGGCTAAATCAACCCTAAACTATAACGTTAACCTTGATAGCTTTGTGGAAACCAAAACTCACAACCATGAGGCTGATAGGTGTGAATCTATTAAAAAGGTCAAGATTTATGAGATGAAAGTGTTCATTGATATAGAGGTCGAGTTTGTGCGAGGAATAGTAAATCAAGTTTTAAGAGGGGAACCCATTGAAACTATTAGTTGTATGGGCGATTTTGAAAACATTTACAGGATTTTAAGAGATTACAAATCCAAAAAGAGAAACCCCGCGCCATATATATAACACACTTAAATTTTCTAGAAACTTGTCATATACTTGTTTCGATTCCCTATTTTTTCGGTATGGTCCCGATAATTTTAGGGGTCTGGAAGAAAATAATGATTTTTTAATATTCTTTTCCGACACAATGGTAAATAAGTTGAGAATGAACTTTCATTGGTGCATAAACGGTACTTTCGATGTTGTTAAAAGCCTTATATACACCTCTATACAATATCTTATTTAAAAAATGGACATGTGTTTCCTGTTATATTTGTTATATTAAAGAATAAAAAATATGAAACCTACAGAAAAATGCTTGACACGATAGTTATTCTTACTAATATACCCCCACCATTAACAATTAAAACTGATTTCGAGTACGCGGTCATTTGTGCCTTTAAAGAAAAATTTGCAAATTCTAGAATATCAGGCTGTTTATTTCATTTAGGCCAGTCGATTTTTAGGAAAATACAATATTATGGTTTACAAGCTGCTTACAGGCACGATATTAACATCAAAAAATACACTAAGGCTCTTTCTGGACTTGCTTTTGTTAGACCAGATAAAATTAAAGAAACGCTTTTAGATCTAAAAGCAGATCCGGGATTTCCACGACAAATTTTAAGCATATATGATTATTTTTTTGACACATATATTGGCGAGAATGAGCAGAATGCACGATTTCCAGTTAATTTATGGTATTGCGGCGATACATTAGATATAAGTACACCTAAAACTAACAATATAATTGAAGGGTGGCATTCTGTATTCAAATGTACCTTCTAAAATTCGCGAAGTTCCATGCATTTACTAATAGAAAAACTCAAACTTGAAGAAGATAATATCCGAATCAAAAGTATTCGTGATGATTTAGGGCATGCGTTTGTTCGAAAAAAAATACATCGATTTAGAAAACAGATTAAATAGCTTTTTAGAAGAAAACTTAGGACAAAATTTCGGAGCAGAGTATGTGTTAAGACTCATTACTCATATATTTTATGATTAAAATATAATGATAGTAATTATTTTTATTAATATTAAATATTTATTTATTTTATTTATATATTTTAAAAAGTAGCTCAATCTTCCGGCCACGAAAGGAATGGACTTACATTCAATTCGTCATTACTTGAATTGCAAAACAATGAATTTATTGGAAAACCTTTAAGAGAGGCGGGATTTATTGACAAAGAGGATTGGATATTTTAATACTGTGAAGTTGGTCTATATAGACTAAAGAAATCACAAAGAGTATTTTTAGCTTATTACTACAGATGTACAAACACAAAATGTCTCAAAGAAATTAACATTTTTTCTGAGACATGTTTGTATAAATCTAATATTAAAACCTTTTTTAATTTTTCTGGCCTCTTTCGTCACTAATAAATCGATAGCAAAGGTAGAAAAAGATAATAATGTAAATGTAAAAACAAGCTACAAATATTTTAATTTTTTCAGAAAAAAATGTAAGGATAAATTAGAAGAAGATTTTATGCCAAAAGGAAGAGGAAGGATAGTTAAGATTGATGAAACACACTTGTTCGCGAGAAAATACCACGGAGAAAGAGAATTGATTTCTGAAGACATCTGGGTGTTTGGTATTTTCAAAAGAAACACAAAAAAGATGTACCTCTGAATAGTGAAAAATCGTTATTCTGAAAGGCTATTTAATATAGTGAGAGCAAGGGTTAAACCTTATACGCTTATTAACACTGATGGCTGGAAGGGTTATTCTAAGATAAAAAGAGAATGAAGAGTCAAAATTGTACTGCACAAATATTTTTTTTCTCTTTTCGACAGATCCGTACATACAAACAATGTTGAGAGAATGTGGGGATCGTTAAAAGAAGACATGAGGGGCGTTTGTTCAGAAGATTAGAGCATTCATCTAAAGGAGTTCATTTTTAGGAGATTATTTTTTAGTGGTATTTTAAGATTGGATATGGTAAATATGCTTAAATTAGTAAAAGAATATTAACCAATAAAGTCAATGTAATGCAAGAAACGGCGATGGAATTTTACGAGCACAATATAATATCAACGGCAATGAAAATGAGCTATTATTCTATGTTTTTGACAACAAGTTAGAAGATGTAATTCTTGGTATGGATTTTCTAAGAGCTAACAATGCTAAAATAGATATTTCAAATGAGGAAATCATATTTGATGGTGTAAAGCTAGATATAGAAAAGGATTATCATAAAAGTGACAATGCCAACACCAGGCAAATCGGTAAAAATTTGTTAACATTTACATTTTCCGATATTGCGAAAGAAACTTTGCCACCTGAGAATGTTGTAGAAAGGAAATTGATAGAACTGAAAGAAAATTGTGTTAACACTAATGAAAGTAGTATTGTAGATAAAATTATATCAAAGTATAACAAGGATATGAAAGGACAAAGTGATTTTCTGACAAAATTTACACACAGGATTAATACTATATCAGGAACCAAACCAATTTATAAAAGGAATTATAGATTGGATGTTACAAAATTAGGGTTTGTAAACAAACAAGTTAGTGAATACTTAGCAAAAGGAATAATTGAAGAATCTAATTCTCCTTGGAACTTCCCAGTTGTGGTGGTGCCAAAAGGAGAAGGCTTTAGGCTTTGTATTGATTATCGTGACCTAAACAAAGTCACTATAAAGGAAATTTGTCCACCTCCCCATAGCGGAGTGTTTAGACGAGTTAAGCAGCGCAAGATATTTTTCGAAAATAGACTTAAAGGATGGTTATTTTCATGTATTACTGGAAGAAGAATCAAGGAAACTAACCGCCTTTACCACTCCGCTTGGTAAATTTCAATTCAGGCGCTTGTTATTTGGTCTATCAACTGCACCAAGCACATTCCAGAAAATGATGTATGAGATTTTCAGGGAATATATCGGTAGAGTAGTTATGGTTTACATGGACGATGTTATAATTTACTCAACATCATATGAGAAGCATGTTGAGGATGTCAAAGAAATTTTGAATGTTTTGTCTAAGCATAATTTACAAATTAATCTTAAAAAATGTTTATTTTTTAAGAAAGAAATGAATTTTCTAGGGTTCGTAATAAAAGATGGTCATTACTACCCAGAAAGCGACAGATTTGAAAATTTAGATAAGAACATTACAGTAACATCAATAAAGGACTTACAAAGATATGTAGGATTCTTGTCTTACTACCGACAGTTTGTAAAAAACTTTGCGGAGAAGACAAGCAAAATGTACCAGATGATAAACAAAAAGATAAAGTTTGATAAAAACATAAGTGATGATATTCGTGATATTATGCAAGAAATATTAAAATCAGATGCCACTGCTTTACCAAAAATGGAAGATCCTTTTATAATTGAGGCCGATGCATCTGATCACTCTTTAGGAGCTATGTTGAAGCAAAACCATGATGGTAAAGAAAAGATAATTAGATGTGCAAGTAGGTTACTTAAAGGAGCTGAAATAAATTATACCACAACAGAGAAAGAATTGCTTTCAATTATTTTTGCGATTAAGAAATTTGAACCTTACTAAGGAAGACAGTTCCAAATAAGAACAGATCATAAACCATTAACTTGGTTAAAGAGTGTTAAGAATCCTAAAGGAAGAATAGCAAGATGGATCATGTTTTTAAGTAGCTTTAACTATGACATTGAATATATAGAAGGTAAAAAGAATATCGCAGCAGATCTGTTATCGAGAAACGTTACATTAGATAATATAAAAATAGATAAGAATCATCTTACTGATAAAGAAAAGAGAAAAATTATTAGTAATGCTCATGAGAGTTTAGGGCACTCCGGAAGAGACCCTACATATAAATTTGTAAAGGAAAGGTATAATTTTTAAAACTTGTTTAAGTTAACAAGTGAAATTATAAAAAATTGCATAACTTGCAACAAGTGGAAAACTCAGAAAAGATTTGAGGTCTTTGCCACACCCGTCGATGAAATTTTCAAACAAATAGGGATAGACCTAATCGGTCCCTTACCAAAAACATCCAAAGGGAATGAATATATAGTAACAGCAACTGATTACGCTTCAAGGTGGTGTGTTTCATCTGCAATAAAACAAAAGACAAGTAGTGAGGTTGTTAAGTTTTTAGTGGAAATGGTATTCTTAAAATATGGTCCTCCTAAAGTAATCAGAGCCGACAGAGGGAATGAATTTATTTCCAAGTTAACAAAAGAAGTTGCTAAGCAATGGGGAGCCGAAATGAGTTACACTGCACCTTATAATCCATCGGCAAATGGTCGAGCAGAAAGAACGAACCAGTGTTTATTACAGAGATTGCGTAAAAATCTAACCCTAAAAAAGAAAAATTGGGATGAAATATTGTCACAAATAGTTTTTTCATATAATATAACACCGATAGGAAGGATTGATAAATCTCCTTTTGAGCTCTTATATGGAAGAAAACCAAATGTAAAGTTATCAGATATCGAGAATAATAAGCCAATAATGGTTTCAAATAAGTTATCAGACTTAGATTTAATTGAGGCTAGGGACAAAGTTCAAAAGATAAATTTAGATAAAATTAAAAACTATAATAAGGAATGTAAAAATGTTATAAACAAAATGAACAAAAAAAGAAGTAGAACTAATGATTTGAATGTAGAAGATGTTATATATCTTAAAAAGAGCTTCCTGGAAAACAAGTTGGATTCTAAATATGAAGATCCATATGTGATAGTTAAGAAATTAGAATATGGTACATATGTGGTTAGGCCCGTTGATTCTGATGTGAAGTTTTTAGTAAATAGAAAAAATATGTTGAAAGGAGAAGATATAAAGTTCAAAAATAGGGAGAACCCCTTTTTTAGTGGGGAGGAGTGTGACAGTAATTAGATTATGACATTTATGTTATTAAATGTTCTTAGCCAAAAGAACATTTAATACATAAATAGGAATTTAAATAAACAAACATGTACAATAAATACTTTTATTTAAACAATACTATTTTAAATACCACCGATTCCGGTGACAGTCAAATGTAATATTTTCATTTTTAATTATTAAAACCTTAAAATAAATTAATCGTTAAAATATTTATTTAATTAAAAATTAAAAACTGGCCAATAAAAATTCTCAAAAATCAACCAATCTAAATTCTAAATTTCAGAGGTGAAAAAAGGCGAAGGTTACCCAAAACGATATATAAATTGTTTCAAAGAAACTTTTACGTAAATCAAATTTAATGAAAAAAAGGTCTCAGGAAAATCACTAAAAGAAACTCTTTTTATACAATTCTTTAAAAGTTTACTTTTAAATTTGAATTTAAATTTTTATTGATTTTTTAGTGGTTTGTGAAAGCTATTAAAATATGAAATTAACCTGAAATTATCGAAGTTGTTTTACAGCCTTAAAATGGGAAATGAATATAAAAATTATGATATTTTAACCCTTTTCAGAAAATATCTATTTTTGATAGTATATTTAGCACAGACGTATTATAAGTTACTCTCTTATATCAGTATTAAATACTTAGACTATTGCTTAATAAAACAAACTATAAAAATACTTCTTTGACATTTTTACTAAATCTAAAGATATGGGTGTTTTCACTGCCTAGGGATAGGTGGTTCTACGAAAAAATAGCTTGGGGTAACTCCTTTGGTAGATACTATGAGCCTTTTACGCACTAAACCCACCCTCTTCACACCATTGACTGCTTAAGTCTACTTTACCGTCTAGGGTTTTATTACAAAATTTCTCCTTTATACTTTATTAAAATATTTTCAAATATATTTTTATAGAAATTTGTAGTCGAAACTTTAATAAATATTTTATATGTCTAATCTACAGTTTAATTATTAAAAACAACTTTCCTTTTTCTATACACTAATGTGTCAATATTCTAAAAAACATTTTTTTTCTATTAATTTGTTGATTTTATCATACTTTTATAAAAATTTTCATTAAAAAATTTTCAAATTGAATATTTCAACATTTAAACTATACTAAGTTTACTTTTTAATAGAATTTAAGGTAAATTAAGAAATATTTTTATCCGTTTACTTTCAAAATAAATAAATTAGTTACAAAAAAATTTGTTTAACGTTTTTTTAAAAGTTGAATAATCTTGTGGAACACCACAAACCATTGCCACTGTGGGTGCCGGAACCTTTACGATTGCCCCGAATACACACCGTGGCCTGACAAGTATTTTGAAAGAGTTCGAGTCTCCTCCTTCTACCACTGGGGTAAACAAATTATTTTTTCAAATTGTCCAATCAGATCCTAATTTAAAAACAAAAGTATTTAAAGAGATTAAATAAATAACAATGCCCTTTACTTTTAATAATTATAATTTTAAAACAAAAGAAGTTAAAAAGGTTTATTCACATGATCACAGGGGATTGTCAGTACCTTCCCTCATCCTCAGGTACCTTAGAAAAGGGATGGTGACAGGGTGGTACGACAAATCTTTATAAAAGTTTATCATTTTTTATTTTATACCCATAGTCATAGAAATATATTTTCTGCAAAATTGAATTTAAACTAAGTTAAATTAAGTAAGGATGGTATATTTTATAAAATTTAAAAAATATTTTATAAATTGATCATTTTGTTTGTAAAAGTTTACAAACACCTGTATACCAAAAGTATGTTTCCAGTGTTAAGGATATAGACCTTGGAAGAGAGCTTAAAGAGAATGTACTCTAAAAAAAGAAGAAGGAAGAAAAAAATAAATAAAAACAACAGTTTGATAAGTAGGAAAACCTCATTTAAGCAGAATTAAATATATAACATAACTCATTTTTTAGCAATAAACAGAAACAAAAAAATTTTTGGAAAATAACCAACTAATTTACAAATCAATACCTTTCCTCATCCAAAGTAACTTAAGAATAAAATGAGAGTAGTATAATATGACAATGTCAAAGAACAAATTTGATTCTAAAAAAATAAAACTTAACTCGTTTTATAAAATCATCTTAACAAATAATGGTAAAAATATGCTATTAAATAAACAAACAATTATTTAATGAAGTCATTTTCGTTTATTTATTTTTAGTGCCCTAAAGAAATAATTAATTCAACAAAAATAAATAAATCAATCTGAAAATTTGTATCTTAATTATGTTAATATTTGATTATTAATACATTTACAAAAGAAGAAATTATTTGAATTTTAATGTTTTAGAAAGTTTATACTTGTTATTAGTTAAATAAGCTTTGAGAGTGGAATTTTAAATTATTTCAATAAATCATTTTCATATTTAAAATAAAAAAACCATACTATAATTTTAAGAGAAGATTTTTTTTAAAAATTTTTCATTTATTTACCTTAAGAAACAATTCTTTAATTACAAAGTCAATTCGATCAACTTCAAAAATTACAAATGATTCCAAAAACCTAAAATCAAATCCTTTTAGATAAAAAGCACATATTAAGCTTCAAATAAACATAAACAAATGTGGAAGATACACTCATATACTTGGCTTTACCAGCACTCAAGGGATTTAGATATTCAAAGGGTCTTTTATTTTGAAATAAGATGAGGTCCAAAATAAAGTCTATTAATGAACCAAAGAGAAAATAGATTTTTGTCAGAAATATTTGTTTGATTACAGGGCACAGAAGTGTGTTGGGAAGTTTTTTTCGTTAAGCTTTATGAGTGTATCTAACGCAAGAAAGTTTTTTAATTTATATTCCACCTATATTTTCAAAATAAGTGATTCTACTTGGATTAATAGTTCTGTTAAATATCAATTAGAAGAAGACTAATCTCTTCAATTATTAATAAAAATTATGGGAAATTTTTAAAATATATTTTTACTCAAAAATTATTTTATACCAATGTTATATTATTCTTTCTGATATAAAATTTTTAATAATTACGTCAATCAAAACAGAATAAATACACAAATAAGAAATATTTAATGTTTATGTGGAGAATAGGGAAAGAAGAAAATTGAAATCTAATATATTTAGATACCTGAAGTTAAGTAAATCATTTACTTATCAGGACAGTGGACAGTTTATTTAAACATTTTTTTATCAGAAAAAACCTCTTTAAATCTCCTATTTTAAAAAATTTTAACTACTTTAATATTTTATTGAGGATAAGGTCGCATATGTTACATTTAGACAAAATAGATAAATCAAAAATATCTATTCTGTAAAATGAAACCATAAACCAAGGATTATAATATTGGGGAAATATATGAACTAAACCCTTTTTATATTCATCTTAACAGAATATAAAACTTTAAATTTAGAATTTAGTATCAAAAAAGGTATTTAGATCTTATATTTATATTTGAATTACCAAAATGTTAAAACTATTTTATAAAAAAATTTTAACATTTAATCGTTATTAATTTTGCCGAATGGTCTTTAATAATAGTAAAATACACAAATAGATAAACTTTTAATTTCATTAACAAAATTAGTAAAATTTATTTTTTAAAAAGCAAAGCTTTTGAAATTTTTTATAAATAAATTCAGTATGCTCTTTCTAAGAAATCCTTTACCTTTGTGTTCAAATAGCGAAAATCTATCAAAGTAAAAGACAAATAAAAAGAAAATCTTGTTATATCTGTGATTATTGTTATCCTTGCATAACTAATTAATTTTTTACTTACCCTTTAAAGCAATCAAACCAAACAATCCAATGAACTAATAAATATATTAATATGGTTGATATACAACAAACTGATATAATTTTTAGTAAAATTATTTCTTCTTTTTCATAAAAACACACACACAAATCACAAGCAGTAACATAAAAAATAAAGTTTTGGTAATCTGCCTCTTTTTTGAAAAAACAGTTTCCGTGTCCCAATTTTGTAATTTTTTGTAATATTATAGATAAATAGGATATAAACCTAAAGCATTTCATAATTGTTCTTACCTAATTAATTTTCACTTACTTTTACCCCTCTTCTTTGTTCTTCTGTGATCCCGGCTCTTCTACTTTCATATTCAAAAATGTGACTGTAGATAGGTTTATTATAATAGATTATTATCAAGTACCCTAGACATAGAAATCCTAAACTTGCCAAATAAGTATAGCTTTTCAAAACCACAAATAAACTTAAAGTTGATTGAAATACTATATTTCCATCAAAAATAAGAAATGGAATGAACATATTTTGTCTTTTACTAAAGTATAATGTCATGATAGATAACATAGATAAAAAAGAAAGCATAAAATATCCATGTAATACAAATACAGTAAAAGGATACACTTTCATACCTGTTTTATTAAGGTCATTTATTGTTAATTTGATGTACGTTATAAGTGATGACATTTCTAAAATAAAACAAATAAAATAACACGTTAAAGCGGTGGTAAGGTCATTCATTCTATTTTTTAGAGAAAATTATTTATAAATAAGACGTTTATTAAAATTTTTGATAACTAATTTGTGTCATTTTAAAATTTTAATTAATATTAAAAAATGTACAAAAACAAGTAAAGTTTAACACTTCGGATTAAATTTTGTATGAAGAAAATTCAATATTAAATATTTATAAGATTTTTTTATGTGATAATTAAAAGTATTTAAAAATATGATAAAAAATTTAAATATTTTATTTACACTTTTTAACCAATAAAATATTTAAAAGACCTACTTTTGTAAATGAAATAAATTTTGTAAAAAATCATCAATCTCCCAAAAAATAAATTTTTTACTTTCACAAATTTCTGTATTTTAGTCATTAAGTAAGTAAACTACAAAGGATAGTTTTTCTCTAGACTAGTGTTTT
>CM035597.1:2165834-2309192 GCA_020423425.1 Chrysopa pallens | reverse complement strand
TAGTGTTTTAAATTGATAGAATATACACTTTGTTAGAAAAAGACATTTTGCAAATGTAGTAATTAAAAATAATGCAATGCAAAATTTAAAGCATTTCTATTTTAACCAAAATTTCATGATATTAAAATTTTAATTTATTATTTGACATTTATCTGACTTCTAAAAATTTTAAAAAAAATTTTCTAACCTTAATAAGACAAAATTTCTATAAAAAAGGAATTTGTAATTTTTTACTTAAAATATAAAAACAAAAATCTTTCAATTTTAGAATTTCAACTAAAAATTAAATTTTATTTTTATAAAGAATCATAAAATTTCCAAATATTTAAAGGCAAAATGTATTTGGGGTAATAATTCGCAAAATATAAAAGTAAGTGAGAAAATGATTTATGTTCTGTATTTAAAAAAAAAACAAAAAGCCCGTTTAAGTTTTTTAAAATTTAAAAAATTTAAAACCAAGAGTAGATAAAATATTTTAAGTTTATAAAGTTTTTTGTATATATCGCGTATTAATGTGTAATATCTTGTCATTTGATTTATTTGAATAAATCTAAAATTTTTGTTTTAAATAGGCTCTTTTTAATTAGTAAATATGCTTGATAAATATAAGATTTCCGAATAATATTAACGTATACAAAAAAAAGTTATATCGGGGATAAAACAAATATATATTTGAACTACTCATGTAGTGAGATAAATATAAAAAAAAGTTTTATGAAGTTTAATTTCTAGGTGGAACAGTTGAACATCTGAATAATAGTATAATCAAGTATATCTTATAATTCTATAAAGTTAATAAAGCCTTTTTAAAATGTGTAAACAAATCTTTTTTACTGTCTTGATAGTTTATCTAATAATCTGTTAAATTTTTTGATAGAATGAGTTTAAGTTGTTACATTTTACAATAAACAATCTGATTTATAAATTAAAGTTACAATCGAATTTTAAAAAGCGGTGAAATTCAAATCATAGACTGGCCATCCAATTATCCTTTTTTTATCTTTAATGTGCATCTACAACTTATTAAAAGAAAAATAGTTTAGAAATATTCTTGCAAGGATTTAAATGATTTTGATTACTTTCGATACTAAAAGTATATTTAAACATATTTATGATTATTTTACAAGGAGAAGTTTAGAAATCTAAAAGTCAAATAAATGACACCTAAATGTAAAATATTTATAATTAAACTTTTTTTAGAGAAGATTTAAGGTAATTTTTTAAAATTATGATTATGTATAAAAACCCGAAGCAATAAAATAAAAAATTCATGTGTAAATCAAACAAAAATATCTAAAGTTTTATATCTATTAATAGTCTAAACCAGAGACAAAAAACAGAAAATAAACAACCAAATATTAGAAAAATGACCTAAGAACAAAAAAAAAATAAATACATATTTTAGTTCATAAAAGGGAGCGCAATAAAAAATTATCGTTTTCCGTTTTTAGTTTATCTGGCGATGTAATATTTGTGTACTATTAACCAAAGCCCGCAAGGTAAGGTGGACTCGGGCGATCAATAGAGTGCTTGTGGCGGGGTTTAGCGAGGAGAAAGTTCGCAGTATCTTGCGCTATACCTAAATATGCTTAAACATATTTTTCCGTATGTTTCTTATGCCCAGGTATTAATATTTTATATAGAAGGTATAGCAAAATATCTCTATATGAATTTCCCATCCATAGGCAACAAAATAAAATTTTTTCGTGTTAATATGATATACGCATGCCAAAACGTATTTTTGTTTAAATCAAATACTAAATTACTATTTAACACCTTTTTCATATATTCGTAAGAAATACTTCCATTGTCTACGAAAGCACAAGTATAATGGTTTTTTTATTTGGCTTAAAAAGATATTATCCCTAAATGCACTATAAAACAAACACAATTTTAGTTTTTATTACCCTCTACGCCTAAGATATATTTTTTTAGTGTTCTTGTTCCTGATTTACTTCACAATTTTAACGTTTTTAGGCTTAACCTTCTTTAAAAATATTAATAAATTTTAAAAAACAATACAAAACAAAATAGAATCCTTCGATTAAATTTCTAAGATTGTCAACATCTAAAGATTTTTATACAGCAAATTTATTTTTTGCAATTTTATTAACAAGGAATACCAATGATTTTACATTCTCCCCAAGAATAAAAAGTTAATAATTTCTATCAGCGAAATTTTCTACTTCAATGTTAGAATGTAAAGAATCCAGGATACTAAAAACTAAATAAAGTATAAACCTTATAATGTCACAAATAATAGATATCCTAGCATGACAAATTAATTTTTACTTACCCTTTCAAATATTCAAAAACATATATCCAATGAACAACCAAATAAACAATTAAAAAAAATATACAACCCAAGGACACAATCTTTAAAACCATTTTTCTATCTTTTTCGTAAAAACAGACACATAAATCCAATAACATGATGTAATAAACAATGTTTTTGTAATCTGTTTTCTTTCGTCGGAAACATTGTCCGTGTATTATTTGAGTAATTTTATGTAATAATAAAGATGAATGGGAAATAAACCTAAAGCATTTCATGATCATTTTTGTCTAATTAATTTTTACTTACTTTTACTGCTCTTCTTTGTCTTTCGGTTATCCTTGCTTTATTACTCTCATATTCAAACACATAACTATAAATTGGTTTGTTATAATAAATGATGATACAGTAACCTAAACATAAAAAGAGATAAGATCTTAAATAAACGAATCCCTTTAAGATTGTAGGTAAATTTAATGCAGTTTGAAAGATAATTGTTCCGTCAAATATGAGAAATGGGATGAACATGCTTTGTCTTTTGCTAAAATATACCATAAAAATGGATAACATCGACATAAAAGAAATCATAAAATATCCATACACAGCAAATAAGCTAAAAGGAATTATTTTTGTACCAAATTTAGTGTATTCGTTCATAATTGTTTTGATATAAAGGATAAAAGTGATACCATTTAACAGATAACACATAAAATAACAAGTAAAAGCGAATGTCAAATCATTCATACCCTTTTTAATAAGTTTATCCTTAAATAAAACAATAAACGTAAAAGCATTCCTTTTTTAGAATAACAAATCTTAATTTAAGTCGATTTATAAATCTTACAAAATTTTTTGCTTTTAAAAAAATCTCACTTTTTTAGAAATCATTAAAATCAACAACTTTAAATCAATTTTTCGCAAAATAAATGTGAAATCCATTGATTAAAAAATGTCATTTTCTGATTAATAAATAAAAATTTAAAATAATTTATCAAAATGTTTCATAAGAAAATAAAAATCAAACTTTTATTTTTTTAAATAATTTTACAGGTAAAAAATATTTATTTTTCTTAAAAATAAACTTTAAAAAAATATATTTTTAAAATAATTCATTTATTTCTTAAGTTTTTTTTACTTTGTCATGCCATGTTTTATATACAGAACTTAATTTAAGAATTTGCTGATTTTTTCTTAAAATCCTTTCTAAAGTCTCATTTATTTCTGTTAATAAGATAACTGATGAATCAATACTCTTTTTTAAACGAATAGCAATCAAATACTTTTTCTCTTCTAACATGAAAATATATTTTTATTTAATTTATATATTTTTATAAATTATAATATTTTTTTAATATTTTTAATATTTTAAATTTAATTTAAATTATTTTTTTAATATTTTTAAATATAATTCTTAATTATTTTTTATAGGGTTATTCAATAATATATGCAAAATAATTCATAATATATGCAAAATAATTCAATAATATATGCAAAAAAATTCATAATATATGCAAAAAAATTCATAATATATGCAAAATAAAATAAAAAACGATAAAAATAACAAAAAGATATAAAATATATGAATAATATCATAAAAGAACTAAAATATTAATTTAATCTTTTAATTAAATAAATTCGTGTTTAGCTAATGCCTTTTCCACATATCTTCTCATGTCCCTAAACCACCCGGAAAAATCAACGTATTCTTGAGTAAATATTTCGAACATGCGATATTTTAGTTATTCCTCATTATTAAAATTGTTTATAGGCGCGGATAACTGGGCTTTAAAAAAACTAAAATATTCCTCTATTGGATTAAGCTGAGGAGAATATGGTGGTAGGAATCTGTGATTGATGTTGTTTTCGTTTAATAATGCGATAACATCATTTCTTTTATGAAATTTACAGTTATCCAATACCAAAACATCATTTTTATTGAAAGCAAAATGAGGAACTAACCGATCAATTATAAATGCTTTAAATAAATCTCCATTGAAGGCACCATCAATAATTTTAAAGGATAATAATCCACTCCTTTTGATTGCTACCATTGCGGAGATGTTTTGGCCTTTGTTTCCTTTTACAATTTTAATAGCCTTGCTGTTTTTAGGAGAGTACCCGTAATTTCGGGACTGGTGCATATTAACACCAGTTTCGTCCAAAAACACTAGATTATCATCGGACAGAAAATTAATTGTTCTGGCATATACTTGACGCAGATCCAGGTTCTTCGGAGAGTTCCTTTCAATAGGAACCCTCACTAGGCGTTTTCTGCTATATTCCATGCCCTTGAGATTCCGAAACACTGTACTTTGCGAAATTCGAATATCGAATTTTGCTAATTCAGTGGCCATTTCACTTTGCGTATAGGAGGAATCTTTTAGCAATATTTCAGAAATTTTACTCTGAATAATGGGCTCTTCTTTGTTTGGTCGGCCCTTTTTCTTTGCTAAAATTTCAAGATCCGACATTCCTTCAGAGATTTTATCAATGAGGTTATATGCGGATCTTAATGAAATCTCTGTGTCTTCAGCCACTTCCTTAGCTGAAAAGTTTTTATCTAAACATTTTCTTATTCGCTTTAAAATTTCCGGCGTTATTAATTGCCGAGGCTTTCTTAACCTTGGGTTGGTAATGTTCTTGTAGTAACCTACAAAATATTAAAAATTTAAATATTAATTTAAATTTAATAAAAAATTTTACCCATGGACATGAGCCACCCTACTAAGAACAACTTGAATAAAAGTAATAAGAAAACCAGTTTTATAAAATCTATTTATTTAAAACACATCATGTTTAAGTCAGTGCCACGAGAGCATGACAGTTCTCCACGTTTTCTAAAAGATCATCACTGCTACTCATATTAAGGTAAAATTCAAAAATAAAATAAAAACAATATTTAAAATATTTAGATTTTTAGACAACAATATATATTTATGTATTTTATATCTTTTTGTTATTTTTATTGTTTTTTATTTTATTTTGCATATATTATGAATTTTTTTGCATATATTTTTGAATTTTTTTGCATATATTTTGAATAATTTTGCATATATTATTGAATAACCCTATAATTTAATTTAATTTAAATTATCATTTTATTTTACAAATTTAATCCAATCTAGAAAGCCTCCAATCCTTTTTACACTCTGAACAATACCAACTGCCCTTTGGTGCTGAAGTAATGCCAACACATTTAAAATGGAACCATTTAATTTTACACTTAACAGAGTCACATAAAATCATATCACCATGTGAACTAGACTTACACTCACAATACATACCCCCACCCTCCTCAGTCTTAATCACATTTGGGGTGTTAGACACTTGTGGTAAATCCAAATTTACTGGTATTTCATGCGTCTCTACCAATAATCTAAATTCATTTATTATTTTATTTGTAAAATCAATCATTTTTTTGGTATTTTCTATTTTTTTATTTAAAATGTCATTTAATTTTTTCTGACTTTTTTTTAAATTTTTTTCTGTGTTTCTGTCTTTTTTGAATGATTTTAAGTATTTTTTTAAATATTTTTTATAACTTAATTTATACTTTGTTATGCTAGCAAGGATACTTCTGTTGTAATGACCTGCCTTGTGAGGATAGTCATGTATGTATTCTAGCATGTGGTCTAATAATTCAAATATATTCATTTTAAGGGGTAAAAAAATTTAATTAATTTATTTATTTAAAAATTACTATTTTTATCAAAATACATGTTGTAAACCACTGACTGTCTTTTTAATACGTCTATCAAATCTTTTTGTTTTGTTAAGTATGGCTTAATTACACAAGTAAATTTTCCTTCTGTTATTTTCTTATTTAACTCTGAGAAATCTTCATCTGCTTTTCTCAGAAAGAATGATTTTATTGCAGGTGATTTAAACGATTTAACTACTTCTATTAAACTTGAATAAAGTGATTTAGCCTCTTCTAAGTTTGTCATGGATAAATAAAAAAGGAAAAAAAAATAAGTAAAAAAAGAGATAAAATAATAAAAAAAGAGATAAAATAATAATAAAATAATAATAAAATAAGTAAAAAAATAATAATAAAATAATAATAAAATAATAATAAAATAATAAAAAAATAATAAAAAAATAATAATAAAATAATAATAAAATAATAATAAAATAATAAAATAATTATAAAATAATAATAAAATTATAAAAAAATAATAAAAAATAATAAAAAATAATAAAAAATAATAAAAAATAATAATAAAATTATAAAATAATAATAAAATTATAAAATAATAATAAAATAATAATAAAATAATAAAAAAATAATAATAAAATTATAAAATAATAATAAAATTATAAAATAATAATAAAATTATAAAAAAATAATAAAATTATAAAAAAATAATAAAAAATAATAAAAAATAATAAAAAAATAATAAAAAATAATAAAAAATAATAAAAAAATAATAAAAAATAATAAAAAATAATAAAAAATAATAAAAAATAATAAAAAATAATAAAAAATAATAAAAAATAATAAAAAATAATAAAAAATAATAAAAAATAATAAAAAATAATAAAAAATAATAAAAAATAATAAAAAATAATAAAAAATAATAAAAAATAATAAAAAATAATAAAAAATAATAAAAAATAATAAAAAATAATAAAAAATAATAAAAAATAATAAAAAATAATAAAAAATAATAAAAAATAATAAAAAATAATAAAAAATAATAAAAAATAATAAAAAATAATAAAAAATAATAAAAAATAATAAAAAAATAAAAAATAATAGAAAAATAAGTAAAAAATAAATAATAGAAGGTTTTAAATAATATTTAATTAAATAATCTCTCCATAACTTGATACTCTTCTTATATTAAAATCAAAAGAATATTCCAAAGTATTGTCGTTAGTTGCTATAAATATTTTATCATTCTCTTCATTCAAGGCTAATCCATTTAAATATTTCTCTGTGTTTCCTTCATTTACGTTTATAGTTTGACTCTTTTTAAATGTCCTTGTATCCACCACTGAAAAACAAGAAGTGTGTTCTGTCCAAACTAAAACATCAATAAAATTTTTTTTGGTAAACTGTAAATTTCTGATTGCTCCTCCGCTTTGATTAAATTGGTAACTTCTGAGTGTTTTTATTCTTTTATCCCACCTAGTATCCCAAATACATGCAAACCCATCTTGTGTGCCTACTGCGAACAAAGAATTACTTGCATTCCAAGAAATCCCAAAACCACCATCATCCACACAACTCACAGTTTTCATATATTCAAGATGATTATTTGATGTTTCAAATAAAACTACGTCTCTTGTATCTCCACAGGCTATCAAATAATTACCATCACTTGAAATCGCACAATTATTAACCTGTGAATCATGTGTGTAAACAGCAATAGGCTTATTCTTTATTAAATCATACATAGTCAATGTTTTCTCATTCGAACAAATGAACAAATAATTGTCATACAATTTTAATGAGTTTATTATTGAACCACCAATAGAAAAACTGCACTTTTCTTCTGACTCTTTATCGTATAAAATAACATCACCACGTGAATTACCAACCACCACAAAAGAATCATTTACATCAAAAGTGGTCGCAGGGTTATAAAGACAGTCTAAAAGAGTGATACAAGAACCATTTTCCAAACACCTAGAAATAATCTTTTCACTCTTAGGATATATCAATCTATTATCATGGTACTTTAGCATATCCCTAAGCTGCCAATGTTTGTAAACTACTGGCACGTCATGTATTTTAAAATCTGGTTTGATAAACTTTTCTCTTCTAAAAGAATTTGTGGTGGTCATTTTATTTTTGTACATTCCCCAAAAATATATTTTTTTGAAGTGTGAGAGAAATTTATGTCATTTTTACAAAATATTATTCTTACAGTTTTATTTTTAAAACTATTTGTTTGTTTTGTTTCAAAAAAAGGAGAGAAATTTTCTGATTGATTTTTTTTGGTTGATGTGTTAAATTTAAAAAAATTTTTGTAAGGAGAGAATTTTTTTATTCATTTATATTTTCGTTTGGCTGAGTAAAATAAAGCATATTTTTGGGGCCAAGGCACTCCTTTTCAGATTTGTCAGTCACCCTTTTAATTTTTGAATTAACTGAAAGTGTATCAAAATTAATTTCAACAAAACAGAGTTTAAATACATTAAACAGCTGAAGAGAAGTAGAAATAAGCCTAAACAGGTAAGAATAATCCAACAAAACATTTCCTAACACGTGTTCATTTACCATACTAATGACAAATACCACACATTTATAAATAAGATCAATAAAAATTTGTGAAAACAAGGTGATCAAAGTAGTTTTTAGTTCATAAATTTCTGCTTCAAATATTAATTTTTTATATTGTGAAGAAATATTTTTATTTTTTATTATTTTGATAAATTTATGACAAACAAAGCCAAGTAACACAAAAATAAAACATTCCTCTGCAATGTTAAGAATATCTTTTATAAAAAGTGAAATATCTATTTTATTTTTGAAAATCAAAAATAAAATTGGATAAATGAATATTTGAAAGAAAGAGAAAATGAAAATAAAATAATTGAAATGGTGCATTTTTTTGGCTGATTCTGAGGAGATTTTACTAAAAATTGGCTGGAATAAAATTGTTGATAACATTGTTACCCCTTTTTGTAAGCTGTCAAAAATTTCATCTAAAAATTGAAATATTTTTTCGTAAGAGTTAGGGTTAACAGCCCTGTACTTCACATTTCTTTGTGAGTAACTTAAAAATACTCCTAGAAAATTCTGAATATTAAAAATTAGCAAGCTTAAAAATAATAAAAACAAAATCACTTTTTGGAGATGGTTGATTTTTCTTCCGTCTTCTTTTTTGGTTAATAAGAATAATTGGAAGGTGGCGTAGACAGTTTGTGAAATAGAAAATGCTAAAGAAACAATAAATAAAAAAGGACTGAACTTGATTTGCATACTTTTTTATCAAACACTTTTTTATCGCAAAAACCTGAAACAAACTTGATTCTTAAAAAAATGTAAGAAAAATTTGATGGGCAATGAAAACAGTAAACCTGATAACAAATTGAAAAGATTTACCAAATTTGAGCATGAGAACATTGATAAATGGTCAGATAACTTTTACAATGTTTATCCCAATGAGTGCTTTACTCTTAAAGATCTAATCAGAGAACTAAGAGTGTATTTTCCTGATACTGAAGTAGAACCTTTTTCTAAACATTTGTTTAGAGCTTTTAGCAAAAATAATGAGATTGGCTTCCATGATTTTATAAAAATCTATTCGTATTTGATTCATGGCGAAAAAAATCAAAAACTATGGTTAATATTTAAGTTTTACGATACTAACAATGATGATAAATTAAGTAAAGAAGACATTACAACAGTGTTTAATGATTTAGCTATGATGTTAAAAGATGTTTATACCCCCAATTTTAGTATAAATGATGTAATAAAAGAAATATTTTCACAAGTTAAAGAAAAAATGATTGATTTTAAAAAGTTTAGAGAATTAGAATCAAAAAATAACAAAGCTTTTAAAATGTTATTCTGTGTTTTTGATAATAAAAATATTGAAGAATGAAATATGAAGTATCAGCTTTTTTTTAAATATTTTTTAATATTTTTTTTTGAAATTATTTTTTTTAATATTTTTAATATTTTTTTGTTTTATTTTTATTGATATGGGAAATATAAGATCCACTCCAATTTCTTCAAAAAACGAAGACATAGAAAAATTCAGCCACTTTTCACCCGAAGATATAGAAACCTGGTCAACCTCTTTTAAATTAACCTTCCCTTCAAGAAAAATAACCTTAGCAAACTTAGAAAAACAACTACAAGAATTTTTTCCGTTCGGAAACTCACAAAACTTTTCCAAACTGATTTTTAAGACAATAAACATTTCCGGCACTGATTCAATCGATTTCCATGAATTGTTAATTGCATTTTCTATTCTCACAAAAGGTTCTTCTTTTGAGAAACTTAAATGGATATTCAGATTTTATGACTGTGACAACGATGGAGTGGTCTCTAAAAGTGAGATGGTTTATGCTTGTCAAGCACTTTTTGATATGGTAGGCGCTACTCTTCATTTTAATTTGGATGCCAAAGAAGTGGTAGAAAATGTTTTTGTTGAGCTGGAAAATTTATCAGGGTTTCTTACTTTTGAAGATTTTCGGTCTTTGGCTTTGAAAAAGTCAAAAGCATTTCAAATGTTGTCAAATTTTAATGTTGAATAAAATTTTAATTTTTTTTAATTTATGCTTTGTTTATGCATAAAAAACTTGCCAGAGAAGAACAGGGCAGAGGTTTTAAGAAGGCTTACTCTAATTGTTACCAGGTTTGTTACACCACAAAAGATAACCATACCACACAGTTATAAACTAAGACAGTACGCTTTTATTGAATTAAGCACAGAAGAAGATGCTCATTTCCTTCTCAACTCGTTGAAGAATACAATCTTTTTTAATAAAGAAATGATAGTAGAGCCATGCAAAGAAAAACTAAAATTTAAAAATACAAAAACTTTGTTCATAAAAATTCAAGAAAATCTCTCCGACACTGATCTTAAATTACTTTTTACACACCCATTTATTAAAAATATAAGAAACGTAAAAGTAAAAAAGATTGTTTTGGTTGATTTTGTAGATGAAAAAAAGTGTAAAGAATATTTTGAATTAAAAAAAGGGAAAGTTAATTTTAAAGGAAAAGAAATTTTATTAGAATGTTTGTAATAAAATAGTTTATTCATTTTTTTTAGGGTTTATATGATAAACACAGTGAGTGGTTGTGTATAAAGTATTTTTTTTTCTGTACACTGATGTTGTACAATCAGATGTTTTGAATAATTTAGTGAAATCAACCATATTTAATTCGTTATACGAACTTAACACACATTTTTTATTACTACCATCTAATTTAGAAGAGCATTTAAAAGAGAAACAAGGTTCTAACCCTTTTTCACTTTCTAAACCAAACATTGTTTCTTTTAATATTAAATCTTCTTGTTTATAATCAGATGATAAAAATATTTGTAAAAAATATAAAATTAACATTGAAGGATTAATTTTTCTTTTATTTCTTAAGAAATTTTTTATCACTGAGAAAAATAATATTTTTTTAATACTTAAATAAGAAAATCAGATCCTAAAAATTAAAACACAGAATATTTAATCTTATAATAACATAGAAAATATTAGTTAATTTAACAGAACTGTAAAAAAATATTAATTAGGAGTTTAGAATATTTATTTAATAACAAACCTTTAACTTATTTTTTAGAATTGTTGTAGGTAGTGATAAAGGTAATCTGGAGAAGTATCATTGGTTAATAGAGAACCAATGATATCTGAAATTCCTTAAGTAATTGATGTATTTCAAAACGGAAGTTTCCTTTTAAAAAATATAAATCAAAAATATTAAATAAAGATGAATTCTTTAATAATAATAACATTTATTCAAATAGGAAAGTAACCGAGCCCGGCAGACCCAAGACTCATTATAAATTCTTAATGATCCACAATAGAAATTTGCTTTAGAATTCCTAGAAAATAATTTATTTAAAAATAAATTATTTTAAAATTACCCATAAATGGTTAAGTGGAATAAACCAAAACAAATAATAAATAAACCTGAAAATTCATTAAAGTCTTTTTATGTGTTACAGATCCAAAATGTTCTACATAGGCAGAACATCATGAGCTCATGTTTTTTTTTCGATCACTTTTCTTTAATTACTTTTTCTTCCCACTCTCGCCAGTTGATAATTTCACTTTCTTGATCTTCTTGTCATATTTTCTTTTAGGTTTAACGGCTGGTGTCTTTTTCTGACTTTAAATGTTATCAAATGGCGAATGCAAAAATCCTTCTTCTTCTCTTTGCAAAGATATAAAAGTTCAATACACTATAGCAGTTCTTCTCAAATCTTTGAGTTCCTAAGCAATTCAGATAATTCTTTGCGGTTAATTTACTCATAAAGTTTGGGGAGTCAATGCTGTTTAAGTTTTCTTTCTCTTCAGTGTAATTCTGGCAAAATTTTAATAATTCGTTCTGTTTTAATTCATCCAAAGTAAGATAATAAATCACATGGGTAATATTCTTTGCACTTCGGTAAAGTTCCGGATGCAATTTTCTGTTGCTAGTGATGTTCTTAATCTTAGATATAAATACTTTAATGTCAAACATGGATGATTCAAACACACTAGAAAGTCTCTTAAGGTCAATTAAGTCATCTTTAGAAGGTAAAATTCCAAGAATTTCGGAGTCTGATTTCATATCTTCAATAAGTTAAGCGGTTACGTTTTTCAATTTTTCAAGTTCTTCAGGAGTTGGATACATTGTGTGTCAATTTTATATTTAATTTGAATGATCGTAGAAAGCAAAGAGATGAAAAACAAAATAACATTATGGTAAATACTTACTCTTACTGTATGATTGAAGGGAAAAATTATTTACTAGAGAGAATCAATAAATTAAATCAAAATACAGAAAAAATAGGGTTAATTGAGGACGAACTATTCTCTATAAATTTAAAAGAAAACATACCAATACAACTTAACGAATATGCAGTTCCTTTAAAATACAGAGAAAAATCAAAAGCTGTGTTGGAAGATATGTTAAAACAAGGAATTATAAAATACTCTAGAAGTAGATACACGAGCCCCGCTTTTATGATTTTAAATCCAAACGGAGAACTTCGCTTGGTGCTAGATTTCAGAAAATTGAATGCAATTACCGAAATAGATAATTACCCATTTCCTAGTATTTACGAACAAACTTTAGATCTAAATGGAAGCAAAGTATTTTCAAAAATTGATTTAAAAAGTGGATTCTACCACATAAAAATCAAAGAAGAAGACACAGAGAAAACCTCTTTTGTAATTTTAAATGAACAATATGAATACAATCGTATACCTATGGGACTTACGAATGCGCCATGTTTTTTCCAAAGGGTAATAAGTCGTTTATTTTACAAGTATGATTTTGTCAAGGTTTTCATCGATGATATTCTTATATTTTCGAAAACTGATGAAGAACACATAATGCACCTAAAGGAAATACTTGATGTTTTAGAAAAAAATAATCTTACAATTCGTGTCGATAAGTCTCAATTCTTTAAAGAAAGTGTAAAGTTTTTAGGAATGATCATATCAGAAAAGAGAATTTCTCCCGAGCGTACTAAATTTTTTAAATTAAAAAAATATATAAAACCAAGAAACAAACGGGATTTAATGAAAATAATAGGATCATCAATTGGTTTCGTCCTTTTTTCAAAGACTTATCAAGTAAAATTTTACTTCTTACCAATCTTTTATCTGAAGATATTAAGTTCGAGTGGAGGAAAGAACATAGTGATCTTGTTTACGATGTTCTTAAAGATTTAGATAATAATGCAACTTTGTCATTTCCCGACATAAATAATAAATTTTATCTGCAGTGCTATGCATCTGACCACGCGATAGGTAGTGTATTATTCCAGGAAAACGGAATAATGGGATATTACTCTCAAAATTTAAAGGCATATGAAAAGAATTATACAACTATGGAAAAAGAAATTTATTCAATAGTTTTAGCATTGCAACATTTCAGAACAATAGTGTTTGGAACAAACATACATATTTTAAGTGATAACAAAAATGTCCTATATAATGACCAAGATATAACAAAGAGATTAATGAGATGGCAACTTATAATAGCGGAATATAATCCTGTATTAGAACATATAAAGGGCAAAAAGAATGTTTGTGCAGACTTTCTTAGTAGATGCTTTCTATTCGAAAGAAGAATGGACAAAGAAATACAAAAATTCATTGACAAAAATATTAAAAATTACAATTCTGCTAAATTACTCAACATACAAGAAGGTGCAGAGTTATTTATTTATTTACATGATTACTATGGCCATCCGGACAAAACAAAATTTTACAATACATGGAAAAACATTTTTAAAATTGAAAGGGGGAGAGAGATATAATCATTAATCTGTAAAAGCTGTCATAAGTATCAACTCTATAAGGTAGCAAAAATCAAATACGGCAAAATCGAAGGGATGCTAGCAGGAAATGCTCCTAACAAGAAACTGTGCAGTGATATTTTAGGTCCATTTTAAACAGAGAATTTTTTTAAGTGAAGATAACTATAACAAGTTTTGGATAGTTACAATAGTTGATACGTTTAGTAAGTACGCTTATTTTAAAATAATACAGGATCTTAAACCTTTAAGAGTAATAAAGTTACTAAGAAAATGGATAAAGGAATTCGGTACACCTGAATCGCTTATCACCGATCAGGGTAGAACATACATTGCCAGTGAATTCAAATAATTTCTAGATAAAGAAAAGGTTAAACATATACTAAACACTTCATATAATCCAGAAGGCAACGGTATAGCTGAACAGGTTAACAGAGAGATATTAACAGTTCTAAGAATCAATAAAAACAGCGAACTAAAAGAGATCAAGAAAGCTATTGCCAGAAGATTGAATTTAACTTACAATACAATATTGAAAGAAATACCCAATGAAATAATGAAGATGTATAAAGAAAACAAAAATGATACGTCGAGAGAAAATTGGATAAGAATCTTAGCTAACATACAGAAGCAAGCCCAGAAAAATATGGATAAAATTAATACAAACAGAAAGGAGCATGTGTACAAGGTAGGGGAACTGGTGTTAGTTAAAAGCGACACTGTGCATAAATTGGACGAGAAATTTAAAGGACCAGCACAAGTCGTAGATATCTATTAGAATAGTGTTTTAGTTGAATTTGAAGATCAAAGACAGGAAAAAGTGAATTTTAAGAGAGTAAAGCCATACATTAACAGAGGGGTGGATGCTTTAGAATTTCTAGAAAATAATTTATTTAAAAATAAATTATTTTAAAATTACCCATAAATGGTTAATTGGAATAAACCAAAACAAATATTAAATAAACCTGAAAATTCAATAAAGTCTTTTTATGTGTTACAGATCCAAAATGTTCTACATAGGCAGAACAAAATTAAAATTTTTATTAATTTACCGCTTTCATATTGTTGGGTAATTGGTTTGTTTTTAAGAATATTTCAATTAATGATTTATTTAATGCCATATATCCTACTTACTTTGTTTGCTATTTATATTTTTAATTGGAGGGATGTTTGGCGGTAAAATAGACCGATTATATTTTACTACACATGTCTTAGATAAATTAGATACTTCCCAGAAATAAGAATATACAATCTATAATTTTAATTATATAACTTTAATTGTAGGTATGGTTCTTTTTAGAAAAGAATATTCACGTGTTTTTTTAAATTCTAATAATTAAAGAAAAATTTAAGAGATTTAAATTTGATAAATTTTAGATTAGATTGATTTGTAAGGCGGGATTAATAAAATAAAATTTACTAGAAATAAGATGCCATGCTTATTAACAAATGAAATAAAAACTATAGTGATAAATTAAAAATTATTTACATAAAAGTTTGTATATCACAAGAAATTGCTCAAATTTAATGTTACATGCAATATTATCTTTCAAAAAAATCTAAGTATTTCTATAGTTTTAACCTGTAAAATAAGGCTGTAAGGTTTAGGTGTAAAGTTCTACCAGTATTTTGGGCTGTATCTAGTTATGTAGAAACAAATCACCATATATTTCTTTATGATAGGTATTTTCATGATATATAGAAGGTAGAGCAAAGGATTTCCCATCCTTAGGCAACAAAAAAGGTTTTATAGTTTTAAAAAACTTATTCTAAAAACATGGCTTTGCTTAAAATAAATAAAATCTTATTATTAACCTCGACATTTTCATTCAAAAAGTAGTTGCAAAATAAATAAATATTATTTATAAATTCTAAAATACGTGATCAAGTTTAAATCTTTGAAAAATCAACAGAAAATATAGTAGAATCAAAACTAGAAAACATTTATATTTTTTATAAATCAAATATAATCATTAGGAATGTTTTTAAAAATCAATCGAATGAATATCAAATATTATATAAAATATAACTAAACCTTTTATTATCTCTACAAAGATTTTATCTTTTAATATTTGCACGTGCTTATTTTGCTTAATATGCTCGTAATAGCTTTTACAAAAAATGTCAAATTAGTCCAATTTTTGATTATTCACAGATTAAATAACTACATAAAATTTTATAACTAAACCATCACATTTAAAAGGGGGTTTTTGGAGTAAGAAAGTATAAATACCCGGCAAAATTTTAAAAACATTTAAATATAAAAGCTTACATACGAATCATCTTAAATTTTTGCACCAATATTTTATTATTAAAATTTTTTTTAAAATTCTCCGACAAGGTTCTATTTTTGAATCCCACAAAGATACAAGGTAGAAATATTTTTTTTTCTTGATTATATTTATAGTTATAGGTTGTTCTTCATAAATATACACCAATATTTTTTTATAATAAAGATTTCCGATGATGGAATTTTAAGAACAATTATTAATGAAAATTTTTTATGATTTTCGGGAAACGGAGTTTATAAGGGTTTTCATATAAACAAAGTTTATATAATAAATCATAAATAATTTTTTATCTCTGAACATTTCGCTCTTCTTCTCTTAGAATTAAGCTAGGTCTTAACAACATATTAAATAAAATCATAAAAACAACAAATTCATAAAATTCTTTATTTATGGTTATTTCTTAGTATTTGGGTAATAATTATTTGAACTTTTATTTTTTTCAGATTCTTTAAATCCTTGATAAGGATTAAAACAGTCCGCTTTACCACCGGAAACCCCTGCATTACGGCTATCTGAATAAGCTCCCCTGTCATCCCCAGCATTATGTCTTTTTCTTTCTTTTCCCAAATTAGAGTTCGAATAACTGTCATAAAACGTGTGAACTTCGTTTTTTTCACTAAAACTAACAGTCTTCTTCTGTTCTGCTTGTTCTAGGTATCTTGAGGTTTCACTACTCTTTTTGTCCCTTGCTTGTGATGTGAGATTGATCATTAAAAATGTAATAAAGTAAATCATCATTCTTCTCATTAAGGGATATTTTATTTTATATTTTATATAGCCTAAACTTTTTAGGTCTTCAAACCGTAAATAGTAAATTGGTTTCTCTTTTAGGAAATAAATTCATATTAGAAATAAAGTGTATATTTTACATTTATTTATATTTAATACATGATATAAAACTTTTCTGTTTTTTAAAATACAGCATTTAACAAAGCTTCATAGATATTTTAATTTTAAAAATCACTTAATATACTTTTTATACATTAAAATTCATAAAATTTGTGTTTTAAAATTACCTTTGAAACCATTATATCATTATAAATTTGCAAAATTAATTTTCTTGTTTATAATTTTATTTTATAAACTCCTTTTTACGTTTTAGTTACAAATTAATATCCGAGTTAATAACAGAAAATTCATTTAATTTACAATTTCATATTACCTATGTATACCGTGTAATCTTATTGGCCAGTTAAAAAAAGTATCGAATTTTTCCTCTAAAGGAAAATTTATAAATAAATTTAGTATCATGAAGTTTCTTTATTTAAATATTTCTAATAAACAAAATAACGGCCCTCCGCACTACATATTTTATATTTAAAATATTCTCTTAATTTTTATAAATATTTTTAAGATTTTCTTTTTTACTAATATTTAATAAATCTGACTTACATTTATAATTTTCCAAATGGTTACTTGCTTTATATATCATTTATTACATATCGTCTGATTTAGAGAAGAAGTTCCTCGTAAGCAGATGTTTCAATAGAAATATTTTATGTTATCTTGTTTATTTATACTTACCACCTTCTTTGTCATGGCTTAGATGAGTTGGAACTCTCATCGTATTTAAACTTTTACCTTTTTCCTATTGGGATTCATTAAATTTAAAATTTATCTTATATATCATTTAATACATACACTAGTGGAAAAAATAAACGGATATTGTAAATTTTAATATTCTACAAGACTATCGCTTGAAATATAATGACACAATACTTTTTTAACATATAGAAAAGAGTTCTGGGTGCTTTAGTTTTTTTAGGGTACTCCCTGTGCATGTTTTTATTTAAAAAAACCAAATCGATGGAAATAAAAAACGGATATTTGTTTTTACCTCCAACATTCCCTCTAAAAAAAGTATTTAAAGGTTTTTGAAGAATAAACTATGGGTAAACATCTTAAAAATGAAGAGAAGGCTATGATTTATGCTCTATATAACGAAGGATGGAGCCAAGAAAAACTTTCAAAAAAATTTGATAAATCCCAATCAACGATATGCCGGACTATCAAAAACTTCAAGAACAGAGGTAATTTTTCTAGATCAAACAACAACGGTCGAAGAGAAAGTTTGAATTCCGAAGACAAAGCCTGGCTTGTTAATGAAATAAAAAAAGAACCAAAAATAGGGTCCATAAAACTGGCAGCTAAGATAAAAACAGATAGAAAGATATGTGTCTCATCAAGAACTATTAGGAATAATTTAGTTTCTTTAGGATATTTTGGTAGAATATCATGTTCGAAAACTCTTTTAAGGGAAATTAATGTTTTAAAAAGATTGAGTTTTGCAGAAACCCACCTATGGAATCATATTTCAGATTGGGAAAGAGTTTTGTGGAGCGATGAGGTGAAGATAAATCTATTTGGGTCTGATGGTAGAGTTTATGTCAGAAGAAAAGAGGGAACTCGATATAATTTTGAAAATTTAAAATCAACAGTTAAACATGGAAACGGTTCTATCATGGTCTGGGCCTGCATGTCCTCAAAAGGAGTTGGCAACATAGAAATCGTTGAAGGAATAATGAATGCCCTTGGATATTCTAATATTTTAAACAGAAACTTGATTTCTTCAGCCACCAAACTCGGAATCTCAGTCAATTTTGTATTTATGCACGACAATGACCCGAAGCATAAATCGGCGTTATTAAAAACATATTTTGAAAGAAATAAAATAAAGGTGTTAGATTGGCCTCCCCAATCACCTGACATGAACCCGATTGAACATTTATGGGGTTATCTTAAAAAAATGGTACATTCTAGGCAGCCAAAAAACATTTCAGAATTAAGACAAATAGTTGTAGAAGAATGGTATAAGATCCCCAAAGAAATATGTAAAAGGCTTGTTGGGTCAATGCCCAAAAGAATACAAAGTCTATATGAAGCCAAGGGAGGGCACACTAAGTATTAATAAAAATTATCCGTTTAATTTTTCCAAGTTTAAAATTAAAAATTTAAAATCAAATTATATACATGGTGGCTTCAAAAATCAAATTTTCAAAAAATTTTTATTTTAGTATGTATTTGATTTTAACAGGCTCCTATTATGATTTTTAAAGATCATCATAAAAAATCTTACATGTTTTTCAATTATCCGTTTTAAATTTCCACTACTGTATTTTTTAATAATCAAATTATACCATTAATATTTTGTTATCTCTATAATTCCTGCTTAAGAAAGACAACATATTAGTCAATTAATAGTTTAGAATTATTATTTTTGATTCTTAACCACTTATTTTTGAGGAAAACATGCATCTTTATTTATTTTTTTTTAACATTATTAGTTCGCCTAAAATTCTTTAATTTTATAAATTAGAGGTCTTAGAATTTAATATCAAACTTTCTTTCTTTAATATCTTATTTTTCTTATGCTAAATTATAATCAAACATTCATTAATATTCATTTTTTATTTAGAAAATGATTGTTCTTTCTTCTTATTGCTATAGTATTTCTAAATTAATAAAATTAAACTAAGATATGGCAAATTAAAAAAACTTCACCAATTTATACAAATTAAAGTAATATAATTAGAAATGATATAAAATTACTCTCTTTTAAAACTTTTAGCATAAATATTTATAATTGATTAAATTTATATTAAAATATGTGGTTAAATGATTCCACGTTCTTTTACGATATGAATGTGTTTTTTTTAGAAGATTGCTTTGTTTATTAAAATAAAAAAATTAAAATACGTTTTTTTATAAAACATCATTTATTTAATATTTACTTAAAATACTTCTTTTAATTTTTCTCCCCCCAAAAAATGAGGATACATCAACCAATATTAATATTCTCTTTTGGTACTTTTAATCTTACACTACAACTTCTTAAATTTATCATTTTTTAAAATTTATCAACAAATACTTTCTTCGTAAAATATTTGAAATATTCTTTTTATAAGAATCAATATCCTCTACTTTTAATAACATCTTCTAGATGCTTAACAATAACTTATTAAAATTTTCTTTTATTAAGTATTAATATATTATTCCTAACTTAAATCTAATACTTTTTTAATAAATTATTAAATTTCATATGAGATTTTTTCCTCATATTTTGAATTTAAATTTATTTTTTTTAATTAACAAATACACACCTCAATTTATTTTATTAAAAATAAAGAAAGTTGTTTATTTTTTCTCTTAGTTTTAGAAGAAATTTTTGATTTATAAACAATAATTATTTTTTTCATTATAAAAAATATTTTTTATTTTCTATAATTAATCCTAAAATGCCCGGAAAATTTTTTAATTTTTTAACTTTAAGAGTTTTAGTTAGAAATAGAACGTTTTAAACCATGCAAATAAGAATTTTTGCAATAAAGTTAAGTATATTTACAGTTTTTTAGATGAATCATTATTATCCTTTCTAATATTATACATTTATTTAAATTCATATCCCTTTCTAAATTATTCAAGTATGTTAATAACTTTTTTGTTTGTTTTTGTCCCAGGATGATGGTACTCTCTGGGGTTTTACATAAAATTAGAAAATTATACTGAAGATTAGCTTTATAATTAGCTTTTAACTCTTCTTGGTGTTTCATCTCCTTCGTTTTTCTTGCTTGCCTCATTGGGTGATTGTAATTTTTATTTAAATATTTACTTTTAAATTTAATAAAATATGTCATTATTTCATGACAGTTTTAACATAAAATTATCATTTTACGATGTAAATTTAATGTATTTTATATAAATTTATAGAATATTAAATTCTTTAATCAATAATTTTATTTTAATTTCTGTGTTAATTTTTTATCTCATTAACAGTTTAAAAATACTTTTAAATTACAGTTCTCTTTAGATTTTTTATACAATTCTTTTATTTATTTTGTATTTTTTAATTTAGTTGTGATAAAGGTAATTTATATTATTTTCTCTTTTTTAGAGTTTTATTATTTTATTTATAAACTGAGATATAATTCTCCTTTACAGCTAATCAAATATTTACATTTATTTTCACAAAAAATGTCTTGAATTTATATTTTAATGTATGCCGTATATTTATTTGCATTTTGAAATGATAGCAGGATTAATTTTAAGGGTTCTTTTATTTTTGTCTCATATTTCTCTATTTCATTTTAATTTGATAAGTTGTTTAGGCTTTATTGTATAGACGAGAATTAATTTCTAATTAGTTGCAAGGAATAATATTTTTACGTTGTTAATTAATGAGATTTTATTGTAATATTTAAGTTTAAAGATTGGAATCAAAGTATTTACTTTATTCTTTAACGGATTACATTTAAAAAGTAATTGAATATTTTATCTCTAACTTATTGATCTGACAAAAAATATAAAAAAGGTATGTAATTTTTTTATTCCAAAAGTAAAATGATTTTCTTAATTTGTACTTAGCTGTCTAATAAATTTTATTACCATTTAAATCTTATTTGTTATTGTAATGTCTTAATAAGAGAAATTTTAAATCCAAATTAAATTATTACCTTAAGAATTAAACATGGAAAGAAGAAGAAAGATAAATATAAATAATACTCATCAATTACACCTTTCAACCCCAAAGCAATAAAATAATTTTACTTAAATCATTTAATAAACAAACCTCTTTTGTGTGATCAGGACGATTCCAATAAAGATTAATATTTAATTGCCATCAAGCTTACAATTTTATTAACTAAAATAGAAACATTAAAGGTTTAGGTTAGATTAGCAGGGTCTCTTCAGGTTGTATTGTAAAAAATCTCAACGATCCTTTTTTATTTGAATTCATCTTTTTCTCTTCTAAAATGTTTCCATTTATAGTTTTTTCCTTTTTTTGGCAACAAATCAAAGATTTCGTTTACTCGATTAGTGAGTTGAGCTAACTACAGAATAGATTTTAGTCGATTCTACTATTCATTTATATATCTTAGGTCTGGTAAGATGAAAATTAAATAAATCAAAAATTTTATCAATGATACTAAAAATCTTCGAAACAAATCGATTTGGATGTTAAAGAACTTATAACACGCATTAAAAATGCTTCTTTTAGTATTGAGGGGGAAAGAAAAATAAGATGTAAATGTCTATTTTCACGGATATTTGTTATAAAACTTAAAAAATTTGCATAATTTATTTTGGTTTTTCTTAGGCACTACTTTATTTGTTTTGTAATTTAAATATATTCTTTTCATAAAAGATTTTCTTAAAATACCTTTATTTACTTCTACAGAGCATTAATTTATCCGTATTTATACTTTCAGATAAATCACTCTCTTCTTAAGCAAATTGGTATTTCATGATGTTATTTTTTATATCAGTTACAAACATAAAAACTAAAGAAAATTCTCATTCAGACGTATATGTTTTAGCAGATAGATAATTGGCAGCTATAAAGAGTGAGTGAAAGATTTATCCTCTTAAAAAGGCAATAAATGACATTTGATTATTTATCTCTTTTAAAAGCATTTAAAGTAAAAATTTTAAATAAAAAAATAGATTCTAGAAAATATTCTTAAATTAAAAACAATAAACACAGCCGCACCAGTAGAACATCCAATTAGTATATACTTTTTCTAAATGCTGGATGTTGATCGGCCAACATTGCCCTGTAAATAATATTTCTTCAAAGCTATCATTTATTTAATAAAAATATTTTATACTTTTTTCTCCTTAAAACTAACCAATGATCTTCTAATATATACTTCTAAAACTGTTGATACTGAAAGGAGTGCATTGTATCCCAACACTAAACAATAAAAATTAATTTTTACAATCAAAAACAAATTTTCTTAGATCAAAATTTGGTTTTCTTGTTATTTGTAGTCTAAAGAAATCTTTTTTTTTGAATATTAAAATGAATTCACAAGAAATTCAAATAAAATATTTGGTTAAATTCTACAAATTTGTTTGGTTTTTATTTTTTTTTTGTGCTTTTATTAAAGATCTAGTTTTACAGTAAATTTTTAAAAAATTTTTTAGGGTTGGATTTTTGTGTTGTTAATAAATCTACATTTAAATCTTTATTTAAATGTCTTCTAGGTCTTCCTCGACCTTCCTTCCCATTCTCTTAAATAGCAGCCATCTCCATTCTCATAGCCTCTATTTATAGTTTTAAAGGGGGGGATCTTGACCAATCGGATCTATTTCTTCTTTTGGAATACCAAATCGGGACACCGTTATTGGTAAGCCAACTTTTTAGTATTCATAATATACTTTTTGGATGATTATTAATTATTGTATTGCAAATTCTAAGATAAAGATAACAAAATTATAAATTTTTATAATTATACTTAATTTTTGAGATATTTGTAGTAATAAGCTTGACAGAAACATTTTTTTATATGATTAAAAGTTGTTTCTATATACAAGCTTTTGTTTAATTTTTTTTTAATTTTAGAAATTTAAAAAATTACTCAACCTGTGATACTTATTATAAGACTTGAATTTAATTCTATTAATATTTGATTAATTTTTGTAGCTAAGATTTTTATCAAAAAATTTACGCAATAAATTACTTAAAATGTTGGTTTTGACTAAATCATTTATATAATTAAGTTACTAAATTAAATTTAAAAAATAGAAATATTATTTTATGGTGTTGATCTAAAAGCGATTGAGTTTAAGAGAACTTTTTATTAACTCTAATTTTAATTCTTAAATAAAAAATTTTTTATTTTCTTATTTCAAATTTTAGTTATCTTGTTATCTAAAAGATAACAAGATAACTAAAATTTGAAATATTCTAGAACATGTAAAATTAAAACCAAAAGAACGAAAAAAAGAGTTTTTAAACATTTAAAGTTCTGTTTTGCTAATCTTACATTTAGTTTCATCTAAATCGTTATGGTAATAAAATTATTAAAAATTTTTTATTTTATTCTTATCAAACTATCATAATTATAATTATAAATATAAAATAAATATTCTCCTATGGACGACATTGAATCACCACCGCAATACGAAGATCATATTTTCGATAATCAGAATATCCAATATTTTCCTAAAGCAGACATGCCTGTGATAATCATGAATAGCTTGGGAATAGTTGATCAGTTGATTTTAATACTTGGTATTTTGTCATTACTTTCAAATTTGGTACCAGTATTGTCATATAAACAATTGATACATATCTTTGGATTTATTTTTATTGGTTTGTTTTTTATTATATCTAGAAAGAATAAAGAAAGAGTTTTGAGTGGTAAATACATTACAGAATTAACATTTATTTTGATTACTAGCTTGTCTTTTCTACTTACTTTGCTTCTATTTGCTAATAGTGGTTTAAACACTTTAAATTTGTTAATTTATTTTCTATATGAAAATAGTACTAAAATTTCAAGGTCTTCTACATACTTAAATATTCGTTACTTTTTGATAGGTTATGCAGTATTACTATTATACTTTTTTGTCGAATTTATTTTTTTGGTTGTTATGATTTTATGTAGAAAAGGTTACAAAACTCACACTATCTTTAAATCCAGCATGGTAAGATTTAAAGCAATATCATTAATCATATTTGCCATAAATATTTATTATTTTTACAATTTAAAAAAGACATTAATTTTTTTAATATTAACTTCCATTTATGATGTTGTGTCTTCAATAATATCTTTTGTTTACGGATTAAAATATTTACAAGGAAAAAAAGCTAAAAATAATTTTTATACGCATTTGCTTTTAAAACAGATAATCTTTTCGATTGTTTACGTTAACTTAATGCTTGATTTCATTGTTACTAAAATGATATACATACCATTTTATGATCTTAGGCTATTTAATTATGAGATTTATTCAAATCACACATAATAATTTTGGATGATCAATAAATATTTTGACAACTTCTATATTTTGGTTTTAATTTTTTGTTAAATTAAAAAAAAGCTTTTGAAAAATTACTATAGGAAAAAATAATAACAATTCTTTTCTAAATATATCAGATTGATTTTTTGTTATCTTTTTAATTAGAAAAAAATGTTTTCCTTTTTTTTCTAGGAAATGAATTTTAATGGGAAGATTTTGTCATTAAATAAATCATCAAAAGTTTATCTGTTTATATATTAAATATTAAAGACTAGAATACTATTATGTTTTTTAATATAATTTATTTTATTGTATTTAAAAACTATCTATAGATGTTTTTATTAAATGAGCTATTTTTTATCATGGAATAATTTATTTAAATAGTTACCACCTCATTTAAGATTATAGTTTAAGTCGCAATTTAAAATATGGTATCATTGTTAAACAAAGTTTAAGAATTAATAACATATAAAGTTAAAGCATAATATATAAAAAATACTTTTTTTGAATAAAAATACTTTGAAGATTAAAATATATTTTCAACTAAATTTAAATAAGAAAATTAAATACTATTTGTTTTACCTAAAACTTGTCATTAGGTTGTTTTTTGTATAATATTTAAATTGTGCTATTTTAAAAATTTAATAATGTTTAAAATAAAAATTGAGGTATTACTACTGGGGAGGGATTAGAACGCTTTGATTTCTTTTTCTAATTTTGATTGGAAAAAGAAGTCGGAAATATCTTTAAAAGCATAAATGAATCTTTTAAGACAAATTTAGAGCACAGGATTTTATATCCTTTTTAATAATTATATAATATAGAAATATCAACATTAAATGATCGCAATAAAAATATCCTGTTTTTTTAATTTATATTTACAGTTTTTAAGTTTTTTAATTTTTGATAAATAAAAATAATATACACACTTTAGTAAATTCTTCTAGTTAATTATATACATTGTATTATTAGGCTTTAAAAGTGTATATTTGTTGAAAATCTTTTTATGTGTTGTTTATCTAAATAGGTTAATATGTATTATAAAATGTTTATATTATAAAAAATTTTAAACCGAAAAAAGATTAGAATTTTAAATTTTAAAAATATAAATAGTGAGTTTTCAGGATATAACTTTGAAAATTAAAAGAGCTATTTAAATTTTTAACTTTATTTATGACAAGTAAATTAAGAAAAGGTTTTATGGATTCAATGTTAGGTGAAATGTTTTTAAACCTCAATATATTTTTATTTTATATAATTGGATTCGAAAATCTTGGAAGACTTAATTAATAATATATTTCTACTGCAATTAAATTAATTGAGCGAAATAAAAATAATTTTTGATAAAATCCGCTAAAACATTTCAGAAATTGTAATATTTTCTTTTAAATATTAGCAGAATTTTGATATATGGTTTAACAGAAAAATAATCTAACAAGTTTAATATTTATATAAAAATCTGAATTAAATACAGCATGATAAATCAATTTAACAAAAAAAAATTGGCAAAAATACAGTAAAATAGAATATATATATAGAATAAGATACCCTCTACTCATTGAACTTATAATGAGAAAATATTTTAGCAGTTTTAGTTTTTTTTTAAATTTTATAAATACCTCTGTTTATCTAAGCTTCAGAAGAATGTAATTAAATTATATAAAAATTAATAGTTTTATTATTAAATTTTTCTTCGTATATATTTTGACTATCGAATAAAATAATATTTTTTAAAATTTTTTTCTAATTGATGAAAAATTTTACAAATATTCCCCAAATATATATTGTTTTTCTCTTCACCTTGAAAATGCAACTATTTACAGCTTAAAGAGATTGGTTTAATTACACCTTATTATGATTCAATATATAAAATATTAAAAATAAATGCCATTTTGACATGCTTGGATGTGTTGTCGAAGAAAAAAATATATTTAAAATTTGTAGTTTAATAAATGGATTCGCCATTTTGAAAAAATTTAGACAAGGCAGATATAAGAAAAATTTAATCTATTTTATAATAACAGACTTAATCTTAGAATTTAACATATGTCACATGCTAGAGATAAAATTATCATAATATCAAAATAATTTACTTTCTAAATCATGATAAGAATCTTTTTATCATAAGTATATATTTACAAAAATAATTACCCTTCAAAATGAAAGAAGATAATGAATTTTTAATTAACATAAACGATAGCGAAGAGGGTTCAATAGTTCAAAAGAGTCGCCAAATATCATATAACTTTATTAAAGTCGGTTTTAAGTTAGCAGATCAACTTATAAATACATTAATGATTCTGTTTCTAATATCGCGAATCGTAACACTAACAACCTTTTTACAAAATATTCTTGTATTTGCAATAATAAACAGCCTAATTGTATTGTTAAGATTTTTTTGTTCTTCTTCATCAAACTCTTTAAGAGAAAAATTTTTTGAAGAATTCAGTTTTTCTTTTTACTTATTTATGTTCTTAGCTGTTATTTCTTTTGTAATCATAAATTGTCTAGATTTATATTATATTTATAGATACCAGTTAGATTTTTTAGCTAGCAATGCTATAGTTTCGCTTAACTATTTATCATTTCTTACGTTAGTCATATTATTTGGAGTATTTATGTTTTATTTTATGTGCGAAATGTTGTATTTACTATCCAAATTAAAATTAAAAATACAAGAAATACCAGTAGATTTTTTTCAATGTTGCTTGTGTCGACTTTTGATAGCATTTGGATTTATCTATTCCATTTGCTTTTATTCTTTTTATGTTTATACAGAGTTATTCAATGTATTTCTCATTATCTCTATGTTGTTTATAGCTTCATTTAGCTCTATCTTTGTTCTTAATTCATATAAAGAATTGGATATAAATGATAGATACTTTACGTTCTTCTATTTGGTTTTTAGAGTATCTTTAGTAATATTACTTATGATGAAGCTTATAATTGAGATATATCAAAATCATTTACAATTAGATACTATATTTAATTTTAGATTTATCTCAAAAGATTATTATTACCTTGAGACGATAAAAAATAATTAAAGATTTCAATTGATTTTAAGATATTTTTTCTTATTAAAAGTATTTTAAAGATTCGTGATTATTTTTAAGATTTTTTTAATTTATTGGAAAATATTTATTGAGGTAAGGTATCTTAAAATTTTTAAATGTGTTTTATAAAATTTAAAAATAATCAAAACAAAAGAATATGGATGTAGAAAGAATTTAAAATCGAAGGAAACTACTCACTCTGATTGAGCTGGTTAGTTTGTTTATTAAAATCTTTTAAATTTAAAGACTGTATGATACTAGAATTATTTGTTAATTTTTTTTTAAAGAAAAATTTTAAAGACATTTTAAACTTGAATTGACTAATCAAATGGTACAGCACGGTATATTTAACAATTGCAAATTCAAAAGAACTTATGAACATGTTATGTTTTTTTACAACATTCATAAACTCTTTATTTATTTGGACTGTTAATCATTGCTTCGAAAATATTATTTTTATTTGACTTACTTTATAAGAACTAAGTATTAAACTAAAATATAACTTTGCCAGGTAATATTATATTTTAAAAAAGGATAAATCAATAGATTCATAATAATTTTACTCAATTTCTTTAAAAAGCGGAATTAAAAAAACTTTGTTCGAAAGATAAGTTTTCTCTTGACTTATGTTAACTCAATTTTTTTCGGCTAATTTAGATAAATAGGCTAACCTATTTAACTTCTTTGAAATTATTATTAAAATAAATATACCTTTTTGCTCTAAATGGCCCTTAAAATATTTTTAAATTTATCCGCTTTACTTTTTATAATAGAGTTTTTTTAATTAATGATCAATTAATTTTTTATAGGAAAATTTTCATTTCTTTTATTATAAACAGTAGACTGAATTATATTTTAATAGAGATATTCTAATAAGTCTGACTTTCCACGTTAAAATTGAGTTTTATTTTAAATAACTAATTTATTTTTAAATAAATAATTTATTTAAAATAAAACTTATTTATATTTTATAAAACTAACAATTTCCGAAAAACTGAGTTATTTTCCGAATAACTAACTTATTTAAAAAAAAACTAAGTTATATTCTAAAAAAATTATTTATATAATATAAAACACAAATAAAAACGAACAAAAATAGTTCAGAAATATAAATAAAATATATATTAAGTAATACATAAGGTAATGAAGATAATTTGTTTTGAGGACAAGAAATCCAAATTTTATAAATATTATTTTAAAGTATTGTATCACAAATGAAATTATCTTTAAATTACTTGTATAATATTTTTACAAAATTGAATTGATAATATTAAAAACACATTTTTGAAGCGTAGATTTTTGTCATTTTGTCTGAGGTTCTCATTTTGGTAGTTATTAAAGTTATACTGCTTTGATAATTTGAAATTTTAAACTAAACTGACATATATGTATGATAAAGGAATCAAAATTATTTAAGTTAAAATCAGCGAAAATTATATATAATACTAGGTGTAACTCGTTATAAACAAATTGAGAAATTTTAGTATGATTACGTACGATAATTAATATAAAAATTTTTTTATTTTGTTTTTACTATTAAATTTATAAAATTATCAGTATAGAATTGAAGATTTTAGCATTAATTGAATCTTGCTTTCTTAATAATGGTAAGATTAGATAAACTTCTAATTACAAATCTTTAACTTTATTTTTTATTGAAATACTAACTTTGTAATAAAACTAATGTAAAAATTAGCATGGTTTAATAATATTTTATATTCTTTTAATGCTGTCTTATTTTCGAAAATATATTTTTATTGATCGATAACAAAACTAAAAATTGTAATAAGACTAGATTTTAAGAGTTAATCAGTTTTCTAAAATATGGTTTATTTTCAAAATTTTATTTTAAATTAAGTCATACAAGGTGTTTAAATGGTATCATTACTTTTTCCTAAATAAGATTTAATTTTGCTGAATTGACCTTGTAATACTGTGACTTAAATAGAGTTTAATATATTTCGGCAAATACATTTTACTTAATGCTGATATATTAGTGGCTATTTTAAAAAATTTTAAAATATAAAATAAAAAATATTTATTTTTTAGAAGAACTTATGTCATCATTACTTAGAAAGCTATATGAAGAAGAATTTTGACTTTTTTTACTGCTGCCTTCTTTTTTATTATTCATAATGTATTTATTGTTTTCAATGTTTTTTTCTTTTAATTTATTATGGAAATTTGAGTCTTTTACAGTCAATGGATCATAAGATAAGTGAAAGTTCGTAAGTGCAAAGCAAATATTAACAATATATTCAAACACATCTCTACAACCCCTAAAAGGGGTTCTTAATATTTTATAATACATCTTAGCCCTTCCAAAAAATCTTTCTATAATAATTCTTTCACTAAATCTAAGCTTTTCTGAATAGTTTAAACTTTTGTTTTTAGGTGGTGTAATAACTCTTAATGATGTATTAGGACCTATATAGCCTTTGTCCCCTAAGATTGCCCACATATCAAAACTATCCATATTATCTGTATAATCTTGGCACATTTCTTTAGTTAAAAAAATTTCATAAATTTTAGATCGTTCTTTAAAAATTGTATAATCATGTACGCTGCCTGGGTATATTTTTGAAACAAAGGCGCACATCCCATTCGGGAGAACCCCTACTTCTACCTTTAAACAGTATATTGAATGCTTTCCTGAAAAAAATTCTTTGATATCCTTAAACAATCCAGTCGGTTTCTGGATCTCGAATACAGTGGCATCTACTACCAAAGCCACCTCTGGATTGTATTGAAATTTTATGTTATTTTTAACTTGCATTTCTTTTTTCATAGGCACAATAAATAATTCACTTAGTTTTTGAGATATAATTAAAATTGTTTTGTTTAAAACTGTATTGAGCGAAGAACTTGTAAGCCCAAATATCATTGCTAATCTCTTTGTTGTTTCATTGTGTTTTATATAAATTAACACCAATAATAAGCGATCTTTAGGCCCTAGCTTACATTTCCTTCCTTTACCCTTCATTTTGTAGGTAATTTCCGCCTCTAAAAGCTCAAAAATATATTCAAACTCATATTCCGAAAACCCAGTAGATACCATTAAACCATTCTCTTTAGAAGTTATAGTCTCATATACCTTGTTTTCAACTGCCTCTCCTTCGCTTGGATATACAAATTCGCCTGATGAACAACATTCATCGTACATGTTCTTAGTATCATCTTCGTTGTTTTCAAGTTCGTTGAAAAATTTATCCATAAAAATATTAATTTAAAAATTTTTATATAAAAAAATTAGAAATATAACTTAGTTTTTTTTTAAATAAGTTAGTTATTCGGAAAATAACTCAGTTTTTCGGAAATTGTTAGTTTTATAAAATATAAATAAGTTTTATTTTAAATAAATTATTTATTTAAAAATAAATTAGTTATTTAAAATAAAACTCAATTTTAACGTGGAAAGTCAGACTTATTAGAATATCTCTAATATCAAAAAATCTTCTAAGACAAAAATTAGAAGCTTAAAAAATGCTCCGTAACAAAGTTTGATTTTAAAAAATTTTTAAGAATAAAAATAAAAGAATGCTTTAATGTGAAATTTTAATCAATTTCCTATTCGTCTGCTTTTTACTTATACGAGTAAAGAACATTATCAGATTGAGAATTTAAACTTTTTGGGTGCTTAGAAGACTTATTAGTAAGTGGGGTATATGCTTCATCTCTTTTAATAATACCTTTTCTATCCACTGAGGATTCTAGACCATTGTTATTGCCTTTGAAGTAACGTATATTACTGTGGTATCCTCGAGGCAATGAACCATTTTTAAAATAGCTCTCGAGGATATTAATAAAAAATGAATTGTTTTTAATAACTTTATTTAAGGTTTTGGGTTGCCCTTCCATGGGTTAAAATATTCATTTCCTTATAAATTAAATTTTTTCTAGAAATAGAATTTCTAGAACATTCTGCTCCCTCTTTAAATTTCACGTTACTTACGTGATGCCACCTCTCATCACCCTTGACCTTAATCCATATACCTTTATAACCCACCTTTACAACTTCATACGGACCTATAAATTTCACGTCAGTCTTTTTTCCTAAATAATTTTTGATGTAGACTAATTTTCCTTTCCATTTATTTTCATAGATGTTTTTGTCTTCATTTGTTTGAACTTGTTCCTTTTCCGTCATATTATCATGTTTACTGCTTAGTGATGGTATTTTTTTTGTCGCAATGTTGTAAGTATTGTTTAGCAAATTTTCAATTCTACTTGTTATTGCTTTTATAGTGTCCAGAGGATACATCCTAATTATTAATGATATTGTTTGGTTCAGTCGTTCACTAATTCCATTACTTTGTGGATGATATACTGGTATAAAAATAATGTTGATATTCTCTTTTTTACAATAGGCTTTAAAACTTTTTGAGTCATATGCTTTTCCGTTATCACAAATTATTTTGATGGGTTTCTCATACCTTTTACCCCAATCAATTAAATACTGTTTTAGAATTATTCCATTCACCTTTTTAGTAAAAAATAGTTTTGTTATTCTTGTATATATATCAGTTATAGTTACAAAATAACCTCTGTATTTCCCAGACTTAAGTTTAAAAGGACCGTAAATATCAGTTGATATTTTTTCGAATGGATAATTTGCTTTAATTTTTAATTCGGAACCTTTGTTCTCAAACTTATAGTGACCGTGTTTATTCTTAATACATAGTTCGCATTTTCTTATATTTCTATCAATTTTTCCTTTTAGATCTTTAATGGAAAAAAATCTTCTGATTGTTTCGTAAGTTTTAGTGACACCTGGATGAGAAAAATACAGGTGAAAGTGTTCTAGTAATTTGTCAACTTCACTGTCTTCATTAATGACAATTTTATCTTTTTCGTCTTTACTATATTTGCCATAAACGTTTTTGTGTTCTTGTAGAAAATTCCATTCTTCATTCGTTTCCCCTCGTAGACATAAGTATCTTGACAAATAATCTGATACAGTGTTATCATTTCCTTGAATGTGCTGTAAAGAAAAGTCATACTGATTTAATAACATTCTCCATCTTGTAATGCGTTTAGTAAAATTTTCTGAATTGAATGTATTATTTTTATTATCAGTCTTTATAATTATATGAAATCCCTTAATTAAATTATGAAAATTTTCCATACATTTTAGAATTCCAAACATTTCCTTTTCACATACCGTATATCTTTGTTCTGTGGCATTAAACTTTTGTGAATGGTAACCTATAACTCCATGCTCTTGGTAGAGTATTCCACCATAACCATATTCAGAAGCGTCCACTTCTAATTTAAATACTTTATTGAAATTTGGAGTCTTAAGTGTTGAACTTTTTTTAATTTCATTTTTAAAATTATGCAAAATCTTTTGGTGTAATTTCGTCCATTCAAATGCCCTTTTAGAACTTAACAAGTCGGTAATTTCTTTGATGTTTACACTTACATTAGGTATAAATCGTCGATACCAATTTATGATTCCTAAAATTCTTTGAATATCTCGTTTATTTCTTGGTGTGATTGACAAAATGGCATCTGTGCTGTCGGTGTACTTTATTTTAATCTCACCCTCTTTTATATGATAACCTAATATTTCAATTTCTGTTTTGCTAAATATACTTTTTTCCCAATTTATTTGAATTTCCTTTTCCTTAAGCTTCTTTAATATTCTTGTTAGCACTTCATTATGTTCCTTCTCGTCTTTAGCATATATCAATATGTCATCAATATAAATATAACAATTTTCTCCGTTTAAAATCTTTTGTATTTCATTTTGAAAAATTTTTGGACCATTCTTCATACCAAATGGCAATCTGGTATAACAATACATCTTGTTAAATATTACAAAACCAGCATATTTTATACTATCTCTGTGTATTCTCAGCTGATTAAATCCATTCTTTAGATCCAACTTACTAAAAATATTAAATTGACTTAATTCTTGTACCTTTTCAAACATAGGCGGTAAGCTTATAGGTTCATCATACAAAAACTGATTAAGGTTTCTAAAATCGATCACCAGTCTAATATCTCCATTTCTTTTTTTAATACTGAATCCTGGAGAACAAAAATAACAATCTTTTTGTATAATAATACCCTCTTTTATTAGCCGGTTTATTTCGTTTTGAACTCCACTGACATCCTTGTAGTTAATCCAATATCCTTTTATTTTCTCAGTTGGTGTAATGTTTTCTTTAACTTTCAACTTAATTGGATTTATCTTTGCATATCTGTAATCATTCTGTGCCCTTTGATAATCTTTTATTACTCGAGAAACTTCACTATCCTGTTCTTTATTAACATTTATTTGTTCAAATAGCTTTTCATCTAATTCATCTAAAAATTCAGTATTTTTAAATTTTATCTTTTTGTCACCAATAGAAATATTGAAATTATTATAATCAATGTTACATTTGTTTCTGATTAAGAAATCATTTCCTAAAATAGCTGGAATAACACTATTGTCGCTTACCAAAAATTTTAGATTTTGTTTTAAGTTTATTTCAGGTATTGATAAATAACAATCGCAAGATTTATTTATTGAAATAGAAGAACCGTCTCCTATTATCACCCTCTTTTCTGGTATTTCGAATGTTTGGATATTTAAATCTTTGACAATTTCATTGCTCAAATAATTATTCGTAGCTCCGGTATCGACAATTAGATCAATATCTTTTTGTTCGATTTTACCGCTGATTTCCACACTGTTTAATTTAGGTATTCGCTCTTCAACCAAAACTAATTTTTTTTTGTTTCCGTCCATGTTACTATTTTTATGATAATGTTCTTTATCTTTTAATTTGGTTTTTTCTTGAAATTTCTTATCAGAAGTCTTATCTTTGAATCCAAAATATGATTTATTTTCAATCTTTTGTTGACCGATTTTTAATTTATCAATTTTATCTCTCACAAAATAGATTTCTTCTTTAATTAAATGTTGATTATTTAAAATGTTCTTCTCAATTCTAATCAGAAGTGTTTTTAAATCATCATAGGTTTCAATTTGATGTTGAATTAGGTGTTTCTTTGTATAGTAACTTAAGTTTTTATAAGACAATTCGAATAGTTTTCTTTTAATTTCTCGCTTTCCTATACCAATGGAGACACCATAGAGCTCCAACTTCTCCTTTATTGCTTTAAAGTAGTCATTGATGTACACAAAATCTTTTTGTCTTACTCTTTCAAGTTCTGTAAGTTTCGAAAGATATTGGTCAGGTGGATAAATTGTTCTTATCACATATTTTTTGGATTTTTTATAATCTTCATTAATTTTTTCCAAATTAATTCTTTTATCTCTAATTAAAATTCTGAGAATGCTCTGGACTTGTTTGGGATTCCAATTAGCCAATTTGCTAATTTCTTCGAATCTTTTGAACCAACTAAGAATGTCGCAATTATCAGCATTTAAAATTTTTTCAATTCGTTCTTTAAAAATGATTGTTGATTCTTCTATCTTAATGTCTACTTCAATGTAATCGATCTCATTTTTTTTTGGTGTATTAACTATTTCATTTTCATTCACTTTTGATATCAAATTGTGGTATCCTCGAGGCAATGAACCATTTTTAAAATAGCTCTCGAGGATATTAATAAAAAATGAATTGTTTTTAATAACTTTATTTAAGGTTTTGGGTTGCCCTTCCATGGGTTAAAATATTCATTTCCTTATAAATTAAATTTTTTCTAGAAATAGAATTTCTAGAACAATTACATTTCTCGTTGAAGTTTACTTTTTTAATACCAACGTTATTGTTTTTAGAACTGTCATTGCTTTGGTTTGTAAAGCCTAAAAAGATTAATGCTACAAATCTTAACATGGGGTAAAATAAAAGAATAAATTTATTTGTTTTTTATAGCCAGAATTTCCTTTTTAAAAAAATGAATATTTCCTTATAAATATTAATTAAAAAAATTTTTTAGAGTAAGGGAAAAATTTTTATTGAAGGAAGTGTGTACAACCCACAAATTTTTGGGTATAAAATATTGCGCTTCAAATTAAAAGAAAATTTTAATTCAATTTAATTGTATTTCCGGTTATAAATGCTTTGTTAAGGAATTTTTATTCTCAACCAAAAAGAAATTTTAAGTTCGAAAACCAATGATTTATTTAAGGATAAAAAATTATTAAAAATTTTTATTAAAAAGGAAATTGATGATATTTGAGATGTAATAAATAAATTTAAATGCACAAAAAAATGTATATTAACTACAACATTGAGCCTTAAAAGTTGAACACAATTTCTTAAGATACATGTCTACTTCTTAAAAAATTTCTTCAGTTTTTTATATAAAATATTTAAGAAATTTATATTCTAAAAGAAGTAATTTGCAATTTTAATTAAAATTTATTTTGGGATACAATCTAAAATACTTTTATTGTGATTTAACAAAAATAGATTAATTGATAAAATATGACTCTATAGTTGATATTATTTTTACAGACCCATTACCGCATCTTCTTGTTATATCGGAGTGTGTGTATGATTTTTTGTTAAAAAATCTCATTTATATAGAAAAGATCATCAGGTATTATTTTTCAAAGAAAAGAATTTTAATTTTACGAGTTCTCTTTTTAAATTGTGCAAATGAAGTTGGAATATTATATGCTTTTTTAATTCGAAATGTTACTCAATAACAAACTTAAAAAATTGCCTTCGCCTGAAAAATGTTGATTTAAATATACCAAAAAAGTTAAATAGATTTATTACATCGTATATATTAATGCCTTTAAGAATATTTTCCAAGTATCCTTTTATGTTTTCTTCTTCATATAAAATAAGGTAGATACACTTATTATCACAGTTTCCTAGTTTGATCAATACTCTTTATAGTAATTACATATTGGGGTCAAGGTTCGAATACCAATGTATTATATATTTTTTATTTAGATATAATTTAATTTTGATCCCAATGACCATGAAAAAGGAAAAGATAAATATAAGGAATTCTACAAATATTAAACCTTCATACTTTTAACATCGGATACTAAGTCTATGTTTATCCTGATACGGCAATACTTTTAATATTTTTTTGATATTTAATTGAATAGTATAGTGTGGGTATCATCTTTTTAATTTTTAATGCCTTTTTATGATTTGCTTTATGATTATGAAGATAAATTTGTTTTCAGCCAAAAAACACGCCTTCCAACACTTATAAATTCCAGCGAAACCATGTTTAATGCTGTCTTAATAATGCTTGATTGATTGAGAGTCTCTCATTTCAATATATTTGACGATATCTTTTTACTGCGTCCTTTTGCGCATGACATTACACATATACTATCTGTCTTATAAATTTTATGGTATTTATTTTTCGATATTTTGGTTTTGCAATTTTAGTTTCTTCTGTCATATCCTCTTTTTTTTAAAAATGTACTAGTTATAAATTTATATATCTTGTCTATTAGTAACAGCGTAAAGAAAAGTTTCTAGTGAAATAAAAGCTGTTTATGAGTATTTTAGCAAGCAATTAATGTAAATTGCGGATATTTGTTTATTTTGATTTTTACCTTTTTAAAAGATGTATATTTAAAATTATTACTTTATTTCAGCATTTTTTTTACAAAGAGACTTTATTTTTTTAAATTGATTGACATTACTCTTATAGTTAAAATATTCCATTTAGGGCTAAATAACACGCTTTCTTTTGGTGCTCTAGCGGCACTCTCATCGTTTTTTAAATGTTTCTTTAAGTCTACCCCACTATTTAAAGATAAAAAAATTATTATTTCTTAAAATATATTGTCGTGTGAGATAAAAACCAATAGTTACGCTTTGAGAAAATAAATAAATTTAGAGGAAAAAATAAAAAAAACTTGAGAAATATAAAATAATTTGTTATTTATTTTAATTAAACTAATAAACTTAACTAGTATGACGAGATGCTCATCGATTATATTGTTTGGGTTGCATTTTACTTTTTAACAAATTAATCAGGCTAAAGTTAAAATTCTTTACCTAATTTTTGTTTTGAGGTTGTGCATTAAGTTGATATTCTTCTTTGGGATTAAAGATTTTTTTCAAGTATTTTATGAAGATTTTCTTAACCTATATTTTCCAAACAAAAGCATGCATAATTAGCTATTATAACAATTATAATCTTTAAAACCTTAGCAATGTTTTATTGGCTACAGTTCCATGAAAAGATTTTATTTAATCTAATCATTTGTTAAAAATGTGTTAATCTTTTTTATTTGTTCTGATTGTTAAATTTCTAACTTTCTTATTTTAATTTTTTTACCATCGAATACAAAATAAAGCGGTGTAATTATATCTAAGATATATTTTGAAGGATTTTTTAAGCTCAAAGCTTTATTTTATTAAATATATTAACCAAACTATTCCAAATACATTAACTAATTTTTCATTTTTGATTTTGTTACAAATTATATAGATAGTTGTTTGTACTATTCACATTTATTTACTTAATTTATCAAATAAATTCTCTTTTAAAATTTTTTACTGATAATCTTGACTCAGTATTATTTTTGATGAGTGATTGTAACATAATTTGTAAATTTCTTATATTTACCCTATTTTTAACAAAGATTCTTTGATAAAAAATGTGATTAATCTACATCTATCTTAAAAAAATTAAGCAAAAATCATCACATGTCTTAATATCTTATTTTCCTTGGTTGAGAAATTATAGAAATTTTATTTAAAATTTAATTCTTTTCTTTCAACTTTTCATTATAAAATTTACAATCTTAACTTTAATACATAAAAGTTTAAATAGTTTTAAAAAAATTACTAAAATTTTTTAACGAAACAAACTTGATATTTCTTTTGGTAAATAATCTTAAAAAACCCAAGATCATTGAGATAAAATTCACTTTGTTCATTGGTGAAAGATCCGACGATTTTTTCCCAATAAAATTTTTTGATGTATTTTTAAAAAATCAGGGTTTTACTTAAACTCGATATTTTTTATATTTTTTGATTCAAAATACAAATTATCCGACATGTTAAAAGTAAATCAAGATAATTTTTTAGAAAAAATTATATTTATGACAACTTCCAAATGATATATTTTCCATATGAATTATTTATGGTCATTGTGCTAAAGATATTTTTATTTAAAACATTATGGTAACTTTTATTTAATTTTTGTGTTTTTGTTGGGAAATCTTCTAAAAAGAAATACATTTTTATGTAATTTAACGTTTTCATTAATGAATTTAAGTTTCTAATTTAGTATTGCTTTATAAATTTGAATAAACTTATTTATCCTATTGAGTTTATTAAATTGTTAGTGAAACTAAAGAAAATAGCAATGAATTCTACTATTATTTAATCACATATCTAATAATTTATAATATATCTTAAGGGCTGTTCAAAAAACTATTTTCAAATCTTAAAAATATCCCCTAAAATATAATATTAATCATTAGATCACTTCTCGTTAAAAAACTGCAATTTCAACATCATTAAACTTTTATTATGGATCTAATACTAGTATAATCTTTATAATTTTATAAACTTAAATATGTTTAGGTGTTTGAGTTATTAAAAATATTTTTAAATTTAATAAACTTTCTTCATGTAAAATTAAATTTATTCTTTTTACTATATTCGTTTAAATTTAGCTGCGTTAATTTAAAGATTTTTGCTTTATAAACTATTAGTTAGCACTATAAATAAAATTGAAGTTTATTTTTGCCAAATTGATATTTAAATTGTTTTAAATAATAAAACTATGGAAATATTTATGATTAATTTTATTAAATCAATGTAAATTTATATCAAAAAACAAATGAATTGACAAATAATTTCAAATAAATTTTAAAAACCAAAGAAACCATTTAATCATTATCTTCAAAATATTTGCATTTCGTAGAAGTATAACGATTCTGTCTCTTTGTCGGATTCTTCTCAACAAAAATCTTTTTTGTACAATCAGAAATCTTTACTAAAAGCTTTGAAGGATCTGTTTCTTCTTGATTTAAGTCAGAAGTTTGCGGATTAGTTTTGATTGTACAATACTTTGATGGTTTACCATCAATATCCTTGAATATCCAGCATCTTTTGTGCATAATTTCTTTTTTACCTTGACTATCTGTCAATGAATATTCCCTATCTCGTACAATATAATCTTGTTCCACTAATACTATTTCAGCACAGAATAAAACATTTATTAAAACTAACATTGGGTACTTTAAAAAAAAATTAATTTAAAAACAATCAATAAGTGTTCTTAGAATTTTAGATTTGATCAAATGATTACTTAATTAAAAAATACTTATCTAAAAAATTATCTTAATAAACTTTTTTTGAAGAATATTAATATGTTTAAAATTTTGTTGCAATTATTTCAATCAAAATAGAATTAAAAAATACTTTAAGCTAATAAACAATTTTTTAAATCATCAACAAACTTGTTTTAACATTTTAAATTTTATAATTTTTTTGTAAAGAAATATTTCGTTTTTTTTAAAAATATAACCAAATTTCGTGGATAAATTTACATTAAAATGCTTAATTAAATATCTTCTTGTTGAATCTTCTGAACAATCTTTGTTAAATTTATTTATTAAACAAAATTTCTATTAAAACAGTCTTTTAAATTATAGTGATGAATAAAATATTTTTACTTTACGGTCGTAAAAAATTTATGTTCTTGGTAGATTACTAATTTTTAATGGTAATAATAGCAGTTTTTCTCAGAGTGATCCCAAATAAGCAACTAATTTTTCAAATCAAATTTTTATATTTTATTATGATAAGATAAATAAAATTTCAAAAAAAGAATTTAAATATTTTATGATTTATTTTCGAGAAATAAACGAGAAACAAATATTTTACAAAAGTAAAATTAACTTTCACAATCTTTTTCTGTAAAAGTGTATATTTTTAAATAAAAATCATTCAAGTTTGTTTAAATATATATTTTAAAATATTCCTTTTCAACAAAAAGTATCTGCTAAGAGTATATATACAAAACAGCGGATTAATTAAACTCATAAATAATCCTTTGCGATCTATTTTCCACTAAATAGAATAGAAGAAAAGAGGAATGTTTTAATGTTACTACCCATTTATAATTTTATTTAAATGTTTTATAAATTCTATTCAATATTCTTTAAATCTTATGTTTAATCTAACTTTGATTAAATAAAGAATTATTTAAAAGAACAACTTTATAATTTAAAAAAAAAATTTGTGAATCAAAATAGGAAGATTTTTCTTCTTTACAATTCTTAAAATTCAAAAAATGAATTTATACTATGTTAATAAAATTTTTAGGGTTTTTGTCATTAATTCTACACTATTAGTTTTATAGTAAATAACAACCTGTTTCTGCCATATTTAGTTTATTCGAAAATTCAAGAATCATCAACCTCGTCACCCAACAAAAAACTTAATAATTTAAGTTCATAAAGAAAGATTTGACATTACAACTATACAAGTGCATTTAATAAAACTTGTTTTATTTTCAGTAGTTAAGTTAATTAATTTATACAAAATTTAATATCAAATACAACAAATAATAAACCAAATTAAAAATCATCAAACATCTTTCTTTATTAAAAATTGTCTAAGATCTGCCAAGTTTGTCATACATTAAATATAATTGGATATTTTCTAGTTTTAACCAACCAAAAATAATTCAAATTTTCTATTTAAATTAAGAAGATTACCAAATTATATTCTAAGAATCATTAAAGTAGATTTACTGATTCAACAAAATATCTGTTTTTATAATTTTTTCCTTAGTTAGTAATATTACTTTGTAAATAAATTTTAATCTAAAAATGAAATATATCTTTAATTCTAATTTAAACTCTTTTAATTTTAATCCAATTTTATTTAAAAAATTGCGGGATAATAAAAACTTTGTAGAAAAGAACAAAATTAAAATTTAAATGGGAATAAATTGTTTTAGGTTAATTATATTTAATAATCAATATAAGTACATTTAATTAATATTTGTATTATAAAAGATCTTAAATTTTAATTGGTCAATCTTTTAAATCAACCAATCAAAATAAAGATCTTTTTTAATACAAAAATTAATTAACTCAATTTATCAAAAAAATAAATAAAAATTTTCAATTATTAGTTTATTTTCTTAAGTGCCCACAGTTAGAATCACTATAAGAATAATCACTTTCCATATAAAAACCACCAAACTTACCTTTCCTATTACCTCTTAACCTCTTTGTAGGCTTAGTCTTTCTTTTATAATTATTCTCTAAAGCGTTCGGTAACAATTTTGGTTTATTAATTTTTTGAATTAACTTGCCACTAAACAACTCAAGCGCCCTTTTCTGTACCGAGTTTTGTTCATTTACTTCGATTTGATTCTTTAAAATTGGGTTTACATACCTTTTACTTGAACCAAATAATCTTTTTGATACTAAGTTTGTGGCTATTGTTAATGTAATCATTAAAAATAAAAACATATTTTTTTAAATTTTTTTCTTTATAAACTTTTTTTTTTGATAAAGAAAATGATCTTAGTTTAAGAAATTTATCATAAAAAAATTTTTTATATCAAAAAAAAGTTTATAATTAAAAAATTAAAATCAAACTTTGATTTTTTAATTTACTTTAATTTTTTAATTAAAAAATATTTTATTAAATTAATATTTAATTGATATAAAAATTAAAACAATAATTAAAATATTTTTAATTATTTTATTAATTTATATGCATAAAATAAATAATTTATTTAAATCCATAAAATGGAAAAAGAAATAAAATTAATCTTCCCATTCAAATTAAATGACACATTTCACTCATCCACAATAAAAACAACAATAATATTGAAAGAATCAACCATCTCATTCTCATTTCCATTCAATCTTAACTTAAAAATTGTTAACGCAGAACTAAAAAAACAATCAAAAATACACCAAACACATTTTTATGTCTTTACTTTTGATGAGTTAGTTTATGCTAAAGAGTTTATGCACCAACCACAAATGTTTGTGATGAAAGAATCTGTGTATAGAAATAGAGAGGAGTTAGAGGATGAGACTAATAAGTTTTTAGATGAATATGAGAGTAAGAAGAAGAAGAGGGTTAAGCAAGTGTTAATTGAGCATGAAGATGGGTTTTGTGAGTTTGTCACTGAGGAATTTTAATAAATTATTTATTTTTTATTTTTAATTTTATTTTTTATTCAATTTATTTTTAATTTCATGATTTTTCTATTTTTTATTAATAATTTTTAATTTTATATTTTTTTATTCAATTTTTTAAAAAATATTTTATTGCATAAAATTATGAGAGAAAAAAAGAAACTTTCTTTCCTAAAAGAAATAGCAATGATGATGTACGGTTATGGTGATGTAAGAATACCAAGACACGACACAACCCAAACAGTACACGATTATATGATAGGTTATATGAAAGGATTACTAGTTAAAACACACAACATGGCTAAAAATAAAGGTAAAACAAAGACTGACGATTTAATGTATTTCTTAAAAAGAGATAAAAAGAAGTATAACAGAGTAAAAGAATTACTTAAAATAAGTGAGGAAGTAAAAATAGCAAGGAAGCTTTATGATTTTGAAAGATTTGAAAAAGAATAAAATAAATTTATTACAAATATTTTTTGGTTAATGAGGCAGGTAAAACTAAAATATCTTTCATATTTTCATTTATAACCCTTAACCTTCTTATATGAGTGTCCTTTCCATCTTGGTGGTTTGAAAGAATAATTATTTGTAAGAAAAAGCATTGTTTTTCAACTGAAAAGTTTATGTCTCCTTCTGGTTCATTCAATGTTAAATTACAAACTGGTTCTAAGGTTTCTCTTGTCATACCTGCTCTTATTTCTATGATTGATGGTGTGTAACTATCATCTTTAGAGAATAACAAGGTTAAAACTACAGAATGTACCTTGGTAAGTTTCTTAAAAGTGATGTTTATGTAGTGAGGTAAGTTATCATCAGTGTGCCAGAACTCTGACATGTCTTCAGAGAATAGTTCTATGATCCCATGATCTTTTTTGAAAGAACTCAAATTTATTTCCATCATTTTATGCTTAAAAATAAAAAATAAATTTTTAAAAATTTTTTATTTCAATTTTTTTAAAAAAATCAGGTCTTCTCTTAAAAATACATAAAAAGAAGGGGCAAAAATACCTGTTATTAAATGAAAACAAGCATGTGAATCAAAAAGATAAAACAGAGGAGGAGTGTCACTGATCTCAACCAAACAACTAAAAAAAATTGCCATCCCTGAAATTAACAAATATTTTACATGTGAATACACTTTGTAAGAATAAGCTATAAATCCATACATGCATAAAATAGTAACAATTAAAAAGGCACAAATCATTTTATGCAAATCATAATTAAAATGAATATAAGTCAAATAATAAATGTGCATAAAGTAATAGGAAAAAAGGACACCAAAAACAGTTTTTTTAAATAAAATTTTTTCATTTTTTTTGTAAAAAATGACTAGGATTCTTAGAAAGGCAGTGTAGAAACTTATCATTAAATTTAGCAATGCAAAGAAGTAATCCAAATTTCTGGTTAGGTTAGTGTCATTAATATGGAACAAAGTGGAACTAAGCCAAGTGAACACGTTTACCAGGTATGTTAATTTATAATACATGCATAAAGTAGAAGTACCTTTTATTTGGTGAAGATATTTAAAATAGCCATAAGTGTTAGTAAACAAATTTAACAATGAAAAAATAGCAGAAGCAAATTCAGTGCACCCAAAAAGTGGCATAAAAGGATACCTTCCTTCATGCTTGTATTTCAGTATAGTGTTCTTTTTACAGCACTGGTAAACACAGTGCTGAATTACTTTCTGGTTTAAAGGTCTGAATAAAAGTCTATCAAATAAATTTGTCTTAATTATTTCTAAGTTTCTTTTAAAACATTCTGCTATTTGTTCATGCATTGTTTTTTTTTATTTTTCTTATTTATTTATAAATTTATTATTTAATATCTGTCATTTTTTAGATGTCTAATTATTATAATTGGTCAATTTTAATTAAATTTTTATGATTGATTGATTTTTAATTAATTTTTCTGATTGGTCAATTTTAATAAAATAATAAATTAAAAAATTAAACCTTAAAATGTTATTTTTATTTTTGATAACAAACTTTTTTTCTTTCGCTTCACAAACAAAAATAATTTTTTTACAAAGTAATTTATATGAATCACATTTGGAAATAAAAAGTAAAGAAATAAACCATAATTTTTTAATAGTTTTATATCCTAATTGTGTATTACCAGTTGTAACAAACAGGTTAATAAAATTAGAGAAGAGAGAAAATAACATTTTAGCATTCTATTACTTTAAAACTAAGCTTAATTTTTCATACTTTAAAGTTGTTAAAAAGATTTGTGAAATGGATTGTTTTATAGAAAGAGGGTTAGTTTTAAAGATGTATTTGGTTAATAATGAAGGGGTTAATAGATTTGAACTGAGTGATTCTTACCCTGTGCCTGATTTTACGGTGCCATTTATAGCTTTTAGCACATTTGGCACTATTTTAGGGTTAGTTTTTAATTTTTTTGTAAATAAATAAAGTTTTTTTTTAATTTAAATTAAAATGAATTATAAAATATTTTATTTTATTTTTAATATTCTTTTATTTTTTATTTTTTATTTTTTATTTCTCTATTTTTATTTTAAATGTATTTATATATTTTAATATTTATATATTTAATATTTTAAATATTTTAAATATTTCAATATTTTAACATTTTAATATTTAAATATTTCTCTATTTTTATTTTTATTTTTATTTTTATATTTTTATTTTTTAATATTAAATATTTTAATATTTTTATTTCTCTATTTTTAATAAATTAAAATATTAGATTTTATTTAGAAATCTTCTCTGCCACTTTTTTCATAACCTCAGTCAAATCAATTTTCTTTCCTTTAACAATCTCACTTAAAACTTTCTTTAACTCAACACCATAAAGATTACTTCTTACTTCACTAAAATAATCAATCTTAGCCACCAAAGAAATCTTCGTAGCCAAACATCTACTAACCTTTCCTTTCTTTTTAGCTTTTACTACCTCATCAGCCAAGTAAATTATTCCATGTTTAGGTGTCTTTGACTTAGTTTTTAGTGCTCTGAACAATGCTGCTTCTGCACCTAAAAGTTGGACTGTAGAGGAAGGTGCTTTGGCTAAATTTACTAAGCTTCCTGCTTGTGCAATCAATTTTCCTGCCAAGAATGGTCCTACAAGTACAAGTAAATTTGGTGCAACTATTTCTAACTTCTTTTCTAAATAATCTTCCAAATCAGTCATCAATCTTAGTTTTTCTTCTGCAATACGAAGTAATTCATCTAAATTTCTTAAATCTTCTTTTCTCAATTCACTTTTTTCTTTTATTATGTTACTAATTGGCCCTATTGAAAAAATCACACTTTCTTTTACTTTTTCACTAATTTCTTCGCCGAATTTCTCTCTAATTTTACTTATTAACTCATCAAAACTCTTTTTTCTGTTCAAAATCCTAGCAATTTTAAAATAATCTTCTTTTTTTACAATCTCTTTAAGTTCTGGGAAATAAAAATCATAAAAATTGTAAATTTTTGTCATAAAAAATTCATAATCAATTTTTAACTGTTCAATCACCAAAACAGATTGAATAATCAAAGAATCTTCTTTTTTATCAGAATATTCTATTTTTTCTCTAGAAAAATCATGTGCAGCACCAAGCAAAAAGGAATTATCTTTGGTGATAAGTTTGTGTTGGTTTAATCTTATTCCTCTCATCAAAGAATCACTTTGTTTACAAATGATACCCATTTCTTTTAGGAATGGAGATAAAGATTTGTCACAGTAAAGTTTCTTTACGTTATTAATTTGTAAAAATGATTTTAATTCTTCCGGTAAAAAATTTAATTTTGAGATTTCTAACAGATTTTTTGTGGCTGAGTCAAATGAGTTAAATTCGTAACGAGATACCAAAGATATACTCTTTTTTAGGATTGATATATCATCGTATGATACTCCTATTAGTGGATCTGAGTGAAGTAACTTAAATAAAGTGTAACCGTTTATGTATTCGAATAAAACATATTCTTCCATGGGGATATTTTTTTATTAAATTAATATTTTTATTTTATATAAATATTTTTATTTTATTTTTTATTTATTAAATTAATATTTTTATTTTTATTTATTGAATTAAATTAATATTTTTTTAATTGAATTAATATTTTTATATTATTTTATTTTTTATTTATTAAATTAATATTTTTCAAAATTAAATTAATTATTAAATTAATATTTTTTTAATTAAATTACTTTTTATTAAATTAATATTTTTTTGATTATTTTTTATTTGCCATGTCAAAGAAAAATATCATAAAAAATTACTGCAGAAAAAGAAGAGGAAAAAACACAAGAATAACAATCCCATTCAATCTTCTTTGCACAGAATGTAAATATACACTCCCAAAAAGTAAAAAAATATATGTAAATAGAATATTATCAGAAGAAACTTACTTATCAGTGCCAATATATTTATTTGAATTCCCATGTTATAATTGTGGTATAAATATTGTATTTAAGACAGATCCTAAGGGAGGTGATTATAAACCATTTCTAAATTGTAAGATTGTAAATAATATTTGTGAGAATGAATCATTTATAAATAAAATAAATAAATCAAATTTGAGCATAGAAGAATTAAAAGAGAAAGTTAAGAAATATTTTGAAAAGAAATAAAATTAAATAATAATTTATTTATTTTAATAAAATTTTATTTATTTTAATTAAATATTTTTATAATTTATTTTAATAAAATATATTTATAATTTTGATTTTAATAAAATATTTGTTTATTTTAATAAAATATTTTGAAATAAAATAAAATTTTAATTATAAATTAAAATTAATCTTAGTTTGTGATAAAAATTATTCTAAGATTTATACAATTTATATTTTAATTATAATTCAATCCTTATGATATTCTATCTAATATTAACAAACTGTGCTAGATTTGATTACAAAGAAACAGAATGGATAAAAGGACTTATGAGTTATTCTTTAAAATTAGAATCAACACTAAGTAGTGAAAGAAGATATGCAAAGAGAAAAGCAAGAAAATTACAAAAAGTAATCAAACAAACTCATGAAAAATTAGTGGCTGATGAATATGGTGATTTAATTGTGCATTTTTTAGGCACAAGTCATTCATTTGATGATGTTGATAAAGTATTTTTAAATTTAACTCAACTGATTGATAAAAGATTTTTAGTAAAAAAATCACAAAGAATTGGTGTTAATGAGTTTATGTCTAAGTTTGATGAAACTTTTGATGGGTGGGGAATATGGGAGGATAGGTTTGGTGTTAATTTAAAGATTATTTCTAGAATTAGCAGTGAATTTGAAAATAAAAAAAGAAGAGATTTTATTAGAAAAAGAGACGGGTGGGATTTTACACAATGTTTTTATTAAGGGTTCTAAAAATAAATTTTAATTTGTGTTTGAGTATAAAATTTTTTAAAAAATAAAATTGTTGATTAAATTACTTTTTTTACATTGATATTAAATTACAAAAATATTTATTTATATTCTTATTTTTTTATGATAAAATAAAATATTTAATTCGTATTGAAAATATTTTTGTGTGAGGAATAAAAATAAAATTTTTAGAATTTAAAGAGATTTAATATTCAATCAAATGTTTAAATTTTTTAATCTTTTGTTATCTTTTCAATTATAAAAAAATAAATGTTTAGTTTGTTGTATTAAAAAAATGTACAAATTTTGATTGGTTTATCAACTATTTATACAATTTCTAGTAAAATTGCTTAAAAAAATATATAATTTTTATAAATTTTAAGTATTTTTAGAAAGTATAATGAGTTTTCGTGCTATTAAAATGAATTTTTTATGATCGATTACTTGTAAAAAAAATATTTTAATTTATCAAAACATTTTTATAAAATTAGTTTTGGTTATCAACAAAGATTCCATTTAAATTCCAATATGATTAAAAAAATTTAGGAATGAAGGTCTAAAATTCTAAGATTTAAAGAAACTAATATATTTAACAAAATAGTATTACATTAACTATGCTGTATTATTTTATGATATTCAGGTTTGCAGAACTAGAGGAGGTAAAAGAAACAGCTTGGTACCTTAAACTAAGCACTTACTCAATCGAAATGGCCTCTGATAACCCTGTTGAAAGAAAAAAATTTAGAATTAAGGCTTTAAAATTGAAAACTGCTATCGACAACGAATGCTTAATACTTAGAGAATCACAATTCGTAGAATTTAAAAATATTTTTAAAGATCCTAGAAAAGAGAAAGAGATTGTGAAAAAGATTTTTGATGAGATTAGCCAAGCTATAGAGGATAGGTTTAGGGAACATAATCCGATACCACATATGATTTTTTTGGAAAGGTTAAGAAACATTTTTGATGTTTTTGGAAGGAGCGAATCGAGAGCAGGTATTACTGCAAAAATATATGATAATCTCAATAAAATAAAGAATTCTGGGGAGGTTAAAGACAAAACTAGTTCTGGTTGCTTAATAATTTAGATTTTATTAAATACGATTTTTAAGTATTTCAAATATAAATTTGATTTTAAACTTTTATTTCATAATCAAAACTAATTTTGTATAAAATATAAATTATATTTGAAATCTTTAAAAATGTTTTTTATTTTGAATTTGTATTAAAAATATTTTTAAATTAAATACAATGTGGAATCCTTTCATTTTTTAACGAAAATTATTTCGTGTCTTAGGAATAAAATTTTAATTTATAAATAAAAAAAATTGACTTACACAAATGTTAATCATTTTTAATTTACTAATATTATATACTGTATAATATAGATAAAGCTAGTTGTTTTTTTTTAATTCAAATGATCTCATAATTAAATTTTTACTGCTGCCTTTTTCTTATTAGAATTTAGAATTTTGTTAATCATTAATTTGCTTGAACATGAAATTTTTAGGAATAATAATTTACACCTTTACAAAAATAAATAGTGAATTTCTATTATGTGAATCTCAAATAATACAATAAATTCTTAGATTACTAATTTTTAACAAGATTTAAATTTGATAATTTCTTGTGTTAGAGAGATGATATTTATCAGTTAATTCTAAATTTATTCTTTTATATATTTTTAATCTTTTAACTACTTACATTAGAAAAAGTGATTTATATTTTGAAAAATTTCTTCGAAGTGTGATAGTTTAAAAGGAGGGGATTTTTTATAATTAAAACATTTACTTTGTTGTTTAAAAAGTATTTATTTAAATTTAACGTGGGTAACTTTCTTACTCCGAATTTGTATTCATAATATCTTATTGGTTAATTTGATACTACTCAATAAGATATTTATGATTAGTCATTTATTCCGACATACTTAATTTATAAAATATATCTTGTATGGTTTCTTTAATTCATTAAATAAAAATTTTTGTATTTAAAAGAGTTAACTGTTAACAAAGATAAAATAGCGTACATTTAAAATTCATTAAAGCCAAGAGTAAAAAAATTAATTTAGCTTTGAATTAGAGTTTACTTTTTTCATTGTTCTATCAAAATAAGCAAAAACTAAAACAATATAATTTTCTTGTTTTCGCTAGACTTTAAATATTTAAAAGTTTAACAAGATTTTTTTAATTTTAGAATTTTTCTCAATATCATTAAAAAAAGATAAGTTATTTATTTGTAAAAAAATATTTTAATTTAGTTTTGATAAACAAAATTTTTCATTATCTTTTTAATTCTAAAACATTCTATTTGTCATTTAAAAATTCTTTTTTTAAAATAGAACATACTTAGAATATTTAAATCGAATTTATAGATTAAATTTTAAAACACAACCCCATGTTTTTATTTTTAGATATTTTTATTTGTTCAAGAATTATTTATCACGGAATTGAATGGATCAATAATCTTATAAAATATTCGGATGAATTAGAATCTTCGTCACAGAGTGATAAGGAAGAGGTTATTAAAAAGGTAAGAGAAATAAAAAATACACTTCAAAGAGTACGAGTGGCGTTGAAAAAATCAAAATACAAAGAATTTAGCGAGCCTTTTCTTGCGTCTATTTATAAGCCAAAAGACATCGATATTATATTTAGAAATATTTTACTTGTGATAGATGAAAGATTTGAAAATACAAGTGCACAAAGACTAGGAAATTGGGAATTAGGACGCGAAATTTTACACAGTCTTGATATTTGGGGAGTTTGGTCTAAAGGTTCTGTTGTCAATGATATGATCACTATTTATATAAATAATAAAATCATAAAAGAAAAGAAAAGAACAGAGAAACTTTAAAAAAGTTACCTAGGCATATAAGATTTATGTAAGTTATTAAAAAATATATTAGTAAATGGATTTTTACAAAGTTTTTTACTATATTAATATTTTTAAAATTTCTATAAAATCTCTATAAAATTTTTTACAAACATTTTATTATAATGTCACAGGTTATTGATTACTTGATCCTTTTGTAATAAAGAATAAGATATCTTATAAATTTTTTTATTTGAATGAAAAGGGTTTTAATTTGGCAATAAATTATAAGATTCCCATGGGCGTTTATTTATAAATCATTTTTGTCAGTTAAAGGTTTGATAATTTCATTCAGAAATGATACTTCTATACTTTGGACATTCTATTTAATAAAAAAATAACAATAAAGTAAAATTACATGTATTTATTTTTAAGTAATAGGTTACTAACATACGATATTTAATAGTTTTTTCTCGAGAGCAACTAAATTCATCAAAAATAATTTAAATTCAATTTTTTTAAAGTAATTGTCTAAGAACAAACATATTAAGATAGAATCGATACTATTTTTTTGCAAGTTAAAAAAATAAAATTTAACGACCCCATGTTTCTTCATATTCTTTTTCAGAGATGTACGGATTCTGAATTATTTAAAACAGCTCTTTGGTACAACAAATTAGAAGTATATTCATATGGATTGGAATCTACTTCACTCAGAATAGCAAACGAGTATATATGTAAAGCTCAAAAATTAAGAAAAGCATTTTATCAAATTTATGAAGATCAAAAACTGAAAGACTTTGAAGATTTCGCAGTGTTCTTTAATGACGCCAAAAAAGGTAGAAGAAAACTTCGAAAAATCTTTTTAAATATCGATAACGCGTGCAAAGAAAGATTTAAGACCGGGAATAGAATTTCACACTGCGCATTTCTGGCACGAATACAAGGCTCTTTTGATGTTTGGGATGATAGACCTAATGCTGGAAGAATCAATAGTAGAGTTTTTGATTTTCTTGATAGAAAAAGACATGAAGGAGATTATTTGCTTCGTGAAAGGGAAAGTAATGGATGTATAATTGTTTAGCATAGGCGAATTCTTTAAAGTAAAAATCTATTTCCAGTTGTCGATAAAAAATTTTGTTTGAATAAAAATTATTTTACTTTTTAATATCTAAAATAAATCAATTAAAACACAATTATGTTTAATATCCTTAATAGATATAATTAATAATATTTTTTATAAGTCAGTATACATACAAAATTACATATTTTTAGTTTATAAAGGAATATTAATTGTTATTAAAGAAATAAATTAAAAATATACTCTGAGAAAGTTGAAATACTTTTGAATTACCAAAAATATGATGATAAGATTTTACTGTATAAACTATTAAAGAATATAAAATGATTTTTAGTTCTAATGGGTTTATAGGGAGTAAATCAAAAATCTGTTTTTTAAATTATGATTTGAAACCTTTTTTTAATCTATCGTAAAAATGAGATGAAGTCTTTTAGAATTTAGAAAATTGGTTAAGAATTTATTTTTATCAAGGATATTTAATTTTGTAATTAAAATTATGTCAGCCTTTGAGTTTAAGAAATATAATTCATTTTTTTAAACTTTATTGATAATTTATACTACGAATTCATGTTTGAATTCTTTTGATACGCATTACTACCTCTTATAAAGAATTTGCTACAATTTATGAGTTTTTAATTTAGTAATTTACATTTATATCCATGTTAATATAAAAGGATATTTCCCATTTTTACGCTACAAGTAATTTAATAATAAAACATTAAATTATTCTCCAATTTTCATTAAATGTTACTATGTTTTAAGATTTTGTTGAATGTTTAAAGTTCTAATATTTAATTATCAATTTTATAGTTTTAAGTTACAAAACTCTGGTTTTAAAATTCCAACCTTCCACTTGTTTGGGTTTTCAATTTTATTTTAAAAAAAGTTGAAATTGTTTAAACATTAACTAAATTAGATAACAGAGAAAATATTGAATAAACTATACATTTTGTAATCTTATTAATTCAAGTATTATTATTTCTTTATTTTTTAATTTCAATAAACTAAAAAATATGTAGAAGAATAAAGATATTAGATGATATGTCATATTTTACAACAAATTTACAGATTATAGCATTTCAATTTATCAAATATCTAATCATATTTTGTAGAATAAATTTTTTTAATTTTAGTTATTATTAAAGATTGCGATAACATTATTATTATCCGACCTAAGATCACTCTTTAAACTAAATAATTTATTAAATTCAAGTTTTATAATCAAGCTGTACCAAACTCATGAAATAAATCAATCTGTAAAAAAGTCATCACAAGTATTTTCGATTATAAATTAATATATATGATAGCAAATTTTGTTGTTTTTCTATCTAAAATGATTGTTTTTTATGATTTAATGTAACTTAAACGAGAAACAAAAGAAATTTAGTATTTGTTATATCACATTTATTCGACTAGACATAGACCTTGTTTTAATCAAATAAATTTCCGGGAATATTTTTCATAAATCTTGAAACTTGCAACAAATTTTTCTATGATTATAAATTCTTTACAATACAATATTTGCTTAATTAAGTTAAAATATAAACTTACGAATTTATTATTATGAATTTGTCTAGCTAACTTAAATGAGACAAAGTCCAAAAAATAAATAAATTTCTGTTTTTGTGTAATTTTTTTGTATAAATGTTTTTTATAATGCAAAAAAATACATTTTATTATGTTTTCAAGGCTATTTATATTATTTTAAGCAATAAAAAACATATTTGGTTTTTAATATTATCTATAAAGACGAAATTTCTTGTTCCTTTCCCCCCGCACACCTTCAAATAATAATATTTTTTCGATTAAAATCATTTGAGCATTGTTTATTATGATAATTAGAGTATCAGGTTCAATTTATATGCTTTTGTTTGGTTTTTAATATTTGTTTTACATCTATCAAGATTTAAAAAGATTTTCTGATATTTATTTGCTTAACGTTTCACTTCTGTTTGAATAAAAATTTACTAAAATACTGTTTTAGATACTGCGGAGAATCTCTTATTAAATTTTTTTAAGCTCCCTAAAAACATCAAATAAACTAAAATTTGTATTTTTCAATATTTTTTGCTATGTTTTTTGCGTAAGGAAAAAATTAAATTAGATGTACTTTCTTGAACTAAGAACCTTTACTCTCTTTATCCTAAAATATCTACGAATTTTGTCCTTTTACATAAATAGAATCTAGTTTAAATAAACTAATTTATATATTTACAGAAATAAAATCAACAAATTTAAACTCTCATAAAAGCGTTAAAAACAATTACAAATCAAAAGTTGCTTTAATACTTCTGACTTCTTCAAAATTTAAAACTGGTTAATACTTAAGATTATATTATTAATAACATATTGAATAATATCAAGGAATTTTTAATTTTTAAATGAAATCTGCTTCGGTAAAATTGTAGTAGATTACAAAAACCATGTTAAACCTAACAATTTTTTACTAATCGTATTTAATCTTGTATTAAGTTAAAAATATTTCGATATGTTTAAAATGGAATAAAAACTTAAATATTAATCGATTACAATAATTTATAAAAAACTAAATAAATCATGCGATCTGAGATTTTCTTTTTTACACATTTAAATCATAAAGAACTTAATTTTTATTTATATTGTTCCAAAATTTATTTTACCTAACCATTCCTAATTTTAATTTTTCTTATAAACTAGTTTAAATTAATATTATATTCTGTTGAAGCAAATTTTTGCAATAATTATACACAAAAATTTAGGATTCTTTTGTAATTTTTTGTTAAATTTATCAAATTTTATCTGTATTATCAAAAATCAAATTTTTTATCAAAGATAAAAAATTTACCTCCTTTAAAAACATAAAAGTAAAATAATTATTACCCTTCGAAATGTTATTTTTAGCTATTTTAATTACGAAACAGAGCGATGTCTTGGAAGAATCATCAGCCATAAAAAAATTAATAACGATGTCTTTAGAATTGAAAAAACAAGAAGCTATAGTTCAGCTTATTGAAAATAAAGCTAAGGGGATCGAAAAAGTCTTGGGAAGTGCTGGTGAGGATATGACAAAATTTATATATGAAAAATATAGTGATAGTGATTTTTTTAAAAGTGAAAGTGATCCCGAATTTGATATTAGTCAACTATTTATTAAACTTAGAGCAGCTATATTGTCAAGGTTCTATTCAGATAAAAGTAAAAGACATAGTCATGACGTTTTTATGCAAAAACTAGAACAACTTCTAAATAAGTTTAAAAAGGAAGATAAAAAAATTACATTCGAGAAATTATTTTATGATAATTTAGATAAAGCTTTGGATAAGGTTTCAGTGAATGATTTAAATCCAAATCCCCAAGCAAGTTAAAAATATTTACTATTATTCATTAAATGAATTAACAGAAAAATCTTTATAAATATAAAATACATTTACAACAAACCATATTATTGATTTCTCTAAATAAAAGGTAATTTTTTTGTAAGATTGGCAAAATATAAAAATGCCTTTTATTTTATCATTTAAAATTTAAAATTTAAATTTATGTAGCAGATATAGTTGATTTCAACATCTAATTTTTTTACGTATTTATTTAATCGTTTAAATACGGTTTATTTTAAGAGGTTTTAAAAATAAAAATTTTAATACAGCTCATATTTCTAAATTACCAAACCAGTTTTGCTATATTAAAATTTTATTTCCGTCATTTTTGTTTTGTCACAAAAGTTTTAAAAACAATCTTTCATTATAAAGTATAATCTTATAAAAGCAAATTTAAGAACATTTAATATCTAACATTTTTATAAGATCTGATTTTACAAGATTACATTTTAAATTGAGATTTTTATATCAAAATATTCTACAATAAAAAATTTTTTAATTGTTTATTGTTATCGCCAACAAAAATCTCTTTGCTTGTAGACCTGTTATTTAATATTAAATTTTTCTAATATCTTATTTAATTCATACCTTTTTGTATTTATTATAAATATTAATCTCATATAAAATTTTTTTATCTTCCAAGTAAAGTTCAAAATATTACAAAAAATTACATCAAATATGTCATAAAAATATTTTGATTTTTTTTAAAATTTGTTTCGACTCAAAATTAGTATTAATTAGCTTTACAAAGATAAAAATATTTTAAGAAATAATGAGATAATTTTTTTTGTTTTCCAATAAAAAATTTTTATACCTTTAAGAATATTCTCAGTGCTCTTATAAAATTTGCTAATTATTTTATAAATTTCTTAAATACCAATCTCAATTTAAGTTTTATCGTTAAATTAGATAAAATATCATTTAAAGGAGAAAAATCAAAAGAAAACTCCTTTATTTACAATGTATAAAGATAAAAACTATTTTCTTTTTTTATAATTAATATAAAATCAAGCAAAAAAGAGATACAAAATAAGATATTAAAGGTTTTAAACTTATTATTCAATTTAAACAGGATACAAGGCAAAATCGAAGACATATAAAGAATCAATCATATTTGTTAAACAAATAAATTTTTAGAAACCTTCGAAATTGAGATTTAGTTATGAAGGAGTCAAAAGAATTTTTTTATTGGATTATTTAAACGAATGAAGAAATGTAGATTTTATACTTCCAAATTATAATGTCTAAACAAAAAGCTGAATTTAAAGAATACTTTTATATCTCTCATAAATTCATTATTAAAAACTTAAATGATTTTTCGACAAATACATAGAATGCTGTGGAAATTTAATTATGTATTTTATGAAGCTTTAAACAATAATGAGAAAATAAAAAAATATTACCGTTTAAAGAACTTTTTTAATTTTGTTTTTAATATTTACAAATAATCATGATTTTTTAAATTTAACTCAATATTTATTAGTAAAAGTATTTATACCTACAAATCTTAATAGTGCTTTTATTTATATTCGCTAGTAAAATAATTACATATCAAAATTTTAATTTAAATGAAAGAAAAAGGTTCTATAAATGTTATAACAGTAATATCCATGTATTTTGTCAAATTTTAGAATTAAAAAATAAATATTTTTAAAGAGAATATTTTTTTAAGGTAAAATGTAAATTAAACAGCTATTTAATGAACAAATAGATAATAAATAGTTAATTTTACTAAATTTAATGATAATTCTACTTATTTAATATAGTTTGTTATGGCTAACATAAAAATAACAAGTGAACTTTATGAGTAAAATTTTTACAAATTAGAACAAAAAAATTAACCTTTTGATTCTATAAAAAACAACAAAAAATCAATTTACAATAAGTCTTATTTAAATCACATTAAATGTTTTTTCAAGTACATTTTTATCAAAGCATAATAATATTATAATAATCTGAAGATTTAAAATACTATTATAAAAAATTAATGATTTAAATCAAGAAGGAAAAAACTGATACAAATAAATAATTTTTAAGAACATTAGTAAATAATAATCATTCTTAATTTTTATATTGTGTTGACATGTGATTTAAATATTTTTACATTAAAAATTGGTTTTGAAGAAATATAAATATATAATTTTTTAGTTATTCAAACATTGTTTTAAATTTGATAAAAAAATCCATTTAAATCAGACTACCAATAATTGGAACAAATTAATATTAAATTACTCCTAAAGCAAATCTTATTTATCAGATAAAAAATCAGCACCAAATTAACGTTATCAATTTAATACTATTCATCAAAATATTATTAAAAAATACAAATGGGAGATTTATATTAAAGATTTTTCACCTTTTACAAAACAATACAATTAAGCTTGATAAAAAATTTGAACTTGCGTTGATTTGTTTTCAAACAAACATGCCAAACGTTAAATAAATTACCAATGATAAAGAGTATCCTTTTTTTAAATTTTCTAACTAAACATTTATTGATAACATTTTAATAATTTGTATTAAAGTGAGATTTTTATAGAATTCTTCATTTTGTAAATATGATCTCATTATTACTTTCAAGTCGTTTCATAAAGCTTTAATAATATATTACACTATTATTTTAAAAATTTAGATATCACAGTAGAACTCATAAGTATTTATGAAGGTAATTTGTTCCTTCTGGTTTTATGGTTATTCATATTAAAAAATTAAGCTATACTTTGTAAGAAATTTGATATTTTAGACATTAAATGTAGATGAAATAATATATATAAGAGTGTTTGGACTTAAGTGTTTCAAAACCAATGAAACTTATGTACTTATTTATCATTAAAAATTATTAAAATAGATTCTCAAAAGAATTCATTAAAAAATGATGGGATGGTTCTTTTTATAAGCAATTATTAATTTTAAAGAAAAATAAGAAGAAATTTTTTACACTTATCTTAATAAATTAAGTTGGATAAAATTCTATTCTGAATTTTTCTATATATAAATGTTAATTTGACTAGCCATCATCAAAGATTACTTTACCCTTTATCTTTAAACTTTGATACAGCAGTTATCCTGGATACTGACTTATGTTAGATATTTTTTTAAATTTAACCCATTCCGAGCTAACTTTTTATTCAAAATATTATTAAAAAGTGCTTGCTTAAAGAAATTGATATCGACTTTGATTGACAGATATTTGCTCCCTCTTTTACTTTCAATTTTTTGTTATGATATTTCTAAACATTTATATTACAAAATTAACTTTTCTTTTTATCTTAAATACGCAATTATTATTTCTCTAAAAATATAAATACTAATTATTTTAACCTAATCATTCTTATCACAAAATTCAAAAAATAAAAAAAGTAATCCCTTCTTATGTTGATGATATACTTAATATTACTAAACTGTTCATTATTAACATTAAAATTAGATAGATTAACTGATAACTTAAAAAAGTTATCATCTCAATTAAGAAGCGTAGAAACCAGAAAACACTATCCTACAGAAGAAAAGAAGATTATGAAAGAAAATGTTCTTAATTCAGCGAAAAAATTTCATTCTAAACTAGAAAATTTAATAGCGAAACAACCAATAAGTTTGTTTAGTAATAATAATATTATCATGAAAGATATATATATAATTTATTGCAAATTTGCAAACGATATAAAAAGAAGATTTATTGGTAGGATTGACCATCGAACTTTTTGTCAAGCGTTAGAAAAACATCGTTTCCAGTGTAAGAACTTAAAAGAAAAGTTGAGAAAAAGCGACACGAAAAAAAGAAAATCAAATTAAAGCTTATTAAATATTTAATTTTAGTATACAACTTAATAAATTTAATGAATCATAGATTAAAATTACTTTAATTGAGTTCATACTCAATCATTATTCTAATATATTCAAATTTAAAGTTTAAATAATATTTTTTTCATTCCAGACATGATCCGAATCTAATAATAAAGAATATGATGTATTTTTAAAAATATTACACAAATCTAATACGCTTTGAGTAAAAAAATAATAACGTAATATTTTAAAAAACAAATGCATTTAACTATCTAAGTTCAATATATTATTGTTTATACCGAAATCCTTCTATTTTATAGGAAATGTAAACCGCAAAAAATTGCAATTTAGGGGTAAAATGGTCATAAAAAACAAATTAAAACTCTTCGGTAATTTATTATAACCTTCTAACACACGATTAATAGCACAGTACTTACAAAATAAACGCATGATTATTAAATATTAGATTCTAAAATTATCTCCTGGAGCGGATAATAAAATCTGTGATCAATGTACTATTCAATACATGGTTCGGCTTCTTAAAGTATTTTTTATTCAATTTACTATCTTTTGGGCTATAAAGAGAACAAATATGATTCAGCCTAATTGATTGGATTCTCAAAATATTTTAAAAGACTTAAAGTAACAAAAAAAAGAATAAAGTGAAATTTATATTTACCTTAAGAGAAGAATATAACAAAATAGGAAAGAAAAAGTGAATAATTATTAATATTTTTATCTATTTAAAAAACATTTATAGACTTGTTAACTCAAGATAGTTTAAATTAAGATTTGGTTTGTTTTGTAAAAAAAAATATTATCTCATCACAAAGAATAATTAACAAATTAAAGGGTTTGGAAGAAAAGCATATAAAAATGAAAATATAACGTAAAGGAATTAAAGTAAGATAATTAACTTCTCTAAATGATGTAAATATAATCCATTATCAGTGATTTTTTTCTTTTGGAGCTTCGTTCTTTTTTATTAAGAATTTAACTTAATACTGTCATCATTGTAACTATATTTATAAATCATTAAAGGTGCAATGTATTCCGAAGATAAAATATTTACCTGTAGTTCTGAATTATAATAACTGATATACATTTATCAATTCTTTCTTTTTAATCAATTTTTCTTAATTTACAAAGTTCATAATTAAATTTTTTTAAATGGTCAATTCTTTTTAGTTACAACCCGCAATCTTACGAAATTTTTAAAAAACAAAAAATAATAAAATCATATTATTTGTGACGTATAAATATTTATTTATTTTGTTTATATAAAGTAAAAACTTAATAATTTTTACCGAGGTGGAGGGGTATGATTCATTTTAATAATAATTTATTGTTTTGTTTTGATTTGATTCAATTATTAAGGTTTAATAGATTTCAGTAAAAACTCTAATGTTGAGTGAAAGATTATCATGTAAGAAATAGCTACATAATTCTTATTTGTGATGTTTATTTTTTAATATAAAAGAAATAATTAATTTTTCTGCAAACCCAAATCGTTAATATTTCAAAAAAATAAGTTATAAATAAATATTTATGAATGAATATTCTGTGTTGTTTAATTTCAAAATGGCTTTATTTTTATAAAATTATGGGGTTTTCATAAACTTTAAAAAATTTAACATAAGTCAAATATTCCTACACAATATTTGTTGAAGAAATCGCTTGTATTATTTTAAAAGCTTTAAAATATTTAGAAGATAAAAATACATTTTCTTTTAAAATTAAAACTCCTTAAGCTAAAAAAATACTTTTAATTAACTTTTTTTTTAATTTCTGTTTGTAAAAAAATATATTTTGTTACCTTTTTTAATCCCGCAACTAATTTCTTTCAATAATATATTTTTACACGAGTACAAATATCACTAAACCAAAATTATAAGATGTTTACTCTAATTTATTTAATCTATGTTGTCGGGTCCGACCCTATTGGATCGCCCCTTTTTAAAAGTAAAAAGGAGAAGACGAAGCTAATTGGACAGGATAAAGGATATAAAGAGTTGCGATACAAGGAGGATGAGACAAGAGAAACAAGGGAAGAGTAACAGCCGAGGTAGGCCTAGAAAGGGCAGTCAGTTAAATAAATATGAGTGCATTGATAATTCTAAATATAACCCACAAAAATCCACCCATGGGAATAGTATCCCATATGATAGAAATGTTGAAGATCGGAGAATAGCACATCCTAAGTACTTTAATACAATAAAGGAAGGAGTGAGAGAAGTAGCCGATAACCGACGTGTTATATTTAGAAGAGGATTAGATGCGCGAGAAACGCATATCGAATTATTTATGATTGAAGGGTATGATGGATTTGAGGAGAGGAAATTGAGAAGTAAAATGCAAATAGTGGTTGATAAAAGTTGCAAAGAACTGAGAGAACTATTTTACGACAAAGGAATTAACAATGAATTGGAAACGAGTTGGGACGATTTTAAGAAGTTTATTGTGGAATTTTGTAGTGAGCAGAGCATAGAAGCAATAGAAAGGTATAAAGAAGAAAAATGGAGCAAATACATAGAGAGGCTCATTGAATTTTCTAAACCTAGGATGATACAAGAAGAAAGGGTATTGAAAAAATTGAGAACCCAATGGCTTCCTAGGGACTTGAAAGTAATATTCTTATCGGGAGAAATTAGTTTAGGAAAAGCTCTTGAGAGAGTGAAGGAATTAGAATTATATTATCTTCAAGAAAGAGCTGAGAAAGGATCTCGAACATCTAAAATTACTAATGAAAAAAAGTTTGAGCACAAAGAAGCAAACATCAAGAAGAAAATATCTAATACTGAAAATATAAAATGTTATAATTGTCAAAAAATGGGACACTATAGCACGAATTGTCCTGAAAAAAATAGAATCAACAATGTTGTATCTCCTGAAGGTGAACAAAAAATAGACCGGGAGATAATAGAATTAAATGGGGTGGAGCTGAATGCGATTTTCGACACCGGAGCCAGTAATTCTATGATTCCAAGAAGATTGTTAGATAAATTCCCCGGCGTTAATACAGAAAAGACATACAAAGAATTTTTAAGCTTTAATAATCAGAAAGTTATAGCAGAAGAAAAAGTGGAATTAGAAATTGTTTACAAGGCAAAAAGATTATATGAGACATTTTATATAATAAGGGAATGTACAGACTTGATACTATCTAATACGGTCGTGAAAGCCTTAAGAACTAATAAAGAAATTCCGGTTACCTGCAGTATAGATACTAAGGGAAAAGGTCCTGTGTCGTGGACTAGACCAATAAGGAGCTATACAGAAAAGGTCGAATTTCAGAAATTGTGCGAAGAATTGGAGGACAAGAAAATAATTGAACCTAGCAAGTCGTGCTGGCTCAATCCCGTAGTAATAACAAAGAAGAAATCGGGAAAAATAAGATTTTGTGTAGATCTGCGTCGCCTAAATGACCTTGTTGAATTAGATGCTTTTGAGTTACCTAGAATCAGCGAGCTGTTGACTGGAATCCGCGATATGAACTACTTTAGCATTATTGACTTGAAAGATGGATTCTTTCAAGTGCCCATAGAAGTAACTGATAGAGAGAAAACGACATTCAAGGTAGGAGGCAGATTAATGCAATTCTCAAGAATGCCCCAAGGCTTCAAAAACAGCCCTGCAATATTCCAGCGGTTGATGAATATTGTGTTAGAGGGCCTATTAGAGAGTAAATGCTTATCATACATAGATGATGTACTAATATTTGGAAGAAGTATAGAAGAACACAATGAGAATTTCAAAGAAGTACAGAGAAGATTAGCCAGTTACAATCGCAAAGAAAACATTAAAAAAAGAACATACTGTCAACAAAGTATACAATTCCTAGGGTTTGAGTTAAGTAAGAATATTATTAAACCTACGAGTACAAGGAAAACAGGAATAGTTAATTATAAATCACCGAGAACAAAACGGGAATTACAAAGGTTCATCGGTCTTATTAACTACGACCGATTATTCATAAAGAACATTACAGAGAAAATAAAGCCTCTATATGAATTATTGGGGAAAAATATAAAATACAAGTGGACAGAAGTAGAAGAAAAGGCGTTTCAGGAGATAAAGAAAGAATGGATTACGAATTTGGAGCTTTACATACCTAACATGAAAGATGAATTTGTATTGGAAACCGATGCGAGCGATGTAGGTATAGGTGGCGTGTTGACACAGAACGACATGCCGGTGGCTTTTATATCTAGAAGTTTGAGTGCCTGTGAGAGAAAGTATGGAATAACAGAGCGCGAATTCCTTGCAGCCCTTTGGGCCATGGAAAAGCTAAAATTTTATTTAGATGGAAAAACTTTTACATTGATTACGGATCATAAGCCTTTAGAAGAAATAAGGAAGAAGGCAGAATTTGGCTCAGCAAGGATTACACGATGGATTGAAAGAATACAAGCCTTCAACTTTAAAGTAAAATACATAAAAGGCGAGGAATTAATAGGTGCAGATGCCCTCAGTAGGAGTGTTTCAGCCCTTGCGGAGGGGGAGAGTGAAAATGGAAAAACCATAGAAACAGTATTAAAACACCACCAAAATAGAAACCATAGAAAAAATCTGAAACAAAGCTTAGAAAATGATCTACAAATTAAACTGACTAAAAATAAGATTGATCAGATTTTGAAACGTTGTGTCACGTGTAAGAGAATGGAAAAGCAAAAACGAAAAACCTGTAATTTTGTAGAAACATTCTACCCAGGAGAGCGTGTTGGCATTGACTTAATGGAAATTACTAAAAACATTTGGATCGTAGTGGCTATCGACTATTATACTAGAAAAATATTTTCAAAAAACATAAAAGCAAAAAAGCCTGAATTGATAATTAAGTTTTTAGACATAATAAAAAATGACCTCAAAATACATACTTTAATCAGTGACAATGGAAAAGAATTCATGAATAAGTTGATGAAGAACTGGTGCTTACAAAATAGAGTAGAACAGATGTTTAGCGTTCCATACTACCACCAGAGCAATGGTAGGGTGGAGCGCGCTAATAAAACCATCAGAGAAGCATTGAAAAAGACCCCCGGAAAGCTAAGCATGAAATTAAAAGAAATAGTAGCAAACTACAATAACTCGATTCACAGGGGAATCGGAATGACACCTAACCAGGCAATGTTAAAAGAAAATTGGGAAGCAGTTAAAATGAATCAAGCAAAATATAAAAGAGAATTTGATAAGCGACACAAAAGAGCTAAAGAATACAAAGTAGGCGATAAGGTATTGATAAGAAAAGAAATTAGGAAGAATAAAATGGATGCAGAGTTCGAAGAGCAAGGTGAGGTGAAAAGGAGTTTAGGAAGGGACATATATGAAGTAAAGACAGGTACAGGCAGAATAAAAATTAAGCATGCAACACAGTTAAAGCTGTTAGAAGAGGGGGATATCGGGTCCGACCCTATTGGATCGCCCCTTTTTAAAAGTAAAAAGGAGAAGACGAAGCTAATTGGACAGGATAAAGGATATAAAGAGTTGCGATACAAGGAGGATGAGACAAGAGAAACAAGGGAAGAGTAACAGCCGAGGTAGGCCTAGAAAGGGCAGTCAGTTAAATAAATATGAGTGCATTGATAATTCTAAATATAACCCACAAAAATCCACCCTATGTTTTAAAGAATCTTACTTTTAAGAAGGTAAATGCTTTGCTTCTAATATTTGAATACAAAAATAACAGTGTTTATTTGAATTAATCAGACCTTTTAAAGCAAAAACTTTGAAATAAAAAACTCATTTTATTAATTTTTTGATTAATTTATCCAATTTAAAAAATTTTTTAGAGGTTTTTGTATCAAATATTTAATTACTTCTAATTTGAAAATTCTTCTTAAAATTTAGTAATGTTAAGAAAATTTTATAAAAAACAAATGTCAAAAGTTTTAATAAATACTGAAATATTAGATTTATATTGCCGTGTCATACACCTAAAACAAGATTGTTTAATAGACTTTTTTTATATTGTTTATTCTCTAGCTCATCTGGTTCCTTGGGGTTCAAAATATTTTTATTAAATAATTTTTAGTATTTTTTTAATTGGTTAGTTTTTTCATGGTTACCTAATCTACCACAATATGTTGTAAGTTAGGCATATTTATTGTATTTTAAAACATTTCTTCTCAGGATTTAAATATTTTTGGTAAAAGAAAATCATTAAAAAAAAAAGAGAATGAAGATTGAAAATTAGCTTTCATGTATTTAAAAGGCTATATGTCTCAAATTTATATATTAAACAAAAATATCAAAGACTAGACGTTTAACAAAAGAACAAAATACAGCTTAAATTCAATTTTCCTGTATGAAGGAACTTCTAAAGCAATATTTAAATATAAAATCGATTGTTTTAATATTCTGGCATAAGAATCAATAATACATCGTTTTTGGTTTTAAACATTATTTACATAAAAAATTAACTTGATATTGTATATATGTAATTTCCTATAGTTCTTGGGTTGAAAATGTTCTAAAAATTTGCGTTCCCCAAAATAAAATTTTTAATCAAAAGAAGAAATTTAAAAGCTAAAAAACAAATTATCCCATGAATATATGTCTTTTTGCAAAATACTTATTCTACCATAAATCTTTGAATTCAAAAACATTCAAAGTTTTGTTAACTTTATCAAAAAACTTGGATAATTCATTTGGAAATGATGAACAAGAAATAATATTAAAAGGGCAAAGGTTAAAAAAAGATATTTCTAATTTAAACGACGAAGAAAAATGTGAAGATTACTATGGTTTTGATAAAATTTTTCAAGTAAACAAAGAAGAAAATAAAAAAAATCTCGAAGCTACTTTTCAACGGTTGATTGAAGTGATTGGGGGACGATTCGGAGCAAATCCAAAAAGAATCTTACATGAAGAATTCAAATTCGAATTAAAAAACATCTTCAATTTATGGAGAAACTTTAATGACAGAAAATTAGTTCAAAAAATTTTTCTAAAAGTTTTGGATTCTAAAATTTCTTTAAATTAAATTAGTGTTTCATAATATTAAAAATTAAAATTCTTGTTAAATATTTAGCAATTATTTTGTGATTAAAATGATTTAGACAATTGCAGAATATTTTGGAGGTTCTTATACAAAGGAAGTATATTCAAATCTATAAAATTTTATGATTTAATTAAATTTTAGGTTAATTGCTAAATTAGGCTTTGAGTTAAAAATCAAGCATCAACCTTTAGCAAAAACTCTTTCATGTTTGCTTATTTCGAAGAATTTTGTTCAAAAACAGTAGCACAATTAAATCTCTTTAAACCCTGTTTTTAATGTTTATATTGGTAAATATTATTATATAATATGATTTCATTATAGATATCTATGACTTTTAATAAAAACTAGATGTGGTTTAATCACTTTTTAATTAATCTATTCTGGAATTGAGGTAATTTAAATCATAATTTATAAACAAAATTTAAGAAAAATCGATTTAAATCTCAAAACGACCAAAGCGAAAAATTTTAATAAATAGTTCATTTGTCTGATTTCAGATGCAATTTATATTGTTGTTTAAAAAATTTAACCAACAAATGTTAAAAACCTATAATCAAGATTTAAGCTGCTATTCAGTGTTTCTAATTTTTTTTATCTCTAAGAATAAAAATTAGAAGATTTTCTTTTATTAACAAATATTAAAAATGTGTAATATGCATATAACATTTTTACTACAATTATCAACAATAATGCATTTTTTATTGAGCAAATTTAATTATTTTACTTTTTTTAAGTTAAGAAGTTTTACAAATTTCAGCTAAAAATCAAACATGTAAAAATTAACATTTAAATATTTATTCAACACTTAGTAAATCTAGATTGATAATTAGGAATAAAACTTTTTAACTCATATTAAACCTTTAATATTTTAAATTACTAAAAAATATTAAAGAATTTTTTTTGTAAAGTTATTATTTGGTTATAAACGATTTTTTTGTTAAATAATATAAATAATTTTTATAATATACATTTTACTAAATAAGGAAATTTAATTTTATCATTAGTAAGTTAAGAAATCTGGGGTAGAGTTTGCTTTTGTGGCGGCGGGCAAATTTGGCGCAAAAAATAGGAGGGAAAATATTAAATTATCAAAAAATAATCAATAAAATATTTAAAAATTTAAACAATTATTAAACAATTATTAAAAAATTATTAAAAAATTACAAAATAATTAAATAATTAATAAAATATTAATTTTCATTCTAATATAGAAATCGAAAATCTTGAAGAATTATATGAAATACTTAAATTACGAATGGTTTTAAATAATACCCAAATTATTAAATATTTTAAAAGATCAAATATTATCAGACAATGTGCTTTATGTGGTAGAAATTTAAAAAATTTATCAACATGTTTTTTCAAAATTCAGTTTAGATGTAATGTTTGTAACAAAAGGTTCACTGAATATTTAATTAAAAGAAACTTTTATTCTAAAAACATTGTAAAACTACTTGAATTGATTTGTTATTTTACTTTAGATATTAATCCAGAAGCCATTATTGAATTAACAGGGTTAAAAAAGACTCTGGTTTATAAATACATAAAGTATTTGCAGAGGGAACTTTTTAATTTTGAGATTAGCAATGCTAGAAAAATAGGCGGCAGTGACAAGATTGTGGAAGTTGATGAAATGCATCTCGGAAAAAGAAAGTATCACGTTGGCAAGGTCTATAACCAGCGAATTATATTTGGAGGCATCTCCCGCGAGACTAAAGAAGTTTTTATGACCGAGATCCGAAACAAAACAGCAGAGACTCTAGGTAAAAGGATCGTTGAGAATATATGCGAAGGAACAACTGTATTTACAGACCAGTGGTCCTCATACATGTCTTTTTTTAGCCATACAAACAGTTATAAACATAATTATGTGAACGATCAATTTAATTTTGTAAATCCAATTGATGGAACACATACCCAGAATATTGAGTCTCTGTGGGCATCTTTCAAAAGATTTAAAAGAAAAAAACTTTATTCTAAACAAAAAAAAACAAGATACTACGTTGCAGAGTTTTTATTCAGAAGAAGATTTGTTGAAGAAGGCAAAGTAGGAATATTCAAAAATTTAATTAAATTAATATTTTATTAATTGTTTAGTTATTTTGTAATTTTTTAATAATTGTTTAAATTTTTAAATATTTTATTAATTATTTTTTGATAATTTAATATTTTCCCTCCTATTTTGCGCGCCAAATTTGCCCGCCGCCAAAAGGTGAACTCTACCCGAAATCTGGTTCAAGCATTTAATACTTCTTTTTTAATTAAATTTTTTTTAAAAACGTTATTAGTTTTCTTAAAGAACGAAGTTTTAAATATTTATTGGAAATCGCCCTAATTATGGAACCTAAAAATGATCACTTCATTAATTAAGCGTTAATAATGCTTTATATCACTTAAAAAATATCGATTTATTTGCCAATGAAGCAAATTTATGAAAATATTAAAATCAAGAAAACACATAAATGAATACTTTTATAAGTACAAAAGTAAGAAGTTTAAACGTGTCGGGACATTATTTTATAATAACCTAATAAACAGCTCAAATATATATAAAAGACTATTTATACGTCATTCTGCGATGAACTGAAAATGGATTTGTTAGGGAATACTGAAAATGGATTTGATCAAGATCATTGTCGAATGTTAATATTTCTAAGAACTCATATTTAAAAACGAAACAAATTTAGATTATTTTTAAATAAAGAAACCATAAAAGATACTGATAAGTCAGGGGGTTAAAGTTTAAGTTGACGAAACCGTAATTTGTCATGGTTTAATTCCAGGGAAATTTTTATTTTACTTGATGGTTATCCTGGCATCACTTGGTCGATGGGGATAATTAAAGAAGGAACAAACCGCTTAATATATGAAATATTGCCCAACAGAGAAAGTGAAGGGTCTAAATATGTTTTCAAAAATATATAATATATCAATCAATTATTATAACGGATGGGCATGCTTCTTGCATTAGTATAGTGAAGCATTTAAATAGAATTCAAAAGGATGTAACTTATTTAAGTGGTGTTTTAAATGAGAATGCTTATACACAAATAAGATTGAAAATTTGTGGGGACTTTTAAAATATGAAACAAAGAAAAGGAAAGGAGGGAGGTCTTAGAAATATTATTTATCAATTTTTAAAAGAATTTGATTTTAGATGCACTTTTTTGAAGACAAGAGACATTAATAACGTTAGATCAGTTTTTATAAGAATATTGGAGTTTTTTTTATAATAATTGTTGGGTATCTAGAGGATACCATTAAAGGAGTGAAGGAGACTGATGTTAATTCTCATAAAAGGAATTACATCAGTCATTTCCCCTTTAAAAATATCTAAGAAGAAAATTTAAATAAAGATGGATTCGTTTTTCATAAATTCATTTTAATAACAGCAAAAGAGCGTAATGGCCCGCTAGAGCATTCAACCAATAATAGTTAAAACATTAATCTAATTTTTTTACAATATAAACAAGAAGGCCCTTAAGGGTCATAGACTTGTTGTTTCTATTGTGATTCACACTTTTTTAAATATTTGTCTTTTTAATTACTTTTTTTATTTTAAGGTTCCTCCCTAAACTGAATAAAAAAACGATGTTTAAAATACCAGAACCCGGTGTTTCTCAAAGTGATGCCTACGCTCCACCGGTGGGAAATTTTTAATTTTTGGTGGGCAATGGATTTTTTGAATCATTGTTATATTATTAAAAATAAAATATATTTTTTAACAATTAAAACTAAAGGCGAAAGTATAAACATTCAAACTTTAGCAGAAGTCAAAAGTCTTGGACCAAAAAATGATTTATTTATTTTTGTTGCGTAGAAAAGCATCAAAATATACAAAGGTGTTAGGGACTTTAGAAATTTGTTGCTACCTTTTCCTTCTTGGATTTAGCGGAATGCGAGTTTAGGGACTTAAATAATTTGCCTATCAAAAAGTGAAATCGTTTAAATGTAACCAAACACGACGATCTGAAATTGAAACTTACCAAGTTAGAACCAACATTGCATTTTTATGCAGCAAACACGCTTCGCATGGTTCTCATTAATTTTAATAAATATATAATTAATTAATTACCCTTATAGACCAGATTTTTTAGGTGATATTATTTAAAAAGTAACCCTCATAAGACATTATCTAGTAAAATAAATTCTTAAATTTATAAAATTTTTTATTTTAATATTAAAAATTTATGTTATATTTTCAGTTGTGGGTAAAAAATTTTTTTCAAGCTAAGAATGGAGCATGTCAAAAAAGTTTGCGAAACACTGCCTGAATCAAAAACTCTTTGATATTCTTAAATTCTTATGTTTATCATAAATATTTTTAAAAACATAAAGCAAAACTAATAAATAGAAGATTTAATAAAACATTAAATACCCCTTCGAATTTCAATAATTTGTAAATAATAAGAAAATACTGCTGTCTTATCTAAATAGCATTTTTTCTGTAATTAAGAAGTTCAAAACAACATAAATTTTTAAATGGTCCTATGCTAAACTCTATGTCTTTTTCTAATTCTAGTTTGAAGAATATAAAAAAAATTTTTTTAATTAAAAATTACCCATTTTGAGAATCTTTATCAAAAAAGAAACTTAATATCACATATTTATCTAACCCCTAATGCTAATTGCTCTAATATTAAATTTATTGTTGATCTCAAAATACAAAGAATGCAAATTTATCAAAAGAATCATTTCCGCGTCTAAAGACTTAGAATCATGTTCTGAAGAGAAAAAACTTAACTGCAAAATTAATTTTAAAAAAACAATGATTTTACTTTCGGCTTTAAAGGAAAGTGAAATGCGAAATAATTTTAGTAGTTTTGATAAATGCTTAAAACTAGAAGAAAAAAATTTCAAAGAACTCGAATCTGTATTCAAAAACTTAATACAAATGCTTGATCAGAGGTTTGCTGATGAAAACTCAAAAATACAACATAATAATTTTTTAGTGAATCTTTTAAATTTATTTCAATACTGGAATAAAAGCAATAAACAAAAAAAGATTATTGATACTTTTTTATCGCTTTTGGATTCTCAATTACTTTTTGAGGAAATTCTTGTCAATTTGCCAATTTCATAAATAAATTTTAATAAGGAAATTATAAAATAAACACATTTTAAAATTTAATTAAAAACTTTTAATTTTCTATTTAACCTCGGTAATTGCAGTAATATACAACAAATCTTATCAAATTGTATGCCCTTTTTCAATGTTTATTTGTTGTATGCTGAATGTTTTAGCCCCTGTCAAAAAAATATTTTAAAAACTAATTTGCCTCTTCTAATTCTCAGACTTTTCCAAAATCAGAAAGATGATTAATCGGATTGCTTAAGATTATTAAACAATAATATATAATAATCATGACCTATTTCTAAGAATTTGTGAAGTAGATACAAATATGATTACAGATTTTGTGTTATGCCTTAATTAATTCAAGTTTATTTAATCTCATGTATGTTACTTCAGTAAAAACCGGAAAAAAATGAAAAATAAAATCTTTGCTACTTTTTTAAAAATAAATATTTTTTAAAGTTCAAACGCTGTGTTGTTTTTAAGATTTAAAAGTATTTGAAAAGATAATTAAACAGCTTAAACTTTATTATATCTATTTATTAAAAAAAATTTCAATTCAATATGATTTACTTTTAAAGTTCCCCAAAATTTATGTATTATTGTAATCTCCTTTAACCATAATATTTTTTTGTTGCTTAATTGGTAAACCACATATAAAACCTATATTATACCTTTAATTAATATATATAGTTACCTATTCAAAAAGAAACTTCTGATAAAATATGTTTTTTTATAAAATTATGTGTAGCCTCTAAACATTGCAAGTCTTCCTAGAATCATTTTTACTTTCACGAGGGTTAAGTTTTGTACGCTATCATAATATACCCTCCACAAGCTGAAAATCACCCCTTGCACTTTATTGAAGCCAATTCCTTCTTATATTGCGGGCTATAAACCAAGGAAAATAAATATGAATTTTCTGTTAAAACAAAAACGCGAGGAAATATTTTTTGTTAAAATATAAAAGAACTTTTTTTTGTAATTTAATTATAAACATTTATATTTAAAATATAAAAGCAAGAAACATCTTGTTTTTTAAATTCAATTTCTAAAAATGCTAAATATTTAATTTTACATCTATAAAAATTAAAATTTATTTCTTTCGTCAAAAAAATGAGGGAAATTTTTCTTGGCCTTTAACTGTATTTTTGTATAAAATCTATTTATATTCAATAAAAATAATTTACTTAATGAAACAACATTTTTGATAATTTTATCTAAATTTAAATTTAAAATTGATTTTTGCTCTAATTTAGTAATTAAAAAAATAAAATTTAATTTTTATCATTAAAAATTATCTTTTTAATAAACACTAAAACACTCCGACATGATAATATTCTTCATACTAATAACAGCTTTTTCTAAAAGTTTTAAACAATCAAAAACCAGAAAATATCTAGAAAAACTTTCTACCGGCTTAAATACCACTAATCTTGATAAAATCAAATCAATTCAAAGAAAAGTTAAAGAGATTATCAAATCGATTGAGTTATTAGACAAAATTAATATGAGAAATGATTTCAAATTTTATAAAAATTGTTTCTCTAAGATTGATAAATATGAACCACAAGATATTCATATTTTGTATGTAAATTTTAAAGATATTTTATATAAAAGATTTTTTGGATCTACTAAACATAACGAATTCATCAAATTATTAGAAGATTCTTTAGAGCCATGGAAATTGTGCACTGGTAAATTAAGAGTTAAAGATGTTTTTTTAGGAATGTTTGATGAACTTGTCTTTGATGATGAATATATTATTTATTGAGACAAATTTGTATTTTTTTGATATTTAATAGTAAATGATTAAAGTTCTAAGAATTTTGAGTCAAAAATTTTATTTATTTTTAGTTATTATAATGTAATTGAGTCTGTAACTAATGGTCTAGAACATAAAGATATCTTTTTGGATTATAGACTGAATCTTAAAAATTTAAAAATACTATTTTTCTTACCTAAGGTTTAGAACCAAGTATAAATAAAAACTTATTTAAAATTATTTTGTTTACAATAAGTCATCAAGAACACTACTGTTATAATTCATTGAGTAAATTTAAGTCATTTAAAATTAAAAATATTTTCTATAAATTATTTCATAATTAGCAAAAAATCTTACAAACCTTTCAGTGAAAATCTTATTTTTAAATTTTCATTTCCTAAAGTTAAATACAAATGTTTTTATTTACTAAAAAATTATTTTCCATAACCTATTGTTGTGTATGATGGTGTCATACACGATGAGACAAGGGCTGTCGCCCCAAAAGATATAAACAATTTTGATTAGTTATTTCTGAAACATACCGTTTCAGAAATAACTATGAATATCTTTAGTATTTTAAATAAATGGGTTTTCGAAGAAATACTAATATTCATAATAAAAACACTAAATGGGAGCGCGGCGCACCCAAGGACCTATTAATGGTTAGTTCGAATAAAACCTAAAAAATAATAAATTAACACGAAACGTTTATAAAGTCATTTGTGTATTACAAATCCAAATGTTTTTTTATTGCCTAAGATAGGAAAACCATACGAAGATTTTTTGCTGTACATTCTATATACAGTATGTAAAGAAAAAAACGCACCACAAAAAAAAATGTACAAATTCGTTGACAAGGGCCGAATTTTTAGTCTTAGGATAATTATACTATTTCTTAAACAAAGAAATACATATAGTATGCGCTTTATCAAATTTTTGATAAATAATTTAATGGTATTTGAATCACTTTGAAATAAAATTGTAAAATAAAAAACGCATCAAAATATAATTTAATATTTTGTATATCCTCCTTTTGCTTTATAGACTTCTAGTGCTCTTTTCTTAAAACTTAATGCAAGTTTTTGGCAAAGAGTCTCATCTAAGTTATTCCATGATTCTAAGATTTTTGATTTTAATTCCTGTATCGTTTTAGGGGTTTGAGAGGCCACGGACCGTTTTAATATGGCCCAAAGATTTTCAATCGGGTTGATATCAGGAGACTGTGCCGGCCACGGTAATAATTTAACATTGTTTTCCTCGAAAAATCTCTTAGTTAGCTTAGAGTATGTTTTGGATCATTATCTTATTGGAAGATAAATGAACCTAACCCCATTTCTCTTGCTGAACTAAATAGATTATCGCTTAAAATGGTACAGTATTTTGCTGAGTCCATTTTCCATCGATAAATATCAACCTACCTTTGCCTTTAAAAGAGAAACATCCCCATACCAAAACACTTCCACCACCAAACTTTACAGTTTTTTTAACATTGTTTGGCGTAAGCCTTTCTTTAGGCTGTCTCCAGACTGAATGTTTACCATCAGATGTAAAAAGATCAAATTTGGACTCATCACTAAATATAATTGTTTTAATAACATCTTCTTTGTAGAGCAAAAAACTTTCACACATCATAAATCGGGACTGAATGTGCCTTTTGGTCAACAAAGGCTTCTTTATTGGAGAATAGGCATATAAGTTTTTATTATTAAGATATTTTTTTATTGAAGTATGTGAAATGGACAAAGAGGTGTCGGTTTTTAGCATTTCCGACATTTTCGCAAACTAGTTTTAGAATTTTTTTGTACATAACTTTGCAGCTTTTCTGAAACCTCTAAATTAAACTTGCTTTTCCTTCCATTTCCCTTTAAATGTCTTTAATTTTGTGTAAGCTTATATTTTTGTATTGTTCTTACAACAGTAGTATGACTTCTATTAAAAATTCTGCGATTTCTCGAGTTGTCCACTTTTGCTCATGTAGAATTATAATTTGTGATCGTTGCTCGGATGTAAGTTGTTTCATACGTAAACAAGGGTCAATACCCTTTTTATACATTTTTTAGGAGGACATGTTGGAGGGAATCTGATTTCTTGATTTATTTCTCCTCGGTGCGTTTTTTTATTTACAAAAATACATTTTAAAATTTTAAAAGTTTTAATTGATCATAAAATTTATGCAAACAAGAAGCGAAGTTGTCGTTGTGTACGATATATTGTAATATAAAAATTTTTTTTGTGAAAATTCACTTCGAAGTAAAATCTTTCGGCGTTTTTTAAAGGGTGCGTTTTTTTCTTTACATACTGTATCATATAAAATACTTATTCATCAAAGGAAGATAAGGTAAAATATGTTTATACATAACTAGGTACAGCGCAAAATAATGCGAGCGTCTCATCCGCAAAAATCCTCTTCCTTATACTAAAGTCCAAATGTCTTACATAGGCAAAACAATATCAGAAAAAAATTTAAACAAACAAATAAGTATGATATATTTTAACAAAACTTTTATATTGTTTTACCACAATAAAAATCTACATACTAAATTAAAAAAAGAAATTTTATTAGTTAAATTAAACTCAATCTTTTTTAAATGCTTTATTCTTAAATTAAACATTTAATTTGTAATTTATTTAATTAAAAAATTAAAAAATTAAAAAATTTTGAGTAAACTAAACAGAATTTTACGTATTTAATTTCTTAAAAATATTAAAAATTTTTTTCAAAATTCAATATAATCTTAAAAAAATTTTTAAAAGCTTATCTGTGTTTCAATCTAAGAACATTTATCATATAAATAATTATATTTACATTATCCATGGCAGATGAATCAATATTAAGTCTCGTAAAAAATGATCAACATGAACAAAATTATAAAGAATCTATAGCTATTTTTGATAAAAGAAAAGAGAAAATTAAAATATTTCTTAGACAAAATAATGCTGTTCCATTCCATTTAAATGACGGAGGATGTTATTTGCTTGACATGGAAGAAGAACAAATTGATTCTTCTATCTGGAAAAGATGGAATGAAATGTTCACTTCTTTGGTTGATAGAGCTCATAGAAAAGCAAAAGAATTAATTTATTTTTATCCTAAAGCATCCAGAAGCATTTTTTCATTCCTACCTATAATCCCCGTGATGCTATTTTCATTATATTTTATCAAACACAGAAACTTTTTATCTTTCTTTGAAATCATGTTAAACATAATTTCTATCAATGCAATAACACTAATAAGATGTTGTGTATTTTTAGTCTTAAATTTCAAATTGGCACTTTGGATAGATGTTATCTGGTCAATAAGTATAACCATTCTTATGGTTATAATTAATCAATTAAATTTTGGGTTCAAATTCATGAAAATAGATTACATTTGTGAAACTTTTTTCTGTTATTGCATAATTTTGGTTTTGTTGTTTAACTTTTCGATGACCAAAAAAATTTCAATCTATTTAAAATTCATTCTACCGATCTTGTTTGTGTTAAGTTTTATACTATTTGCGATTTTCTATCGATTTGTTTATTTCGAGATAAAATATATTTTTTGTATGGGAATGATTAGTTTGATCAACTATGGTTATGTGAATGTATATAAGATTTATCCAATTTGTTCTGATATTTTGTTGATTACCTTAAATGCGTGGTATTTATATTTTATTGAGTCTCAATCGGTCATTTATTTTTTAAATAAAAATTAAGGTTGATTTTATGTTTTAACAGAACATTCTATGTTTGTAGAATGTAAAGAGATCTTACAGTTGGTTGTTCTTCTCTTACTTTGTTTCATATAGATTTTTTAGAAAAATATTATTTTAATAAATTATCGTAGAAAATAGTTTATGTTATTTTCTAGAAAAAAATATTATTTTTAAATAATATTAAAAAGAACCCATATGTTTATGAAGGACAAGAAAAAGAAAACAATGATAAATAAATCATTAATAAGCAACTTTTTACTATACAATAAAGTTTTACCTGACAGGCACGGCAATCAGATCAAAAATTTTGATCATCAAAAAAAATTTTTTAAGAAATCTATTTTATTTTTTAAAAATAGAATTTACGTTAAAAAACATGATTTTACATTTTAAAATGTAAAATCATGTTTACAAGACTCTCTCAGCTTAGAAAATATCATATATTTTTTGATAAAAATTGTTTATTTAATCTTTTGTCTAAAATACGAACTTAATTTATTTATCGTAAACATCTTTTAACTAAATTGATACACAAAATAAAGTAATTTTGACTTTTAAAACATTAATTCTTTAATGATTTAACAAATACATAAACCTAACCCCATCTTATTATTAATTATTAGATTGTTTAATTTTATTGCTCATCTAATCTTATATACCTGAATATTAAACATAAATAATCTAATAATAATCTTATTCTTCTTCTTACAAAATTTAAAAAGTAAAATTAATTTAAACAGTAAATGATGCCTAAAAAGAATTTTAGTATGTCAAAAACATGCTCTAAACATGTAAATTATATCTTAATAATATTTATTTCTTACAATAATAAAAAATCTCTGACTTATTTTTCATCTTAGACAACAAAAAAAATTAATTCTCATTAACAAAATATTACATTTTTATATTTTTAAACTATAAAGAATAACTAATTCATAAATTATATTCAATCTTATTTATAGGATGTTAATTAATTGTTATATTTTTAACTTATTTTCTTAATGTTATATAATAATAGAATATTTTATTAACTTTTATTTTATTTCCTTGCTTTATTAAGGTAATTTTAATTTAATAAAATATTCTATTATTATATAACATTAAGAAAATAAGTTAGTTCTTCAACTTAACTCAGTTAATAAAACATTTATAAATTTCTATTTAAGTGAGGTAAATATTAATTATATAGCCATGTATTTAATATATTAACTTATAATCATTCATTTACAAAATAAACCCCTTTTTTATTAACAAACTGTACCTTCTTGGAGTAATTTAAAAAATAAAAGTTTTATAAATTAAATGTATCAATTTTAAATAAATTATTATTATTTTCCATATTTAATTAAGGGTATGATTTAAAAAATAAAAGATTTATAAATTAAATTATTTAAATCATTGCTAAGAAAGAATATTACTTCTTTATAAAATAATAAATTACTTATTAAAGAAAAAACATTAATTTTATAAACATTTCTGAATAATTCTTTAATCACAATTCTTCTCTGACTTCCAATCCTGGTTCTTCAACAGATTCATTGAATTCTTCTTCACTCATTTCATTCAACATTTCACTGATCTCTGCATCAGTCATATCTTTAGATTCTTCTTCTTTTTTCTCTTCTTCTTTCTTTTCTTCTTTTGGTAAAGATTCTAAATACTCTTTTACTTTGTCAATGATGTCAATCTTAAAGTATCCTTCATCTTTGATGAATTGTGCTAAAGAAAGAATGTCTCTCTCTTTACTTTCATACAACTTTACTTCGTTAGTGTTTCCTTTTACTAAAAAGAGTGTAGGATATCCTTTCACTAAAAAATCTTTTAATGGTTCATTTTCTGTCATATCGTAAGTACCTAATAACACTTTATCACTAGAAGAGAAAAATTCGCCAAGTTTACTGAAAGATGGCTTAAGAATCTGACAAAATCTGCACCAAGGTGCCTCAAATACAATTAATTTATCTTTGTTAACATCTTTAACATACTTTTCATGATTCAAATAAGTGATTCTTTTGACTGGTAATTCGTCATTGTTCACATTTTCTTCTTGGCTCATAAAATATTCTTGTAACTTATTCTCTGAGAAATCATTTATAAATTTCTTAAGTGATTCTTTTGTAATTTTCTTACCAGAATACTTTTTAGCTTCTTTGACAGCAATGACTGCTGGCAAATCTTCTTCTAAAATACCAAATGATTTACTGTTAATCATAGGAGTGTATTTCATTAAACAAAATTGTATTTCATTCCTTAAAGAATGTACCAAAGGAAAGTATTCTTTTTTAAAATTCAAATATTCTTCTTCTTTACATAAAAGATACAAAGTGTTAAGCTCTGCTGACTCGTACAGCCTTGCATTCTGGTTTGTTATGATGTCAAATAAAGGTTTACGGACTGTAAAGGATGCTTTTTCATAATCTTCTTTCACTTTTAATTGGTAAATTATCCTGTCTTCATGATTAAATCCAAATATTCCTGGAAAAGGGGTGTTCAATTCTTCTGCTAATTTCTTATCAGTCGATAAAAATACTTTAATTCCTCTAATTTCTTTTAACTTTGTAAAACTTTCTTTATCAACAAATACAATAAGAAAAGAGAGTCTTCCATTTTTATAAAGATCTTCTTCTGTCTCTTTTTCTATTTTTAGAAGATTCTGGTAGGAAGAGTGGTTGATTTTGGGAGCATCGTAAATTTTGAGAAATTCTAAAGCTTTCTGCACCGAGTCAATGTCTTTCTCTTCAAATTCCATCTCTCTTCCTTCGTGAGAGAGATGGATGGTTGAATCTACGTCTTCATGGAATATTGCATTGGGTAGAAGTGATTTTATCTCTTCTAGTCTGCTTGCCTTGGTAGCATTCTTTGCTAAGTCTGTCAAAATGAATGGTAGTAAGAAAAGTAAATTCATGGGTAAATGTTTATTTTTTAATTTATATTATGATAAGAAAAATAAATGTCATTTATTAAATAAATTAATTAAATTTATAAAAATGTCTTAATTTAATTATTTTCTTTGTTTGGTTTAATTTATTCTTTAACTGTCATTAATTAAATTAATTTAAAAAATTTATTTAATTTTTTATTAAAAAATAAAAAAAATAATAAATTAAAAATATTATTTAAATAATGAAATAATCTTTTTTTAAACTTATAATCACTCTTAATATTTTATATTTCATAAGCTAAGCTATAAATTAATTAAACTGCCTTTACTTTATTATTACGTAAATAATATTTTCTATTTATTTTATTTTATTTTATTTTATTTTATTTTATTTTATTTTATTTTATTTTATTTTATTTTATTTTATTTTATTTTATTTTATTTTATTTTATTTTATTTTATTTTATTTTATTTTATTTTATTTTATTTTATTTTATTTTATTTTATTTTATTTTATTTTATTTTATTTTATTTTATTTTATTTTATTTTATTTTATTTTATTTTATTTTATTTTATTTTATTTTATTTTATTTTATTTTATTTTATTTTATTTTATTTTATTTTATTTTATTTTATTTTATTTTATTTTATTTTATTTTATTTTATTTTATTTTATTTTATTTTATTTTATTTTATTTTATTTTATTTTATTTTATTTTATTTTATTTTATTTTATTTTATTTTATTTTATTTTATTTTATTTTATTTTATTTTATTTTATTTTATTTTATTTTATTTTATTTTATTTTATTTTATTTTATTTTATTTTATTTTATTTTATTTTATTTTATTTTATTTTATTTTATTTTATTTTATTTTATTTTATTTTATTTATTTCAAATATTATTTTAATATTATTTTAATATTATTTTCAAATAAATTGATTTTTAGATTTTTAATGAATGGGTATTTTATTTTATAGGAAAGTAAAGAAAAGATCTTTTTATGGATTTCTCATCTTTAGGCAAAAAACAATGACATAAATTATAAAACACTGAATATTAATTAGATTTACAAAAATATCAATTATAATTCATTATTTACTACCCTAGTCTATAAATATACCATTAACTAAGAGAAATCTTGGAGATAACCATCATTTTTTAAAAAATACAGTAGTCATAAATTCTTTTTTTAATTTAAAAATACTTGACTTTAAAATATTTTATAATTCTTTTATTGTAATTGAAATCTTTATTCATAAACATGGGTAATTAGTTGATTAATTGTAAATAAATTATTGCTAATTTAACATTCCCAAAATGGCAACAAAGTCTTGGTCTCCAACACTTTTATTGTAAAAAATATTTATTTTATAATTTGTTTATAAAAAAAAATAATCAAATATTTAAAAAATCAGGTAAATTTTATCAATCAATTTTTATTGCATCAACTTATCCACTTCTAAAAGAATCCTAATTCTAGTTGGCTCTTCGCGGATCTCATTAACATACTCTTCTTTAATAAATTTAATTACTTCTTCAAATTCAATTTTACTTCTCAAAAACTTACCACAGAAATTTAAGAAATTAACTAAAAGTTCGCCATTTACAACACTCCCAGGCATACAAACCAATGCTTTTACAAAAAAGATTGCTTCTTTATATTTATTCTTTATACTTAACACATTAAAATAAATAGAATAAGCACCTGTGATCTCATTAACCTGTGAAGTAAACAATTTATTTCTAAACAATGAATAAAGCTCTTTATCATAAAGTTTACACATCAGATATGCGTATATGTTACTTGTTTTGGGTCTTAAGGTAACATCTTTTACCCCAAGTTCAATTAGCTTATCAGCTAATATTTCTTTATGTAAAAATGATTCTAATTTGATAGAATTACACACTTTATCCATATGATCTTTATCTGAAGTCATCTGAGACACTCTTTTTGTAAGATATTTTTTGAATTCTAATGCCTGATCTTTGTCAATATATTCAGGTTTATTGATTGATTTCTCTTCATTTTTCAGAAATAAAACAAATTCGTCTGCCAATAAAATGTTTAAATTATTTTTGTAAAGTGAATCGTTAATTTTCTTTGTTTTTAATTCTTTTAAAGGGGTCTTTAAAAAATTTATGACTAATTCTTTTATATCTAAATCGGTGGGAAGTAATTCTGATTGGTTTAATGATGATACGTTATAATGAATTTGTTGATTAAAATTTGTAACATTTTTCAATGCTGGTTCTGTAAAATTTAATGAATCATTAATTTTGATTGGTTCGTTCTCTTTTATTGATTTATTAAAATTTAAAGAATCATTGATTTTTATTGTTTCGTTCATTTTAAATGATTCATTTATTTCATTTAATTCTTTTGTTAAAATTTTATTAATTTTCTCAGAAATATTTTCTTCTTTTTCTTCATTAAATATTTTATTAATTTTTTCTAACCCTGCTTCACTTTTACTGCCATTAATTTGTAAATTATTTATGTTTGACAAAGAATTATCTCTTCTTTCTGCTCCAACAGTCTTCTGAAATGATTTATCAATCTTTATTCCTTTGATAAGTGTCTCTGCGTCCTTCATTTTATTAAAAGTGTCTTCTTTTTCTCCTAATAGCAAACTATAAATAGAATTAAAATCAATATTCTTAAATTTGGTTTGTGTTTCTTCTGTTATTTTTATTTCTTTAATTGATTTTTTTAATTTTGCTAACCTTTCTTCTTCTGTTTTTCTGAATGAGTTTATTAATTGGTCATTCATTTTTTACTTTTCTAATTTATAATTTATTTTTAATATTTTATTTTAATAATTTCGCTTTATGAATTATGCGACCTTATGTTTGGAGGGAAATTTAGAATTAAATATGTAAAAAAATAGTAATACACATACATTTTAGTGAATTTTCATGGGAAAAATTGATTTTATCACAATAATTAGGTACCTATTATAATAAAATCAAGAATTAGCAAAACAAGTAAAAGAAGCAATGTGTTGATTTGGAGATGTAGGGTCATTAGAATTAACACAAACATGACACCTTTAAATCAACGATTATTGGTTCTTGCTTTGAATATTTTAAGATTATATTAAAGACACCCCTGTAACCAAAGCCTAAACGATAGGGTATGCTAAAGCAGCCAATAGTGCGAAGGTTAAGGGTTTTCGTGCGTGAAAGGCTCATTTTATCCACTAAGATGGCAACCCTAGGGTATTTCTCCCTAGGATTTCCTATCCCTGTGTGTCAAGTGCCATATCTAGGGAACAATAGTATGACATTGATTAATTAGTTCAATTAATGTCAAGTTCCTATGTGCTCTAGACCTTAAAACGAAAAGTATAAATACTTTTTCAAATAAATAAACATGGTGTTTAAAAAAGATTTTACCAAAAATAACAAATATAAAAGTATCTTTATTCAGTATCTCCGTGGATGCAAGATACTCCCGCGGAAGCCGACCACTAGGCAATAAAAAAAATATATTAGGCTTATCCAAAAAAAAATAAATAGAAAATATTTTAGTACAAGAGTGCAGCTCATAACATCATCCATCTTGTACACATGACATTTTTCAAATTAGTTATATAAAGGCATGCATATTTCTTCTTTTTTTTATATTTCTGAGATGTTAACTTTTATTTATAAAAAAATCATATATCAAAAAAATATCCTGTCCAAAAAAGACATATATAAAATTTTAAATTTATATACATGTATATAAAAAAAGTTTAATATGGGTGAATGGTATCAAAAATTTTTTTATTGAAATAAATAAAAAAAATAAATTTTATCCATGATCAACAAGTTTAAATTTGACTCAGAAACAACAAGAAAGCTAATAATTTTAAAATCCACCCGGGCTTCAAAGAAAATATAAAAAATCAGAGTAAAAACAAAATGAGAATCAAAAAAAATCTGGAGGAGTGTGCAAGAGAACTATCTATAAATCTGACAGGGAATGAAGCACGGCTAAAGTAAAATAGGCTATTTTTTATTTATAAAATTCATTTGGATAAATCTAAAAGATCGGGAAGTGTTGGCACCAAGTAAAAATATTGGAATATCTTTAAAGAAAATTGTTAGTTAAACAAAACAAACCCTTCTTAGATAACGTTGAAGATGTAAAGTAAGGAATCCTCCGTACTTCACAAGCTTATTATTCAGGAAAAAATGAGTCAAAGAGACAGAACAACGGCTTAACAAAATTGCTCAAAAAATATTTAGAGATTTCAATTAAATTTATTGAAAAACAATTAAATGATGACAAAGAAGCTGGCAATGAAATAAGTATATTTAGACGTAGCTTTAAAAAGCTGGGAAAGAAAGTTAAACTTAAAGCAGATGATTTTAATACATTTCAAAGGAATTTTGAATAAATTCTTTGTTGATTATCTATTATAATATTATGTAACCATATAATACTTTTTATAGCGTTTATTCCTTTTTCTTGTTCGCCATTGATAAAATTGTGTTTATTTTTCAGACCTGTCTTTTAATAGTCCAAGCGCGTTTTACAACTACTCTTTTAGATCTTAGTTCATAAATCTGATAGCGCTTTTAAAGATTCGTAATGGTATAATAGTATTTTTAATATTATGTAACCCTGAAAATGCTTGGTCTCCAAAAACGAAGAAATTAGAAATATTATCTACATATCTCATTAGAATAGAACTCCTGTATATTCTCGAACCGTGAAAATGACCGTACTTATAAGTAAATTTTCTCATATTTTTATGATCTACTAAATAGACAAAAATTAAAAAAAACTTTCATTTCTGTTATAGTACTTTCGCCATTTATAGCAGGTCTCCTGATTTGAATGTGAGTGCCATCTATGCAAAAAAGTATTCCTCTTAGATTACTGTTAGAATAAAGCCCCTCTTCTAATTCGGCAAATTCACTCTCAGCCGGCAATTTAACATTTTCACGGCAGAATTGTTTAAAAATAGTCGCCACTTCTGCAACAATAAGAGAAACATTGGGCTTTGGGACTCCAAACTGTTCCTTTAGCTTCATATAGATACTACTTTGTCCGGTATAATATAAAAAACATATACTTTATAGACTAAAGTTTTGATACTTTTGCATTGAGTAATATAATCAATTGATTTTTTAAAAGTCATTCTGCTTAATCTAAGGATTTCATAGAATCTTTAATCATCCATCATCATGAATTTTTCATACCACTCCGTATTATATTCTTTTTCGGTTCTTGTTTTTTTTTTCAAAAATATAAAAAACCATTTATTTTTTAAAATATGTAAAATTTTTTTCATGAATATATTTATTTAGAACTTTTTTATATCAATATGCTATTTTTTTTATATGCAGCGAGAAGAAATTGATTTTAGATATATGTTTTTGGACAAGTCTAATATAAACACTTTGCCTTTCTCATAATTGTGTTCGTATTGATTAATTTCTAAAGCCCTAATACGTCTAAACGTAACACTTTTAATGGACTGTTTATTCTTAAATGGTGATTAAAAGCTCCACAATACTGTATCTTCCTGGTTTGATATAGATATAGGGGTTATACTTTGTTATAATATCACTAATAACTGCTTTTTTTTTCTTTTAATTTACTTTTATTATCGGTACACATAATATTCTTAAGTTACAATGTCCTAGTTTTTCGTGTAATTCCTTAAATTTTCTTTTGTATTTCTCTAAACCGGCAAAGTTGTTAGTAATTAAAAATTGTTTCATTTTTTTAATTCTAGGAGTAAATTCCTTTAATGTCTTCATAAATATTTTTTTATTAAATTTATTTTTTTCATGATATAAACTCCTTCAATCAAAAATCGACTAAGGAATTGTAGATATCCTTTACATGCTAAAATTTTATGTCATATTCTTGTATAGAATCTTCTAATTTTCTAATCTTCCATTCTCTTTATTTCCCGATAAAAGATTCTGGTTATCGGTGTATATTACTATTTCAGCTCCATATAGTATTTTGTGAAATATTTTTAGACATTGAATAATATTAAATAATTCCTAATCGTCAACTAGAAGTTAACTTAATGAACTTTAAATTTACCAGAGTGAAAAGCAACTATCTTTTCTTCTTGTATTATTAAACTTCTGTAGCCATATGCACTTGCATCGACGTAGAGTTTAAAAAGCTTATCTAACTGTAGATATGATAGCTCGATGGCTTTGTTTGTCAAATCTTTCAACTGATTTTTGATTAAGGGTTTTGCTTCTGGATTGAGATTTAACCAGTTGTTCTTTTGTTTGCTATTTAACATGTTAGTAAGTTCAATTATTTTCTCGCTAATTCTTGAAAAAAGAGGCTTATCCAATTTATGATTCCTGTGAGTCTCATAACATTCTTTTTAGTATCTAGTCTAAAACTATCTAAAGCCTTGTCTATGACTAAATAGTCTATCTTCAGTCCGTTTTTGTCAACTTAATCTCCAGAAATTTAATTCGTGATTTCTGAAACATGTTTTTCTCGAAATTTATTGAAATCCCTTGCCCGCACAACTTTAAAAATACTTCTCAGATATGTTGCCCTTGTTCCTCTTTATTCCTTGAAATTATTAATATATCATCAATATAGACTTTTAGAAAAATGTAATCTTCAAACATTTTGTTTATCGCCCTCTGAAAAGTACGAGGTTCGTTGCTTAGACGAAGGGCATGGAGTTATCATATTGTTCCTTGGTAATATAAAGCTATTCTTGTATATGTCATCTTTCTATAAGACTATTTGGTGAAAACCTTGGTATAAATTAATTAGTGTAAATATTTTCGAACCACTTAGTTATTTCGGTGTTGAATCATAGTTTCACATCTTAAACGAAAATAAAGTAAGATGAGTGTTGGTTTAAATTAAGATCTTGACCTAATTTAGAAGTATAAATAGTAAATGTAAATAAATTTCATGGATTTTTACTTTATAAATAAAAATGGTAAAAGTAATAGTTTATCTTGAAAATGAATGGATACTTCCAGGAAGACTCGCATTTTTAATAAATCGTGCACATCAGGCATAGGATTTTCCTTTGTTGTGTGGTCGCTGAGTATTCTAAAGTCTGTGGTTAATCTGGTTGTGGCATTCTATTTTAACACTGGAAAACAAAGTGAGGTAATAGAACTCCTACTTTTGCGAATTATGTTATTTTGCAATGACCTTTTGATCTCTTCCTTCGTTTCTGGTAGAGTTTGTGTGGTATTGGATAGACTTTGTCTCTATTTTTTGGAATGTTTTGTATGCTTATCTCATTCTTAGTTCCTTTTATTACATCATTCTCGGGGTTTAATTCTGATTTCTTCAATAAATGATTCTAAATCTTGTTTGTTTTGCCCTCAGTATAAAATCTTTGACTTTTCAACCAAGTCCTTATCCAATTCTCTTTCAAATTCCACTCGAGCCTTCCTTTTGAGGATATATAAAAGTCATTAATAAAGTTGGATTACCAATAACGGTATCTCGATATAGTATTTTAAAAGAGGAAATAAATCCGATTGGTCGAGATCCCCTTTTTAAAACTATAAGTAAAGATGAAGATAAAGGGGGTGGCTGCTATGAAAGAGAATATGAGGAAAGATAAAGGAAAACCTAAAAAACATTTAAATAAAGATTTAAATTTAAATCTATTAACAACACAAAAATCCTATCAATATTAGTCATATGAGTTCTGTAATTTATCAAAATGTTGTTTAGCATTCCGAATTCATTTCCCAATACTAAATTTGCATTAGGATTCTTAAATAAATAGAACCTCTCTGTAAACATTTGCTTTAAATTATAAAAACAAGACCTAAGTTTTATTATATTACCTGTCATTACTTCCTCTCGTGTTGCTGTATTTATTACAAGTTCTTTGTCTTTAAAGACCTCTTTGTCCTTACCAATAAATTTGAGAACATCTTCATTGATGAAATTATATTAGATCCAATATCTAAAGTGGCTTCGATATTCTCGTTACATATTTTGAAGCTTATTCAAGCATCTCTGGTTTTATTTGTTTCTTTGTAATTATCATCTTTTTTGTCTATAGATCAAATTCTTTCTTCCGAAGTGTATCTTTTGTTTGAAACATTCTGCTTTGCTGTGCGTGTTAGTTCTGTGATAAATACACCTATATTTACTTCTGTCTTTGTAAACATGACCTGTGGTTCTTCTTTTATTGGCATAATACTTAAATTACATAACTCATCTCTCAGGTTTTATATTATCTCTGGACATATGTAATGTATTGCTTGTATATCAATCTCCTTAATTTTTAACAATATCGTTGGGGTAGCGTGCCAATCATTTTTGATGAACTTGTATTTGGTTTCTTTATACATATTTCTAAAAAACATGACTTTAATTTATTCTTTTCATCTTCTTATTCCATCCTCTGCTGATGGCCAATGCTCTAGTTGTATAAGTTAATTGCTCGTAAAAATTCTTTATTTTTCAATATTTTTTTGGTTTAATTTGTTTTGCATCTTCCTAAAACATTCCTTGTTTGTGCTGTATTTTGGTTGGATTTTTGGGGCTTTCCCCGGGTAATATTGTTAAGAGTAATATGTGTAAAAAGATCATTTGTAAACTTCATAACTTATTTAATAAATTTTTTTATAGTTTTTTAATATATTTCTGACCGATCATTTTGATCTCCTTGTAAACTTCTTTAATATTCCTTTTGAATAGATTTGGATCAGCATTTACCTGATCCAACTATTTTAATTTGATAAGATCGTCTAAGATTGGATCAAAACCTTTTCTGCATTCTATACACTCTAGTATAGGATCCTCAACTATTGATTGAAGGAGTTGTAATATTCTTTCCGGAATCCATCTTACAGATTGGTGGTTGTAATAAGTAAAATCAACGGAATTTGATCTATCATTCTATTTAAAGAAAAGTGTAATTAAATTAAACCGAATTGGGAATTATTAAATACTAAATGCCTATAAACACAACAAATCTGAGACCATCCCTAGTTTTCCCAAGAAAAAGCATTCAATAAAACTTAAAAATCAACATTCATAAATTTTCTAAAAGATAAGTCCTTTAGACAGGTCGATGGTTGCACGGAATACCCTTATCCATTTGAGGCCGTTGGTTTCTGGGTTGCCCAAGTATGCTAATTTTTTTCTAGCACTAGATATCTTCCTTCTACATTGTATTTGCAACTAATATTTCTATCTGTAGGCTAAATTGCTTTGTTAGTGACATAAAAATTCTTGATGTCGATGTCCTAGTGGTAAACTCGGCGTCTTGTAATAAAATTATAATAAATGTTTTGATTACTATTTTTTTTGGCTGCATGATATCTTAGAGGGCAATTAATTTTCCTTTATTTCCTAGAAAACTTAGAACTGACATTCATTAATATTAAATAAATTACCCGGCAACCCTAAGGTATTTCTCCGTAGGATTTCCTATCATAGACAATAAAAAAGTATTAAATAAATCACCCATAATTATAAATTAATTAATATATTATTTTTATTTATTTGTTTATTTTATAAATAAATTTTGTTAATTTACCTTTTTTTTTCTATTTCAAATATTTTCAATCAAAAAAATAATAAATTAATTTTTTTAGTTTATTTTAATAAACTAATTTAATCTTAAATTTAATGAAAGAAATAATTCAAGTATTTAAATAAAAATAACCCCTTAATTATATGATAGACTCAATAGAACTAAAGAAATTCATTATCCGTTACTACTTAGACCATAGCATCTCACCAATAGAAGAAATTTCTAAAAAAGTGTCTTTGTATTTAACCAATCATTTTATACCCTTAGAGAGTGTAAAGATAGAAAACACAAACCAGATTGGTAAAATCTTATCTTGTACGAAGGATAGTTACACTGTAGAAGTAGAAGGAAGCATTGTTAAATTAAGGTTTGAAGAGCTTAGCAGGAATGAGAAGATTAGTGCTTTAGAGGTTAGAAGGTTTCTTGAGGCTAACACTAAAATCTCTCCCTTCGGGAGAGTTTTAAGAAAGAATGTTTTACAACAAATCAGCCAATCAAATAAAGAAATAAAAGATGACAAAGATTTTAACCAAAATACTAAAAGTAAAGAACTAAAGGAAGATAAAATAATATTTTCTTACGACCCAAAAATAGAAATCAACAAAAAAGAACCAGAAAAGAAAAGAAAAAAAGAAAAATTATCAGAGACAATAAATTACAATACAAGAAATTTTACAGCAAATGAATTTTTAAAAGGTCAAAATGAAAAATCTTCTTTCTTTAAAAAAGAATTGCTGTACGATGACCAACCAAAAAATAATCTTTTTTTGCCAACGGAACAAAAATTTGAAAAATCAAAAATACAAAATTTTTCTTTGGGCACTGAAATAAAGAAAAGGAAAAATGAACCAATTACAAATAAATTTAACAATGAATCAGAATTACTAACCCTGAAAATTAAAGAAATATTGAAAAATTACACTTTTAAGACTGTGACAGGGGAAAATGACTTACATTTTAAAAGAAAAATTAATTCACTTTTAGATTCTAAGGCAATAAAAAACCACCCTGAAGAAATTAACATAAAAAGAAAATTGATTGAATTGTTGACCAATCCTAATTCAACCAATGAGTTTATAAATTTTAAAGTGACTGAGCTGTTTAACAATACAGAAAAGAAGAAATTAAAAGTAGAAGAGAGGATTAATTTTTTGGCATTGCTTAATGAAGAAGTGTACGAAGAGATTTTGATTGAAGGGGTGGGAGACAATGACCGCTTTTTTTCTGTTTTTTTATTCTTTTATTATTTTAGAAAATATTTTAAGTTTGAGTTTACTTTTTTGAGGTTTAAAGAATTCATTTTAGGAAAAAAAGAAGAAACAATTTGCAGTGAAGAAAATCAACCAATCATTTTTTTAGATTCTAAATCAAACCCAGAAATATTTTACCATTTAATAAAATGTACCTTAGAAATGATCCAAGAAGAATTTAAATTAATCAGTAAAAGTCAGTTTAAATTACTGATAGAAAATTCTTTAACAATCTCAGTAAAAGAACCAAAAGAAGAAGGATACTCTCCTTCTAAAAAATATGACTGGCACGAATGTGAAATTACCTTAGAAAATTACAAAAATATTTTAAAAAACTTTTATTCTTTCATTTTTAATTCATTAGAATTAGAAAAAATAACAGGGTTATCAGAAATAAACACAGTGCCTGACAAATTAAACAATCTTTATTTTTTGATACAATGCTGTTACTCTACCAATAAATTTAGACAGATAATTAATTTATCAGTGGAAGATAACAGAATATTAGAGAAAAATAAATATGATTTACATGCAAGGTTAAAGACTCTCCAATCAAAATTATCATTCCAGCCTGAAAATAAAGAATCTTTTGAGGAAGAGATTAAAGTGATAGAAAATCAGCTGACCAAAATTAATTATAATTTATTAACCAGTGGTTACAAGGCAGAATTTGCTTTGATTGATGATTGTTTGTTTATTTTTCTTAACGGGGTGTGTTTCTGGAGAGATCATAAGTTTTATAAAATGAGTATTGAACAATTAAGAAGGTTTATTGATAGACTTAAGAAGAATCCCAAGGTTTATGGAAACTTTTATAATTCACTTAGTTGGTGGTTAGAAATATCTTTTAAGCAAAATTAATAAATAATTATATAATCTAAAAAAGATTAATAAATTTAATATTTTTATGGTTTTGTACTGTTTTACCAGAACATTCTTGGTTTGTAACACGAAAAAAGATTTGATTTTAGGATTGTCTTTATTCTTCTTTGTTTCATTCTTCTTTGTTTTGTGCGGGGTAATTTTTGAAATAAATATTTCTTTATAAATCTTATTAAATTAGATTATCATTGTGGTTGATAATATTTAAAATATTATTGTTTAAATAAAATTATTTATTTTTTATTTACTTATCAAAAATATTTGATTATTTTTAGTAATAGAACACTTATTTTTAACATAAAGAATTTATTTATTTTTTTATTCTCAAACAAAAAAAGAATTCTTTTATTTGATTAATTTAAAAGAAGAATTAATTTAATTTTTTTGGTGATTTAATGTGTTTGTTTATAATTTAATATTTTTTAGTAAAAAGTATTAAATAATTATTTTTCTCTGAAAGAATAAAAAACTAATTTTACTTAATAAAATAAGAAAAAATTATAATATTTGTTATATAAAAGAATATTTATTGTTTAAACTTAATAGGTAAACAACCTAGTAATAATCTAAATACCAGTCAATTTAGAAAAATTTTGGTGTTTATTCAATGATCATCTCATAATTTTTTTAATTACTCTATTTATTTGAAAAAAGAAATTTTTAAATCAAAAATTTTACACTTTTTATAAATTGTAATACAAATATACTTATACCTTATATTTACCTTTTTTAAGCCTCAGCTTAAAATTGGTATATAATTGAATAAATAAAATATTTACAAAGCAAAACAAGAATATTTTTAAGATTACTTGAGCTTTCATGCACAATTGTTTATGTGTTATTTATTGTAAAATAATAATATTTTAATATCAGTTCAATTTATTTTGGCTAATCTCATATTTCTTTTGTTGTCTTGATATGGAAATACATAAAAAGACTTAGAACTATATCTTCCATAATATTGTATAAGTTACTCATTTTAAATGAAAAATTAGTGGAATGTGTTTCTATTAAATTAGGTATAGCTTCTAAGTACTTCGAGACTTGCATAAACTAAAACGATCCATGCATTCTATTGACTGCCTAAGCTACTTTACCTTGCATGCTTTAGTTACAGGATTAAAATTAAGATGATGGGTGAAAATACTTAAAATATAACAAAGATTAGAAATTTTTTTCTACAATATACCTGGAAATTTATGTCTATTCTACATGTTAATAATATATACATGCTTTTAAAAAAGAAGTATCCCATAGTTGCACTATCAATTTCTCTTATAAGTCTAATTAGTGTTATTTTTACGATCTCAACTTAATTACTTATGTATTACACCATAACTTTATTGTTAACTTTAGCTGGATTCCTTTGACCTCTTTTTTCTTTTTTATTCTCTTTTCTTCTAATTAAAATACATTTATAATTTAATAATTCCTTTTTTTATAAAATATTTATTTAAATTTCTAATGTTCTTAAAAGTTTTATAATTTAAATGATCTGTTTTTATATAAACCAACTATAAATGCTTCTCTTGGGTTGATTTTAGGTTAATTTTTTAAAAACATTTCATTTAAATTATATCTCTCTCGAAATATTATTTCATCTTATTGGTTAATTATAACTTAATTATTTATGTTGTTAATTTAATTATAATTAAATTACAAAGTTATGCAATTTTATAGTCCAATTTTAAGTAAAATAATTGATTTATTAAAATAATATTTTTTGATTAGCAATTACATGATAAAATAGATAAAATATATTTGTAAAAAATCAATTATTTTATTTAAAAAATAAAAACTCTTGTGATAATTTTTTTAATCTACGTTAAAACAATTTTAAATAAATTATTTACCCTCAAAGGCTTTTTATACCCACTTTCTCATGTTTCTATAAAACTCTTGACATTCAACAGAATAGCTATTTTCAGAATTTAAAATCTCATCAATGCAATCCACTTGTCTGATCTTGAGGGGAAAGACCCTGAGATGAGGTGTTTGACGTATAATGAGTTTAATTAGTTAATATAAAAAGACTTTTTGTTTGAACCTTAAATTAAATTTTTCTTGAGATGTACCATGAAGGATTTCTTAAGGGTAAATTATTTTTTAATTTATATTTTTATAAATTATGAATATTATTATTTATGTTATAGTTTATAACACCACTAAACTCAATTCTGTATTAAAAATTCTTAAAGTATTATATTTAGATTTAATCATTGAAAAAAATTCCTTAATAGTATTAAGTTTTGAGAATATGGTACTTTGAATTTGTAAATTATAGAATTATCCCTTAGAAAATTAATAACAGCTTCTGTCTTATGTATCCGAGGGTTATTTGTTATTAGTAAGTTGCTTGTATTTATTCTGAAATATGGTACAATTACACGTTCAAGGAAACACAAGAAAGATTCGGAATTATATGCCCGCTTTTATACTCGTAACCAATCAACCCCCGGTTATTTACTGCACAAATAAGACTTTTATTGATATTTCTATTATCCGGCGTCCTTATAAAAGCCTTATGGCTTGAGGGAGAGTGCCCATATTTTCTGCGGGTATGCTCATTAAACCCTGTTTCATCCAAAAATACAAGATTAGAATCTGAAAAGTGAACTATTTCAGATGCGTAAAGTATTCTCGCGTTGATTTTTTCCGCTGTGCTTCGTTCTATTCGAACCAAAGTAAGTCTCTTTCTTGTAATGTTCATTTTTGAAAGTTTCCGAGATAAAGTGTATTGTTTTTTTCCGGTTCCAGTAGATTCATATAGTTTATTACATATTTCCTGGGTTAAAGAATTATTCAGCTGTAGAGTGTTGTAGATACACATATCAGTTTCTCCAAACACTTTTTTCTTATTCTCACATGTCCTTGATCTCTTTTCTCTTGCAGATACAAACGGTGTACCATCTTCGTAAATATTTACGATCCTACTTACAGTTCTAACACTGAGATTCGTATACCCGGCTATTTCTTTAAGAAAACGGTTTGTTTGAATAAACGATAATATTATGTTTACCGTTTCACTAGATACAGTTTTTCTTCTTTTTCTTTCGATCATTATTTGGGGAAAATTTACCTTTAAATTTAAAAACCAAAAAATATTATTTTAATAAATTGATTATTTTATTTAAAATTGGACTGAAAAATTGCACAAATAGGATTATAAAATTGCATAACCCTGTAATAACATAAATAAAATAATTTTAATTATATTTAAAAAATATTATTTGAAATAAATTCATATATTTATTCTTTTTCTAATAACTCTACTATCTCATTTAAATACATTATGGTAATAGGATTTAGAGAAGAATTCTCTTCAATAAATCTTCTTATTTCTTTCTTTGCATGTTTATAATCCATTTCTTTTGATTTAAGTATTTCTATTTCATTGACTGAATCCATTAATTTTATATTAAAATTAAAATATTAAATAACAAAATACAAGTACTTTGTTTATTTTATTTTTATTTATTTTATATTTTATATTTTATATTTTATATTTTATATTTTATATTTTATATTTTATATTTTATATTTTATATTTTATATTTTATATTTTTTATTTTTTATTTTATATTTTATATTTTATATTTTATATTTTATATTTTATATTTTATATTTTATATTTTATATTTTATATTTTATATTTTATATTTTATATTTTATATTTTATATTTTATATTTTATATTTTATATTTTTTATTTTTTATTTTATATTTTATATTTTATATTTTATATTTTATATTTTATATTTTATATTTTATATTTTATATTTTATATTTTATATTTTATATTTTATATTTTATATTTTATATTTTTTATTTTTTATTTTTTATTTTATATTTTATATTTTATATTTTTTATTTTATATTTTATATTTTATATTTTATATTTTTTATTTTATATTTTATATTTTATATTTTATATTTTATATTTTATATTTTTTATTCATATTTTATATTTTATATTTTATATTTTATATTTTATATTTTATATTTTATATTTTATATTTTATATTTTATATTTTATATTTTATATTTTATATTTTATATTTTATATTTTTTATTTTATATTTTATATTTTATATTTTATATTTTATATTTTATATTTTATGTTATATAATAATATTAAATAAATAACCCATGATTAATAATATTAATATGGGGGTCGCTCAGAACAACGTAGAAACAAGCGGGTCTACAAGCGTCGAGAAGTTAAAAGACGTTAAAAAGAAAGTTTAGGTGTTTGAATTAAAAATGAGGATTGAAAAAGTACTGGAAGATGAGGAGAAAATGATGTTTTTGCTCTAAGAAATGGGGGAAAGTGGCTTAATATGGTTTGTGAATCTAGTAGAAAAGCCGACAACTTACGCTGAATTAAAAAATTTGGTTGTGCAGAAGATGTTAGAAGATATGCAGATTGCTGAAAGGTGTGAGGAAGAAAAGAGAAGATCGGAAGTTCTTTCTAAGATGGTTGAAAAGGAAGTGTCTCTTAGATTGAAAACAAATAACAAAGAGTATTTTCATAAGAAAGGAATGGGGTCAAGGATTAATAGTTTTGACAAGATTAGTACCGGAAAAAATAAATTTATTTGTTATAAGTGCAAAAAAGAGGGGCATATAGCTATAGGATGTCGTAGTTTTGCAAAAAGTGATAATTTGAATAAAGAAGGTGACAGTTATTTTGTTGATTTCAAAAATAAAAAAATAAAATTAAGTCTAGATGCGATATCAAAAGAGTTTTCAGAAATAATATATGATAGTAAGGAAAATGAAAAAATTAAATTTTGTAGTATTGAGAGGTGTCGAATAATAACACCAGAGGATAAAATTGTAGTTAAAAAAGGAAATAGAATTCCAAAAAAAATAAAAAAAAAGTTGGAAATAGTAATTGCAAATTTATTGAATAGAGGTATAATACGAGAGTCTAACTCTCAATGGAGAAATCCTATCAGAGGTGTAATGAAACCAAATGGCGAAGTTCGTTTGGTCAGCAATTTGATAGCTCTAAATGAATTAACTGAAAAGGATAGCTATTCGTTACCATTAATGAAAGAAGTTATTGAGAGTATAGCTGGAGCAGATTATATCACTGTATTAGATTTAAAAGATGCCTACTATAATGTAGAGATTGAAGAAAGTGATAAGCATAAAACTGCTTTTGAATTTGATAATAAAGTATATGAGTGGTGTGGTATGGTTATGGGGTTTAAAAATGCTCCAATGATATTTCAAAGAATAATGGATAAAATTTTAAAAGAGTTTATAAACAAAGGAGTATCAGTATATTTAGATGATATTGTTATTTATTCACAATCACTTGAAGAACATAATGATCTGGTCAGAAAAGTATTAACTAAGCTTAAAGACAATAACTTAAAAATAAACATAAAAAAAATTCAGTTAGCAGAAAAAAATGTAAAAGTATTGGGATTAACATTGAATGGTAAAGAAAAAATACCCATAGAGATGAAGCAAAACTCAGCTTTAGAATACCCAAGACCCGAATCAGTAGATCAGCTAAGAAGATTTTTGGGTATGATTGGCTGGTTTCGAGACTTCATCCCTCATTATGCATCAACAGCCAGCATATTATATGAAGGATTAAAATCTAAAATGCCATTTATATGGACTAGAGAAATGAACCAAGCATTTTTAAATGTAAAGGAAAAATTAAGAAACATAAGTTCACTTAAATTACCTGAATATAATAAAGAATTTGTTTTGAAAACGGATGCATGTAATACGGGGCTTGGTGCAGTTTTATTACAAAGAAATACCAAGGGAGAATTAGTGCCAGTCCATTGGGCTTCAAAAAAGTTAACTCCAACCGAAAGAAGGTACGGTATTAGCGAGAAAGAGATGCTAGCAATTGTCTGGGCAGTGAAAAAATCTAATTATGAATTGAGAGGTCGGAAGTTTCACTTAATAACCGACCATAAAGCTTTGGAAACATACGAAGTAAACCGGAATATGCGAACAATAGGATCAATAGATGGATAAACTATATCCAAGGGTATGACTTTAGTATAGAATATCAAAAAGCAAAAGAATTAGAAAGAGCTGATTCCTTAAGTAGAGTGTTTATGGAAGATGATAAAAATAAAAATAAAATAAATAAAAAAAGAAAATATCTATTGGAAAATCATTTAATAAAAACTGAAACTGGAAATTATTGGAGGTTTGATTCTGGTATTATTAAGAAAATTCCAGATGACAAGAATAAAGAAAAACTTATACTGGATGTACATGAAAAATTATCTCATAGAGGGTTAGAACCAATATACTATGAATTAAAAAGAAAGTGGTACTGGATAGGATTAAAAACTGATATAAAAAAAGTTTTACAAAAATGTCTAATTTGTGCAGAGAATAATAGAAAAAAATTTGGTGGCTGTGATTATATTGTAACTTCAAGACAAGGTGAAAAGGTTGGTATAGATATAATGGAAGTTTCGAGCAATAAAATGAAATTATTGGTATTCATTGACTATTATACAAGGCACGCAAAAATTTCTAGGTTAAAAAGCAAAAACGCCGAAGAAATTAAAACTAAAATCGAAGAATACATCAAAAATATACAATGCCCTGAAGAAATCATCACAGATAACGGTAAAGAATTTACTTGTAAGACAGTTCACAAATTATTATACGACTACCAAATTCATCATACAAAAGTCGGAGTGGAATCACATAGATCGAATGGCAGGGTCGAACGTCTAATAGGAACTATAAAAGATGCCTGGGAAAAGGTTAAACTTGTTGATATAGACGCAAAAATTAATCTTATTGAAAATAATTATAATAACACATTCCATTCTGCCATTAAATGTACTCCAAATGAAAGTCTACAGGATATTAACGGCCTCGTTAGCTTGAATAATAGCAAAGAAGGAACGTATTCTTCACAATTTAAAAAGGTTATCGAGAAAAATTTAATGTTAATGAAAAGGTTTTAGTTTGCAAAAGAGAAAATCTTAAGAATAAAAGTCAAAAAGGTAGGTTTGTAATTAGGGGTGTAGTAATTGAGAAGTTTAAAAATGATTCTTACTTGATAAAAAAAGAGGATGGTAAAATTGTGAAAAGGCGACATCATGATTTAAAGAGATTATATGAGACTCCGTCTAGAGGGGGGGATGTTATATAATAATATTAAATAAATAACCCATGATTAATAATATTAATATTTTATATTTTATATTTTATATTTTATATTTTATATTTTATATTTTATATTTTATATTTTATATTTTATATTTTATATTTTATATTTTATATTTTATATTTTATATTTTATATTTTATATTTTATATTTTATATTTTATATTTTATATTTTATATTTTATTTTATATTTTATTATTTTATATTTTATATTTTATATTTTATATTTTATATTTTATTATTTTATATTTTATATTTTATATTTTATATTTTATATTTTATTATTTTATTTTTATTTATTTTATATTTTATATTTTATATTCTTTATTTTATATTTTATATTTTATATTTTATTTAAAAATAAATGAGTAAAATTTACCTCCCAGTAAATTTCTTAATTATGATCCAAAATTATTTAATGAACAGAATTAAAACATAAATATTCATTTAATAAATAATAAATGTTTATAGTTAGAATAAAATTAATTAAAATATAATTGATTTTGGTGTAAAGAGTAAGATACAAACAGTATCCTTTTCTAATGAATGATTATTTCCACAATTGGAAATAATCATCATATCAAGGGAGATATATAATGATTGTTTTATTTTAAGAAGTAAGAAATATATAAATCCAAAATTAAATAAATGTTTCCTTTTCAAAATAAAACTTTTTTTAATAAAATAAACGTCTTTGTATGAGTATATCCAACCTAAAGATTTTCTTTTTGTTTAAATTTTTGGATTAAAAATAAATTTTCTTTGTTTTTATGTAAACAAAAAATTTTATTTAAACATTCTTTTTAGTTTTTTTTTTTATTCCCGAGGGATGGGAAATCCTACGGAGAAATACCTTAGGGTTGCCCCTTCGGCAGATACTGTGAGCCTTTCACACACTAAAACCCACCCCCTTCGCACTATTGACTGCTTACTTTTTAGTTTATTACATAAAAATTATATTAATTTGATTAAGTTTTCTTAATCCTATTGGTAAAATTTAATCAAAATTTTTGAATTATGATTGTTAAAAAATTTTTTTGCTTTTTAACTTACCTTTTTTAACAAAATATTAACTTAAAAGAATATTAATTTGGTAGAAATATTTTAAAAATAAGAAAGTTGTTAAATATTTCTCTAAAAATTTAATATTTTGGGGTATTTTCTAGCTCTTTTTAAAATTTGAAAATTTCCTTTTTTTATTAAAAAAATCAGGAAAGAAAATATAAATATGTAAAAAATTTATCCCCTATTATTATGTTATTGATATTAGCATTTTTACACATTAATAATTTAGTGAAGGGGGACAAGACTTGGCATACAGAAAAGAACATGGAAGAAGACTGTAAAAAATCTATAGAAGTAGTGAATATTTTAGAAAAAACAAATGATTTAGAAGAACTTTACTTTATTACTAAAGACTATTTTAATTTATTTAAAAATAACATGTTTACTTGTTTTATTCTAAGTGAACATGATAAAATATTTAAAAAGCATTTACTTCCACTTTTTTATAAATTACATTCAGCACTTGAAAAGGTATTTTTACATTATAAAAGGAATAACCCTAATAATGAATATTATAAAAATTATAAGATAAATATTCGATTATTTCTAGATAATTTTAAAATAACAGATATTTCTAATTTATCTTTTTACATTGTTTTAGCTTTGGTGTTCTTAGGTGGATTTTTTATATCAATTATGATTTCATATTTTATAAAAAATAAAAGAAATATTTGAATTATTTTTATTTATTAACTAGAATTATTTCTCACGCTTTACCGCAAAATATTGATTCTTTTTCTAATTTTGTTAAAGTAAAAATTATTCTTAGATATAATTTCTTTTTAAAATTATTTTAGAATTTTTATAATTTTAGTAATGTTTTATAGAAAAGACATTAATTTATTTTTTAACAAATTAAAAATAGGAGAATTAATGCGGAATTTCAAATTTAGTTCATAATATCTGTTGGATTCCTCTAAATTAAAATGATCTTAGAATTATCCAAATATTTTAATTTAGATTTTAAAGGTTTATAAAGAATCCAACCAAGATAACCATGGAAGAAAAGGTAATAAATAAAAGTTTAAAACAAAAATTTAGTAAAAGTAAAAACTTAAACAAAAAATTTATTCAAAATAAAAAGCTGATTGGAATGCAGCAATATCTATCACTTGTATCCAATTTAGAAAGTTAAAACGCTTTTAGGTCAAATTAAATTCTTTTTTTTAGAAATACAAAATAAATATATAAATTTTCTTTTGATCAGATTCAATAAATTGAGAGTGGGTAAGTAACAGATATTTTTTTATGTTGATTTAATGCTTTTGAAGTTTTAACTTCAAAGAAATTTTGATTTTGTCCACTAAATGTCAAATCAACAATTTATAGTGAAGGTATAATTTTTTTGTAATTTTAAATTTTTTTAATTTCTTTGATACTTTTTTTATTTGTCAGTTTCAAGTAATTCTAAATCAAAATCTAACTCTTCTTTTGATACATGCACTATTAATTTTGATTATTTTTTATAGTTAAACCTTTTTTATATGTAAATATTTTTTTAAATAATTGCTTACACTTTAAATACTGTTGGGTGTTTTGTTGCTTACATTTTTGTTAGAATAAATATTTTTGGAAACCATCCTTTTTATTTAAAATTCTTTTCTTTTTTATTTGATTGTAACCAATCAACTAAAAAGGAGAAGTTATTTTCTCCTTTACTTCCAACATCCCCGCTCATAAATCCGCTTGAGCTGAGAAATATGCTTTCTTAGAATTTCACCATCTTCTGTTTTGATTCTGTAAATATTTTCACCTTCTTGCTCTACTACATAACCCGCTAGCATGAATTCGTCATCCATTTTTTTGCTTTTTAGTTCGTTTCTAATCAAGACTTTTTCGTTGAGGTCTAATTTCTTTATTTTATTTCTTGCTGGCTTGAACTCTTTCTTATACTTCTCAGCATGTTCAATTACTTTCCGCCAATTTTCCCCTTTGATAGCCTCATTTGGACTCATTCCAATGGCTCTGTGTTTTATATTGTTATAATTTTCTATAATTTTCTTCAAGATCCTTCTCACTGGTCCACCTGTTTTCGCAAGCGCTTCTCTTATCGTTTTATTTGCGCGTTCTATCCTGCCATTTGATTGGTGATAGTACGGTACTGAGTATAATAAGTCTATTTTATTTTTATTTGTGAAATCTGTGACAAATGAATTTTTGAATTCTTTTCCGTTATCCGCCAACAAACTCTTAAATGGAAAAACTTTATATACTTCTTCTAAAAACGATTTGATCTTATAACTCTCCTTTGTACTTAGCACCTTGGCAAAAAGTTTCCTACTAAAATAATCTATGGCAAGTACGATTCTATTTTTGGGGTCAACCTCCAGCATGTCTATTCCTACACGATCCCCTGGCTTATCTATTTCTATAAACTTGCATGTCTTCTGATAATTTTTCTCTTTTTGTTTGCATCTTAAACAACTCTCAAGTATGTTTTTAAGCTTCTCTTCTGTGATATTAATTCCTCTTTTCTTTATTTCGGCCTTTATAGTCTTCCTATGATTAAATTCTTCGTGAATTGCAAATATTTTTTCCTTGAGGTCAATGTCTTTGATCCCTTTCTCTACAACATAGTATTCTGATGTCGATCTGCTCAACGCGTCAGATGCAACTAATTTTTTTCCTTGTCTGTATTCTACTTCAAATTGAAATTTTTCTGGTCTATTAAACCACCTCTCTATTCTTGCTGATCCAAAGCGTCTTTTAAACTTAATTTCCTCCATTGCCTTATGGTCTGTGATCAATTTAAACTTCTTATTTCCTAGGAGGTATTTCAGTTTCTCCATACTCCACAAGGCTGCTAAAACTTCGCGTTCTGTAATGCTGTAATTCCTTTCTGCTTTGTTCAAACACCTAGAGATGTAGCAAACAATGTTTCCTTGCTGTCTTAAAACAGCTCCTATTCCAGTGTTTGATGCATCTGATTCAAGTTCAAAGCTTCCTTCTGGGTCAGGTATGAACAACTCTAAATTCTTTTTCCATAACATTTTTATTTTTTCGAATGTTTCATCCTGTTTGACTTCCCAAACGAATTTCTTATTTTTCTCTAATAATTCGTAGAATGGCACCAACTCTGTAGATAGGTTCTTAACGAACATTCGATCGTAATTGATCATTCCCAAGAAGCGTTGTAGCGACTTTCTATTCTTTGGTACACCGTAATCACATATTCCTTGTGCCCTGTCATAGCTTGGCTTTATTTTGTTGAATTCGATTTCGTAACCAAGAAATTTGATATTTTCAGCGCAGTTTATTCGCTTTTCTGTATTTCTTTTAAGTTATATTCCTTCATCTTAGTTAATACTATTTCCAAATTTTCATCATGTGATTTCTTATCCTTGCCGAAAACTAATATATCATCTATGTAAATGATGCAGTTTTTCCCTATATTATCTGAGAATATTAAGTTCATTGCCTTTTGGAAGACGGCGGGGCTGTTTTTGAAGCCCTGAGGCATACGCTTAAACTGCATTATTCTTTTTCCGCTAAAGAAAGCGGTCTTTTTTCTGTCCTTCTCTCTTATATGAATCTGGAAAAATCCATCTTTAAGATCTAGCAGTGTAAAATATCTCATATCTTTCAGTTGTAAAAGTAACTCATCTATCCTTGGTATTTAAAACTCATCCTGGTCTACCAATTCATTTAATCTGCGAAAATCTACGCAGAATCTCAAATCCCCAGATTTCTTTCGAGTAAGCACTACCGGATTTAACCATTCTGAAGTGCTTGGTTCTATGATGTTTTGTCTCTCTAGTTTTTCTAAAAGCTTTTCAAAATCTTTTTTATCTTGTATATTTCTTATAGGACGGTTCCAACTTATAGGTGGGGCGTCTTTAGTCTCAATACAGCATTCAATTGGTATTTTGTGTTCTTCATCGTTGATCTTTTTGACAGTTAAATTGGACAATAATATGGTTTGGTAATTTTTTCTTTTAACTAAATTAAACTCTTCATTATATGTTTTGCCCATATACTCAAAATTCAAGTTTACTATTCCTGATGTCTTGTTCCTGCCTCCGTCGAAATAGTAATACTCTTTCTCTCCTGGTAACACTTCTACATTGTTCAATTTATCTAAAACTCCACTACACACCATGTTAGCGGCCGCGCCTGTATCAAAGACAGCTTTAAATTTCTTGTTCTGGATATTAATTATTCTTTCATCTATGGAATCATCTAATTCCAGATTTACGTTATTATTTTTTGTTAAAGTATTGCAATTATTACTGTAATGCCCGAGTTTCCCACATTTAAAACATTTTATTTCTCTTTGAATCTTAAGTTTACATTCTGATTTTATATGCCCAGTTTTATTACAATTGAAACATTTTCGCCATTCGTTTGTTCCTCTTTTCGTTTTATATTCATTTCGCGTCTTTTGTGAGATAGTTGTGTGGTTAAACATTTCGTATTCTCTTACCCTTTGAATTGCTTGATGAAATCTAATTCCACTGGAATAAAATATTACCTGTAAAGTATTCGGTAACTCTTCTTGTCTTATCTTTTTAAACAGTTCCTCTTCTTCTATATTCCTCATTTTCTCCCACTCGAAAATTCTTTTACAATAATTAGACCAATTTTCATTTTGGTATCTACTTATACTATATATGCTTTCTTCCGTGCAAAAGTTTATTACAAGTTCTTTAAACTCGTTCCACGTTCCAGGCAATTTTCCAAACTGCCCCAAATCATAAAAGTACTCTTTTAGCTCTTCTGTGCTCTTCATAATGACTTCTTTCATTTTTGATTTCATATTTAAATCATTAAAACTCTCGTCAAATTCGATTAGAAAAAGTTCTCTTCGCACTCCTTTCTCATTCATATTCCTTCTAAAAACTGTATTAGCATGACTGGCGTGTATAGTTTTGTCAACCTTCTTTATGTTTCTGTTGATAAAGACTTCATGTTGATCCTCATAACGCTTTCGTCCTTTTACACCATCTGAGAATCTTTTCCCAGTGTTGGGTGTTTTGTTGCTTACATTTTTGTTAGAATAAATATTTTTGGAAACCATCCTTTTTATTTAAAATTCTTTTCTTTTTTATTTGATTGTAACCAATCAACTAAAAAGGAGAAGTTATTTTCTCCTTTACTTCCAACAAATACAAACATTTTTTATACATAAAATAATGCAAATATTTCATAATCAAAAATAATATAAAATATTTTATATCTTATACTTTATTTCTACACACTCTTCTTCAAAAGATCCTTCAAAACAAAATCAACCTCACTCATCTCCAAAGAAATCATATTATTCTTCTCATAAAACTGTTTAATAACAAAACAACCTTCTTTCTCCAATTTACTAACACATTTGTTAAACTTTTTAAGTAACTTTAATACTATTCTAGGATTATCAATCAATAATTCAAAATAAATTGATAAAATTAAATCTTGTCTTCCATTTTTGCAAAGTAAACTTAAAATCTCAGAATTTTCTTTTTTTCTTTCTTTTATTAATTTATTATGCAAATTTAACATTGTTTTATAATTTAATTCTTTTACCACTTTAGGGTTAGAAATTATTTCTTTTATTTTTGAGAAACTTTCTTTGTTTTGCAATGATTGGATGATTAATGAATTAGCTTGTAAAAAATCATCAGTTGAGTAGTATTCTTCTTCTAAACACTTTATTTCTTCTGCTGTCTTATCACTTAAGAGGGTAAAAGTGCTCTCTTGATAAGTTATACTCTCTTTTTCTTATAAAAAGACTTCTTCTACAAAACTAGCTTCTATAAAATCAATCTCTTTTACTTTGTCTATTTGTAATCTTTTTTTCTTAGGTGTCATACTAAGAAGATTAGGAAAGAATTCTAACAATACTTTTAATGAATTAAAATCATTGATTTCTTTTATAAAAGTAAATAAATTAAAAATATTTCCACTGTAAAAGTGGTATTTTTTTAACCAATGAATGATTATTTTATAATAAATTTGTAAATTATTTTCTAAAAGAATCATTAATTTACTGACTGGGAAAAGTCTGTCTAATTTTATTAAATTATTAAAATCATTCCTTAATGTTAATAAATCAATTATTTCTTTTACTTCGTAATCTGATAAAATATATTTCTCTTTAAAAAGAGAAATTAAATAAAAATCAATTGGTAAATTTCTTTCCTTAATTATTTGTAAAATAAAATCAGAAAATTTTTCTATTATTTCTGAGGATAATTGTGTTAAGTCACTTTCTTTTAAATATTTTAATTCTTCTTTTTTTAAAATATTTTCTAAATTTTTTCCATTTTTTTCTCTCTCTTTAAAATTAATATTTAAATTAATTAAGGATTGTTCACAATCTAAAAAAGAATTATTTTTTTCTTTTTCTGATAAAAAATAATTGGTTTTTTCATTTTCTGGCAAAATAAAATCATTTTTTTCTTTTTCTGGTAAAAAAGAATTATTTTCTTTTGTAAATGAAATTTCTTCATGAAAAGAAAGATTATCATTTTCTTCTTTGATAAAAGATTTTAAACCTAATTTACATTCCTTTAATGCTTCTTTTTCTATTAAACTTGTTACTGTACACGAATCTAAATACTCTTCTAATTTACTAACACTCATTTTTTCTGGTATAAGCAAACTAAACAGTTTTAAAGTGCTAGAAAATATTTTCCCTTTTTTCTGTTTGGCATATTCCATCAATAAATCAAATAATTTGTCATTCTTTTCTACCTTTTCTTTTATTAAAGAATGTAATTTTGTGTCTGTGATTCTTTTAGAAATAAAAGTAAAGAATTCGTTGGTAAAATTTGTAGGGAATATTTCTAAAAAAAGTAAACAAATTTGTGTGATTGTTTCTGATGAATTAGAAAGAAAAACTGCTAAATCTGAGTCATTCTCTTTTTTAAGGTTTGATAAATTATTTTTTAATTCTTCATAACGAATATTCCACTTTTTTTCTTTAAAAAAAGGGTATTTTTCTAAAATATTTTCACCTGTCCCCAATATTTTTTCTTCTTTAACTGTTTTTTCTTTTTTATTTTCTCTTTCGTTGATTTTGTTGTCGTTGAAAATTTTCTCTTCTTCTTTTTTCTTTTCTTCTTCTTTTTTTACAAAATTATTTTCTTCTTTTTTCTTTTCTTCTTCTTTTTTTGAATTCTTTTCTATTTCCTTGATAAGCTCTTTAAGCAAAATAGGCTTAATTTCCTTAACATACCCCATCACATCACATTTCCGATTCACAACCACACAAAGCTTAATAGCCAACTTCTTTACCTCAGAATCAGCATGCTCAAAAAGTACCACGAGATTATTCAGCAAAACACTCTCCACACTTTGTTCTGCCAATTCACAAATTAAATTAAGAAGATTACAAACTAGTTTGGAGTTCTTGTTTGTGAAAAAGGTACACAAAATTTCGTAAGTGCTTCCTGGATTGAAATTGAACTGTTTTTTTGTAAATGCATAAATTTTGTTTTTTAGTTTTGTGGAAATGTTTTGTAAAATTGGCTCGCATAAATTTAAAATGAATTTTTCTTCTTTTTGTAAGAGGGTTAGTAAGCTTTCTAAAACTAACAAATTGTTGTCTTTACACAGTGTGGTTATGTTTTCTGGGATTGTTTTTAGCTGTTTTACTTGTGCTAACCTGTTTTTATAGTCTGTTTGATTTATATTTTGCATGAATTAAGGTATATTTTTTTTTATTTAAATTTTAATTTAAAAAAAAATAAAAATTTTATTTTCATTCTTTAATTCTATTTTCTTCCTCAAGAATATCCATCATAACCCTCTTAAAAAACTTATCCTGATTTTTTACCAAAGAAATTATTTCCTTGGCTAATTTCACTAATTTTAATTTCAGACAAAGCTCTGCTATTTTTAAGAATATCATTTCTTCATGTTCATTAAATTCTCTTTTACAGCTGAGTAAATGACTACACAAAGTCATTAATCTATTTTCTTTACTTTTATTTCCTTTTATTTTAAATGTGTCTTCTAAAATTAAAATACATTCTTCATACATTTCTTCTTTTAAGGTACATTTTATTAAAATGTACCTTATAAAAATGTTTACTGGTACAAGTGAAATAGCCCTTTTTAAGTAAAATAGCCCTGCTTCAGGTTTTTGTGTATGGAAATGTGATATTCCTAATCCTACCAATGCATTATAATTATCTGGTTCAAGCAATAAACTTAAATAAAAGTACCCTTTTGCGCGCTCAAATTCTTGTTTATGGATGTATTCATGTCCTACCAAATTAACAGTGTAAAAATTATATTTGATATACAAGCTTTTTTCCAAGCAACTTAAAGCTTTTCTTGTGTTATTGTTCAAAGAATAATAATTTCCTAGCACTGTCCAAGTAATTGAACTATCAAAATAATGTCTCAATGACTTACGTGAAATATTTGCTAATTTGTCTTTGTCTCCTTTTTTGTACAAAAGTGAAGAATAAACATCCATTCTTTTCTCATAAATCTTCTCATTTGCTAAAATATAATCAAATATCTCTATTGCCTCATTAATCTGACCCAATTCCGCTAAAAAAGTGGCATACTCCTTGAGAAAATATGTACCAAAACCAGGCGAAATACTTTTGTATTTTAAAAGGTTCTCAGAATATTCTTGTAAATCATTGTAAAAATTTTTTATGATATCTTGTACAGGTAAAACCAAGAATTCATCTGTGATTTTACATTCATGGTTCATTTTACTTTCACTTCTCCTTAAATCTTCAAAAAATAATTGTGTTTGTATGTTACTGTAATTTCCACTGTCATTTTCCATTAAACTTGTCTCTGAAGCCCAAAATTTATCTTCTAAATTTTTAAATTGTGAATCTACCAAATTAGAAACATTGTTCTCTTTAAGTTCTAAGTTTGCGTAAGGAACGTCTATTTTTTTATTCAAGTCATTTTGAACTATGTCATCAAAATCACCCCCGTAAAATTTTGCTAAGTTTAAACTTGGTAAAAGTTTTTTTTCTTGGAACATAGAACTTTCTTGTTTGCCTCTTTGCAGGTTAAAATATGAATTTTTGAGGTAAAAATTTTTTTCAAAAGCTTTTTTATACATTTGGCTGGCTTTCTTAGAATCACACATTTCTTTGTAAACATCCCCTAACAATTCATAAACTAATTCTACTTTAAATTGTAAAACAAGTTCGTTCAGCTTAGATTCATAAACAGGTTCAATCACGTATTTCTTCTCTAAAATTTTATCTAAAGCTGAGATAGCTTTATTATAATCCTTTAATTTATTACAGGCTAAAGCTTCATAAAATAAAGAAGTATACGTCCTTGTGCAAAATAGAAGGGATCTTGAGAAATTGCCACTGTCGTATTCTATAATTTGCATTATTAATTCGTATTTCTTATCTTTTAGCATTGCACAAGAGAGAATAAACTTAGCAGTTGAAAAGTTTTTATGTTTGTAAAGTGAGTAAATTTCTTCTTCTACACTTTTCATGGGGCTAAATTTTTTTATTTTTTATGTAAATAATTGTTATTTAAGAAAACATTGTTTGATAATAAAATTCAAAAAAAATAAAAAATAATTTATTTTATAAATATTTTTACTATAACCCTGAAAAATTTTATAGAAAAAAATATTAGGGTTATGGTAAAAATATTATTTTGTAAAATAAAATATTTTTTGAATATTTATCTTTAAAATAAATATATACAGTTAAGGAAATTGATGTAGCCGGGTAGATACTGAGTTTGAATCCTGATTTTAATGCTTTTTATTCTTTGAAAGTATTTAAGGAAATTAAAATTGAACACATGAATTTTAAACAAACAAGGAATAATTTAAATAAAATTGAAAAGGAAACTTTTATGTCAATTTATTTTAACCGCAAAGTGTTCGAATTATATCCTTGGTGATGGAATACATCCCATCAATCAAAGCAGAGAAGCCCGCGCCAACAAAAGTATAAATAAAAAGAAAAATACACAGGATGGTAATGAGCAAATATTCAATAAACAAACAATTCTTCAAAAGTCTTTATTTAAATTACAAGTATAATAAAGCGGTACCCAAGAGATGCCACACTTAGGATATAACAACATAAAAACCGCACAAAATAAATCTGTTGAAATAGATTAAATATATGTATTAATATTTATATTAAAGTTTTTATATATGATTTTACTCATGTTTCTTTAATTAAATCTTTTATAGACCCTTTATAAAAATAGTAGAGAATAATTATTATATTTTTTAGAAAAAAAACCTCTCACTTATTCAAGAATATCATTTATGAGAATTTTAAGTAAAACGCCTTAACCGACTTTATCATAGTTTATATAAGCAATTAAACGAGTTTCAAATTTTTTATATCATAATTTTTTAATAATGACTATAATTTTTATTAGCTACCAAAAAAAATTTTCAATCGCAAGTAATAAATTTAAAAAGTACTCTTATGGTCTCGGTTATAGTAAAACGTCTTTAATATAAGTAAATATTGCAATGCAGGGTCTATAAAATTTTTATTGTTAATTAAAACATCTTTTATTTTATAGGAGGTGTTTAAATATAAAATATGAAAACTTACTATTAAAGATATATAAAGAAAAAAAGTTATCAGAATAAATTTTTAAACCTTACGAATTTGGTCTTTATTCAATATTTGATAATTTTTCGGTACTTCTCCGTTCCCCCCCCCCACCTAAATAAAAAATTAATTTTTAAATAAATTAAATAAAAAAATAAATAAAAAAAAAATAAAAGAAGTACAGTAAAACCTCTATAAATGTCACAGCATTTAGACCAATTTTTCTATAAATGTCAATTTTTAATTTTTTTTTTATTTTTTCCCTTTTAGTATATGTAATTTGAAACCTCTATAAATGACAAATTTATTATTTTTTAATTTTCCATATATTTAAAGGGAAAATTAATACCTCTATAAATGGCAAAAAAGAAAGTAAGCATAAGTATTGAAGAAAAAAAGGAATTGATGTCAGAGCTTTAAAATGGACTTTCAATAGAAGAGGCGAGTAAGAAGCATGATATATCTTCGCGAACCGCCTATCGAATAAAAGAATCTTTCGCACGCATGACATCCTTAAACCCTGAAATAAAACCTCATGACAAAAAAAGGGAACGTAAAGCCAAATTTCGAATAATTAACGATTTCATATTAAATTTTGTAAAAGAATGTGATAACAATTCTATTCCTCTTTCCTATAATATATTAAAACTGAATGCATTACGGTTTTCTAAGGAAAAAGGAATCGAAAATTTCAAGGCCTCTAATGGTTGGGTCGAAAAGCTCAAAACAAAAAATAACCTTTCATTTGTAAACATATCTGGAGAGTCTTTTTCCGCTGATTACAATGCTGCCATGATTTTTAAGCAAAATTTTATTGAAATGTTAAATGGCAGATATTCTGACGACAATATATTTAACTTGGACGAAACTTCTTTGTTTTATAAACTATTGCCAACAAAGACTATAAAACCAAAAAACAGCCAGGTTCTAGGAAGAAAGAAACAGAAGGAAAGGATTACAATTTTAATTATGACAAATCATAAAGGAGAATGCTTTAAAACCTTGATAATAGGAAAATCAAAAAATCCAAGAAGCCTAAAAAACATTAATTTAAATGATATGGGTATAATATACGAATCAAACAAGAGCGCGTGGATTACGAAAGATATTTTAAAAGCCTATTTAACTATTATAAATGAAAATCTAATAGCTAACAATAGACGAATTCTTTTATTATTAGATAACTGTTCTGCTCATCGTATTGAGCAATTTTCAAACATTGAACTATTGTTTTTTCCTCCAAATACAACATCAATTTTTCAACCTCTGGATATGGGAATTATAGCCAGTTTTAAAAAATATTACAAAAAGTTATTTTTGAATTTTATACTTTCGTATACATTTGATACTTTTAACGAACAATTGAAAAAATTTAATCTGCTTGATGCTATTAATACGTGTCTTTAAGTTTGAAACAACTCAAACAAAGTACATTTGAAAATTGTTTTAGGATTCTATATGAAGAATCAAAGAAAAATATCAACGAAGAAACTATTTTGTGCTCAGAGATAAAAGACAATCTTCAAAACTTTGAAGAAAAGCATTCAATCCATGTCGATTACGAAGAATTTATCGAATATACTGAAAAGGGAGAAATTTTATCTAATTACATCTCCGAAGATTTTTATAATAGTTTATTAGAGGAATTTGATGTTAAAATCCCCTCAACTTGAATAGCTGTCATCGAAATAATTATGATGAAAAATTTATTGAAAGTTTAAGTTATCTTAAAGAATTCACGGCTAAAAAATGCCCCAGGTTTTTATCAAAATTATATGATTATGAACAACTAGTAAACGGTTTTTTAAATAAAACAGATTGATTGGTTAACCTCTTTATTTGCCATTGACATTTATAGAGGTAAAAAAATATATTTAATTATTTTCTTTTCAGTATATTTTTTAATTACCTATATTTTTTATTAATGATTTTGTCATTTATAGAGGTATTAATTTTCCTTTTAAATATATGGAAAATTAAAAAATAATAAATTTGTCATTTATAGAGGTTTAAAATTACATATACTAAAAGGGAAAAAATAAAAAAAAAAATAAAAATTGACATTTATAGAAAAATTGATCTAAAAGCTGTGACATTTATAGAGGTTTTACTATATAAATATAGACCAAAATAAAATCATCACCTGCCCCCGCCCCTTGAGGGGCAGGGGATGAATTTATTTTGGTCAGAAGAATTTCAGATAGAATTTTTGGCTTTAATTTCTAAATAAACGAAACTTTTTAACTTTTGCAAGGGATATATTATCAAAAATGGGAGGTATTTCCTCGCACAATTTTTTTTTAAATCCCACATTTTTAACTTTTTTGCATTTTTTTTCTATTTTGTTTTATTTTTAATTTATTTTTTTCCTTAATTAAATTGGCTATAATTTTAAAGGGGGGACCCTTACTAGGTGGGGGGAAACGGAGAAGTACCATTTTTCCCTCTAAATATATTTAATTAGAAATATTTTAAATCTTTGGGTCAACACAACTCTAATCAAATCAAAAAGCTAGTAGTTGAACTTAAAACCATTAGTTTCTCATTTAAAAACTGTCATCTCTGTTAAATATACCCTATTTCAAGTTTAAAATATGGTTGATTCATACAAATTATATGACGCCATTCAACGCAGACCAGGATTGGATAGAAAATTATAAATTTATATGACAAATGAAATAAGAGAATTTATAGAAAAAAATTCAAAGTTAAAGGCGGTGACTATAAATGAACTTATTTTAAATAAATATAATATAAAAATTAGTTCGAAAACCTTTAGAAATTTTTTAAAATAATTAGAATATAAAAACAATTTAGTGTCAAATCCCTCTTCACAATAAACTAATAAAATTAAAGGAAATGAATTTGGTTTTAAATATATTGTAAAAACACGAGAATTTTAGAATAATGTTATTTTTTCCGGTGAAACAAAATTTAATTTGTTTGTTAACGATTGTAGGGTAACTTATTATGTTGAATAAAAAATTCAATGAGATTAACTTTATTTAATCTTTGGGGAGGCATCCCTAAAATCAGCTGCCCTATTTATAGTTTTGGATGGAGGGAAATTGGGCGGTAACTTATTACAAATTAAATTTGATTTAATTTTAATATTATTATATTTTCCCTTACATTCTCCCCCCTTCCACAACTTAACATTAGAAATGTGTATCCATCCTTTAATCTTAGAAACCTTTACCCACCTTTTCTTATATCCTATTTCAGCAATTCTGTATGGCCCTGAAAACTTATTTTTTAATTTATGAGAATTAAAATTCTTGACAAATATAATATCTCCTACTTGCAATTGCCTTTGATTCTGCTTATTAAGTAACTTTTTATTTGGGTTTTCTTTTTCTGTTATTTTATCTTTACCACTCATTATTCTTTGGGGTATATTCTTTATAGTTCCATGATAAATTAAATTTATTCTTTTATTTATAATTTTAATAATATTTTCAATTTTTCTGTCTTTATAAATACGTATTATCTCATTAATGGTTCGATTTAATCTTTCAGATATTCCATTGCATTTTGGTGTATATTTTGGTATAAAAATATGTTTAATATTGTTATGTTTGTTAAACTGTGCTATTTTAGATCCTGTATAGGACTTTCCATTATCAGTAATTATTTTGGCAAATTTTCCGTGTGCCGAAATCCAACATTTAAGTGCATTTAATATTTCAGTTTCTTTTAGATTATGTATAATTTTTACTTCGGAATAACGACTATAAATATCCGTAATAGTCAACAAATAAAATCTTTTTTGTTTTAATTCTGTATTAAAGTCTCGAGTAATAAAAGGACCTAAAATGTCACTAGATACTGTGTTGAATAGCTTGTAAGATCTTATAGGCTGATTAATTATATTCATATTATTGTAATTTAATTTTACTTTCATACATTTTTCACAATTATTGATGAACTTAGCAACTTTGTCTTTTAAATTAGGAGCTTTAATGTAAAATAATAAAGTTTTATACGTTCCTTTGATTCCAGCTTGCCCGAAATTAACATGAAGATAACGAATTAAACTTTATAATATGTTATTTTGTTGAATATATATTTTTCCTAGTTTTTTAATTGATTTGATATATTCTTCGTATTTATGGGGATAATTATTTTTTATAAATTTAATAATATCAAAAATTAATTCTTTTTTGTCAAATTTTTTAAATAAATTATTTCTTTTATCCTCCTTATCCTTTTCCAACAAACATATATTTCTTGAAAGTTGATCAGCTATTCTGTTGTCATCACTTCCTATATGCATAATTTCATAATCAAACTCATTCAAAAGTACCTTCCATCGACTAACTCTTTTATTTGGATCAAACTTGTTTGAAAGTAGATTTTTACTGTCAGTCTTAATTATTATTTTATTTCCTTGAACAATGTTACGAAAATGTTGTAAACTTCTCAATATAGATAAAAATTCCTTCTCAACTATAGAATAATTCAGTTCGGCGCCATGTAATTTTTTACTATAATATGCCAAGACTCCATGCTCTTGATATAATACAGAGCCTAACCCGTAATCAGAGGCATCAGTATTTAGATAGAATGATTTATCAAAGTTTGGAAATTTCAAATCACTACAATCTTTGATTTCTTGTATTAAATCTTTCAATGCCTTTTCTTCCGAAGATGACCAAATAATTTTCTTTGATTTGTGATTTAGTTTGTCTGTTAATGGTTTAATTTTGTCAGAGAAATTATGTATAAAATTTCTATACCAGTTAAGACATCCAATTAACTTTTGCATTTTCTTTATAGTGTTTGGTCTCTCCTCAGAAAATATTTTATTGTTCAAATTCTCTTTGATGATTTCAATAGAGCCTTCTTTTATTTGTGTCCTAGCAATTCAATCTCATTTACTTTAAAAACACTCTTTTCAATGTTAAGTCTAATATGATGATCATACATTTTTTTTAAAACTTTATATAAATGTTTATCATGTTCTCCTTCATCCCTGCCATATATAATAATATCGTCTATGTAGACAAAGCAGTTATCTGATTCTTTTAAAATGTTTTGTATTTTCTGTTGAAATAATTTTTGGTCCCATTTTAAGACCAAATGGTACTCTTTTATAAACAAAGTTTCGATTTAAAATAGCGAATCTTGTAATATCTTGAGACTCTTTTGCTATTATTAATTGGTTGAATCCATTCTTTAAATCCAATTAAGTAAAGAATTTGTTCTTTCCAAGTAGTTGTATATTTTCAAATATTTTTGGTATTCCAGTATTCAAATCAAGTAAATTTAGATTAATCTGTCTGTAGTCTATTACCAAACGGCATTCTCCATTTTTCTTAGCAATAATAAATCCTGGACTAGAATTCCTACTATTCCTTTCTTTAATAATATCTTCTTTTATTAATCTTTCAATTTCTTTTTTAACTGTTGGAATGTATTTATATGGTAAATAATATTGTTGTGATTTTACGATTTTGTTTGCATCTATTTGTTTAATTTCTACTGGTGAAGACATAATATATTTAAAATTATCATTATTCTTTTTATACTCATTTAATAAATGTAAAAGGTCATCCTTATCTTTATTTAAGAAAAATTTATCGATTAATTCCTTGTCTAAGGATTGATTATACTCGTTTTGTTTCTCTTCAGCTAAGATTATTCGTCCATTAAACTTTACCTGTTGTTTAGTAAAATCAATTACACCATTGTACTTCATTAAAAGGTCATTTCCCAACAACAAATCAACTGGTAAACTATCTAAAATGTAAAATGAATCTTCAAACTCATTAGTGTCTTCATTAAATCTAATTTTTAAATTACATTTTTTTGAAATTATAATGTCTTGTCCATTTGCGGCTAAAATTTGTATACCATTTACTTTTTCAAAGGGTATATTTAGTTGATTATAAACCTTTTTGCTTACATAACTCTTAGTTGAACCTGTGTCAAATATGCAATTAAAATTTAAATTAAATATTTTACAAGGTATTTCAATCATTTTAGTTTGGAAAATTTTCTCCGTCAGTACTAATCCTTTTTCATTTTTACTCTTATCAAACTTATCTGATTTTTTGTCAGATATTTTCCATTCCTTTTTTTTGTTCTTTTTATACAAAACACAGTCTTTCAAGTCATGAGTTGTGGAGTTATGTATCTTACAATACTTGTTTGGTTTGTAGCTTTGATTAAACCTTAATTTTTCATAATTATCCACATTACTTTTATGTTTTTCATATTTAACTTGACTTTCTTTAATTTTTAATAATAAATTTTTTTCTAAACTAATTAAATGATTAATTTTATCTTCTAAGGATAAATTAATGTGTTTTGAAAGTTCCAATGAGGTAAAAAGACCTAATCCCCTTAAGAATGTTTCTTCATATTTTCGGGAATATTCATTCTTAGTTAATTTAGCAGCAATGCTATATGCATTCAATTTGACTTTAATTTCATTTAAATACTCATGTAAATAAATAAAATTTACTTGTTTAACTTGATCCAACTCATTCAGATAAATGGTTAAATATTCTTTAGGATAAAATAAATTAATTAAATATTCTCTGTATTCAAGATAACACACTTCTTTTACTTGAAAATTAATATTTAAATATTTTAACAATTCTTTCAATATTATAATGGACTCTGATTCTGTCCATGCAATCAGTTCTTTAATTTCTTCAAACTGAGCTAACCAAGTATTTATGTCTTGGTTCTCCACATTGGTCACGTAACTCAACTTCTTCTTAATGGTTACATTGATACCTGGGAGTTTAATATCAAATATTAGATGTTCTTCTGAGACTTCTCTTTGATTTCTCATGTTGTCGTTGTGTTGGTAAGTATACTTAGTCTTATCATTGTTACCATTTCTTGTTTTGAATTCAAAAATGTAGGGTAACTTATTATGTTGAATAAAAAATTCAATGAGATTAACTTTATTTAATCTTTGGGGAGACATCACTAAAATCAGCTGCCCTATTTATAGTTTTGGATGGAGGGAAATTGGGCGGTAACTTATTACAAATTAAATTTGATTTAATTTTAATATTATTATATTTTCCCTTACAACGATAACAAACATAAGATTTTGAAAAAGAAGCGAGTAATATAATTAAAAAACACCCTTTCTACATTAAAATTCGAAGAGTAATCTATAATGTGTCTGGGATGCTTTTCTGTAAATGATACAGGTGAATTATTTTGTATTTATGGCATCATAAATAAGTTTAAATACCTCGAAATATTTAAAAATTATCTTCACAGATCAGTTTTGAAAATGGGTTGGGTATTAATTTTACTTTCCAGCAAGACAATTATCTTAAACATACAGCTAAAATAATCAGTTCATATTCTACTGAAGAAGAAATTATAATTCCACTATGTCCTTTTCAATCACCCGACCTTAATCCCATAGAATACCTATGGACTAATATAAAACAAAAGATATGCAAAAATGCGAAAGTAATGACAAATTATAACAAGAAATTTTACAAAGATGAAATAATATTTCACAGAGTTTGTAAAAAGATAATTTACAGCATGTCTTCCAAATTCAAGAAGTTATCAAAAATAAAGGAAAAAACAAAATATTTAATAAACACAATATTCTTAAGGTTTTAAAATTTATTCCGATAACCTTTTTCCTTCATATAACCTTATCAAATAAATTTCAAAAAATTTGTTATGATAAAAATAAGAATATTTTTAACCCCTAAGAAATAGGAGGTAAGAAAGATTTCATTAAAGTTTAAAAGAAAAGTCCTTTTTTATAAATACCTACGAACTGGCTTGATTCCAGGATTATGTGACAAACCTTAATAGCAAATTTTCATATTTTATATCTAAACACCTCCTAAAAAAGAAATTTTATACTAAAAAAGTAAAATATATTAATTAACAATAAAAATTTTATAAACTCTGTATTTTAAATTTATTTATGTAAAAACATTTTACTGAAGTCAGAGACCATTAGAGTATTTTTTAAATTTATTACTTGTGATTAAAAATTTTTTTGATATCTCATAAAAATTAAGATATTAAAAATTTTAAACGTATTTAAGTTGCTTATATAAACTATGATAAAGATGGTTAAGGTGTTTTACTTGAAATTCTCATAAATGATATTCTTGAACAAGTGAGCGGTTTTTAATTTCTAAAAAAAGTATGATAATTATTCTTCACTATTTTTATAAAGAGTACAAAAAAAAATTTAGATAAAGAAACATGCGTAAAATCATATATAAAAAATTTAATATAAATATTAATACATATTTTGATTTATTTCATTATATTTATTTTGTGCGGCTTTTATTTCCTTAACTGTATATATTTAAAAGGATTATAATTATATTTGAGTATAAAAAATGGTAGAATGGTTGATGTATAATAGATATATTGAAGTAAAAAGATAACTTTAATCGTGTAGCTAGTTTATGGTTTTAAAAGATCATAAAAATCTAAAAGAATTATTTGTATTGAGTTATAAATTTAAAATGAAAGTAAAAAAAGACAGAAAATTTTAAAAAATGGTACTTTTTTATGTATCAATTTAGAATTTTGATGTAATTTTCAAGTTTTATTAAGATTATTGAACAATATAGAACAAACTTTTATATCTTATTGGTTAAAAATATTAAAAAAAGCAAAATATTGATTTGTTGGTGTGACAAAATAAGATGAATTTAGAGCTAATAAATTTGATGGTATAAATAAAAATATTCTGATAAATGATATAATGTTGAATTATAATGCATAAATTACAGGGTGGCTATCCACTAAATAAATCTATCCTTTAAGTTTTTTTAAATATGATTGAAAAATCACAAAAGAATCCGCAAGATTTTTGCCAAATAAAGCAGCTAAACCATTCTACCAATTATTTATGAAAATGTAAGTTAGATAGATAGGCAAAGATAGAGTTACCAAAAAGAAAACAATTTATGACATGTAATGTTTACAAGAATACAATTTTGTATCAAAACCTACTGGTGATAATACACAAGTAGTGAATTATTCAATAATGCTTTATAATATAAAATAAATAAAAGGAATTGAAACATAATTGATAGAAGAGCCTCAAAGAGAATTGTATTTAAAGTAAAACAAAAGAATTTTAAAATATAAAAAAAACTTAGAATAAATTAAAATTTGATTAAAATATTTTAAGGAAATTTAGTTTACTGACACAAATAATCAAAAAAAACCTTTTTAATGAAAAAGAACCATTTAATCAAAAATTAAACTCACCAATCCTTAAATTTTGATTAATAAATAACCATTTATAATCAATCCCAGTTTTACTCTCACAATTCTTAAAAATATCCATCACAGATCCACAAATATCCTTTTTCTGTACCACTTTAGGAATATTCATAGCTGCTAGCTCAATTATATCATCACTACCAAATAAATTATTCATAATTTGTAAGTATTCTGAGTCAACTTTGTCTAAATATGCTTTCTCTGGTATTTTTTCTGATAAAGATGCAATAGTAGAAAATGCTTTTAGGTATTGTTCTTGTACCTTCATAAAGGTTTCAATATCTCCAAAGTGTCTATATTCCTTGCTCCAACATGGTATTAAAGTAACTGTTGTTCTTTGGTTATGGTAAATTACACGGATATTCTCTGAATTCATTCTCCCAAAGTAATTTTTAGGCTCTTCGGCAAAGAAACTTTTTAAACTTTTGGAGTAAACATCCTCAAAAACAGTTAACAAGTCTTGGTATTCAATAGTTACTTTCACTGGGAACATATTTACTATCAATAATTCGATATGATAATCAAAGTCAGCTGAACCAATGTGTATATAATGCAATCTCTTTCTTTTTTCTAAAATGGATACTGAGTCAGGATCTTTTCTTTTGACATAAACATTGCAAAATCTTTTTATTTCAACAATGTCATTGCAACATTCTAAAAATTTGAGCAATGATCCATGAGGATGGAGCCCAATTTTACAGTAAGATTGCTTGAAATCAAATGCGCTGCCATAAATTTCACCAATTGCTAGATTTAGTGAAGAAATTGGACAAATTAAGCCTTGCTGAAAAGAGTTAATTATCATTTCTTTGACATCTTCGTAGCTTTTTTTAACTATAACCTCTTCTTTTAGTCTTTTAACTGAAGGAGCAGCCTTTGTGGTTGACTTAACAACAACATTTGACACAAAATCAGAGTCAGATTCACTTTCTTCTTTGACATTCTTACTTTTTTTATCGTTTCTCATAATTTTATAGCACAAATCTCTGTCAAAATCTTCTTTTAATCCCACAATACTCAGCCCAATAGGATTATTCTCCAAAACAACCAAAGAATCAATTTTGCTCAATACATTAAAAAACTGCTGAGGACTAATTTGTTTCTTTGACTTAGCCAAGTAAGCTTGGTACAACTCAATCAAATAGTATAAGTTAGTTTTCTTAAAGTTATAAACTATACTATTGGTCTTTTTTAGTAATTCTGGTAAAATTAGTGAAACTCTTTTTGCTTCGTCGTTCATATTTTTAAAAAAAAATTAATTATTAAAATAAAAATTTATTAAATACCAAATCAGATAGGAGGTCATCAAAAGTCAGCCTCGTCATCTATCATCACTTTTGGAATGCATGAATGAGGGTATAAAATTTATTTGTTTATAAGTGCAAGATTTGATTTACCATTTTTGTAAATTATGATTTAATTTTTAATTTAATTTTTAATTTTAATTTTTATTTTATTAATTTAATTTTTATTTTTATTTTATTAATTTAATTTTTATTTTATCTATTTTTTATTTATTTATTTTTTTATTTATTAATTTTTAATTTTTATTTAATTTTTATTTAATTTTTATTTTATTTATTTATTTTATCTATTTTTTATTTATTTATTTACAGTAAAACCTGTCTAATTGTCACAAATTTTTATTAATAAATGTCAAAATCAGATTTTTTTTATTTTTATTAATAAAATCCCTAAATTTAATTGTCATTTTTAAAAACAAAAATATTATATATAAAATCCCTAAATACATTACCCTCTAAATGTCACGAAAAACAAGCCTAACTTTTGAAGAAAAACATAAAATTCTCAGACTTTTAGAAGAGGATGAACCAAGAGAACATATATGCAGCACTTACAACATTTCACAACGAACTTTATATAGAATTAGGGAAGAAAAAGTAAAAATTATTTCTAAGCAAAACAGTGACGAGAAGAAACAACGAAGAAGTAAACATTTCAAATATCAAAAAGTAAACGATTTTTTAGTCAGAGTTATTAATTTGTGTAATGAGGAATACATTCCAATAAACTTTAGAATGATAAAAGACTTAGCCTTAGAATTCTCTTCCAAAGAAAATATAAAAAACTTTAAGGCTTCAAATGGGTGGATTGAGTCATTTAAATCTAATTCAAGTGTTTCATTAGTAAATATAGTTGGGGAATCCGGATCTGCAGATAACTTAGCAGCAGAAGAATTTAAAAACAACTTTGCAAATAACACACAAAACCTTTTTGCTCGCAAAGATATCTTTAATTTGGATGAAACTTCACTGTTCTATAAACGATTACCTAACAAAACAATAAAGTTTGGCGACAATAAAATTACAGGATTAAAGGCAAATAAAGACAGGTTGACTATATGTTTCATATGTAATGAAAGTAGTGAAACTCTTCCGACATTGATTTTGGGAAAAAGCAAAACCCCAAGGAGCTTGAAAAACAAAAATTTAACAGATTTAAATGTGATATATATGAGCAACAAAAGTGCTTGGATGACTTCCGATATCATGAATGCTTATCTTAATATCATTAATACGTTTATGATGCAAAGTAATCGAATTATTATGATTTTAATGGACAACTGCCCATCGCATAAGAATTTAAAAGAATTTTCTAACATTAAAGTTAAATTTATTCCCCCAAATACAAGTTCTATATTACAGCCCTTGGATCAAGGGATTATAAACACATTTAAAGTAAATTATAAACGAAATTTTATAAAGAGTATGTTTTGTTTGCACGATACCCAAGCTTTTATTAAAAATGTAAAAAAGTATTCTTTATTTGACGCCGTAATTAACGCTATAGTAGCTTGGAAAGAAATACAACCGGAGACCTTCAAAAATTGCTTTAAGATATTATATGGTAATTGCAATGCAGAACAAATAGCTAGTTATCAAGGAAACCCAGCAAATGATTTATCAGAATGCTATATGTATATTAACAATTTTTCTGATGATTTAATACCTTTAGAAGAATATCTTGGAGCCGACGATAATGATAAAATTAGTGAATACCTTTTAAAAGAAAAGAGTTTGGAAATTTATGATGAATATTTCCTTTTGAATAAAGTAGATGCTAAAATTCTAAGAAAAAGCTCGGTGCTACATAAAGTTGATGAACTAAAAGAGCTTTTAAAAGAGTTATCACCTAAATCCTTAATAGCATTCACAGAGTTTGAAAATATCTTAAAAAAAGACTTGAATTAAATTTTATTAAAAAAATAATTGTCACTGACACGTATTTTTTATTATTTTAAAAAAATTTATTTCTATTAATTTTTTCTTTATATAAATATATTCTTGAGTGACAATTAATTTCATGTATTTTATATGTATTTTTTTGTTTTTAAAAATGACAATTAAATTTAGGGATTTTATTAATAAAAATAAAAAAAATCTGATTTTGACATTTATTAATAAAAATTTGTGACAATTAGACAGGTTTTACTGTATTTATTTTTTATTTATTTATTTATTTTTAATTTTTTTAATTTTTTAAATTTATTTATTCAACCCTTAATGGACAACCAAACACTTTTACAAGAATTAGCCAGAAACCAAAACGACTCAGACAGAAAAGAACAAATAATCCTAGAAAACATATCAAACCTTATAAAAATAAAAGATTACAATTCAATATTTAAAGTAATTTCTTCACTTTCTTCTATCTGGTCAGACATTTCTACCGCAAGAATATCAAAAATAGCAAAAAAGTGTGTTGATTCTTTACCGAAAGAAAAGGATGATAATATTCTTCATTTGTTAACTGAATTAGTAAATTGGAGTGGTAAAGAAGGTAAAAAAATGTTAAGATTGGATTTAGAGGTTAGAAAAATTAATTTTTTGTTGATTTTTAGAAAGTTTAGGGAATGTTTGGAGAGTATTTGTGTTATTTTGAAGGATTTAAAAAGATTTGATGATAAAGAGAATCAAATTAGATTGTATGTTTATGAGAGTAGAGCTTATTATGAGTTGAATGATATCTCTAAAGCTAAGTCTGCGATGACTTCTGCTAGAGCATTGGCAGTCTCTTCTTATTGCCCAACTGATTTACAGGCTAATATTGATTTATTAAGTGGTATGTTTGTTTGTGATGATAAATTACACACAGTGGCTTATTCATACTTTTTAGAATCATTGGATGGATTTACCATTTGTAAAAATAAAATAGGTGCAGCTTTGTCAGTAAGATATCTTATTCTTTCTAAGATTATGTCTAAAAAATACGATGAAATACCTGCCATTTTAAAAAATAAGCCAATAATCCCATACCTCAATGATCCTGTACTTATTTTCTTCCTAAAAATTAAAGATGCTTGTAAAAAAAGAGATTTAAAAGAATACCAAAATATTCTACAAAATAATCCCAGTTTACTTTCAGAAGACACTTTTGTTAAGAAACACTTGAAAGAATTGTATTCTATTTTATTAGAACATAACATTCTTAAAATAATAGAGCCGTATTCTAATATTAGGATTAATCTTATTAGTGAAAAACTTAATTTTTCATTGGAAGAAATAGAAGAAAAGCTTAGAAAAATGATATTGGATGGTGTAATATATGGTATAATTGATAATGCTAAGCATTTATTGATTATTTATGAGAGAAAGGTGGATGATAAAGATACATTGATGAGTGAAATATTAAAAGATTTGAAAGAGATTGCTAATTCATGAATAAAAAAGTAAATGAATGATTTTTAATATAATTTTTATAAAAAATATTCATTTACTTTTTTATAAAAAAAAGGAATTTTATATTTAATATTCGTTGTTATCTTTAATTATGATGTTTAAAAGAATGTTACCTTTTGTCTCTTCCAAGAGGAAAAGACTCTCTTTAAGGTGTAAAACGTATAAAGACTTTATGTTATTTACTTTATTTAAGTTGTTGCTTTTCTTCTTCTGTGGGAAATTCTTTTCCATGGGTGAAATATTTTTTAATAAAATAAATCAAATTAAAATTATATTTTACACTTTTATTTCAACCTTCTGACTAAAAGATGATAAATTGAAAAATTAAAATGTAAAAATATAATTATGTATTCTTATTAGAGAGAAATGTTATGTTAATTTAATAAATAAAGTAACATACTTTATTATTTTATGTTTAAAAGGTGTTTTTTGATAAGTATTTATTCATGTTTGTCTTTTTTTTGTCAAATTCTTGAGGTAATAATTTAATTTAGAAATTTATATTTTTGTAAGACATTGCAGTTGTTTTATAGAATAAATTAAACAAGACATTTAATATAAAAAATTTTAAAAAGAAACAAATACTTTTGATAGAACAAAATTATCCTTTTCTAATAGAAAAAAATAATGTAATAAAGTCTTATTTTTGACCTTGAATTTTCCTACAGACCACTTGTAAATGTTTTAAAGAGAGAAAATATAAAAAATTGTACTGTAATTCTCTTTAATGTTTAAATCTTTGATAGATTATCATAAAAATCTCTGTAGTAATCAAAGGCTGCAAGGTAAGGTAGACTTAGACAATCATTAGATTGCACAAGGATGGGGTTTGGTGAGTGAAAGGTTCGCAGTATCCTGCGCTCTACCTAGTTATGTAGAAACATGTTTTACCATATGTTAATTTAATGAATAAGCACTAATATATTATATAGAAAGTATTCCAAAAGGTCTTCTTATAGATTTCTCATCCTTAGGCAACAAAAATAATAGTATAAGAAAAGAAAGATTAGTGTTTGTTTATACTATAGATTTTTTAATAAGGAACATCACATAAAAAGAATCAAAACAATATCTAAAGAAATATTTATAAATTATTTTTTCTCTTAAAGAACTTATATTTTATAAAATTAATGATTTATAAACAACTCAGTAAATAATATTTATAATTACTCTTTCTTCTTTGGTTGTATTTCTTATAAATAAAAATTACCTTTAATTTCAAATAAAATATTATTTTTTTATTTGTAATAAAAATATAAAAACTAAGAAGTTATTTGTGTATTTTAATAAACTCTCAAAATTATAAATTATTTATAAAAGATTTATAATAATACTTATAAATATGTTAACCACTATAAAATATTTTTTAAGTCAATAAGTCAAATCTACTTGATCAATCAAATCTACTTATTCACAATTAAAAAAGATTTTCAAAAAAAATGATTATTAAAGAAAAAGAAACTTGTTTTTATATTAAAAAATTAGAATTTTAGAAAATTTTAGTTGATAAAATTACATATTAAATGTTTTTTAAAATATTATGAATTATATAATTGTAATAACCAATTACAAAAAAATAATTAATTTTTATATATTTTTAAATAAAAATAAATTCACCCTATCGACAGCATTTATTTTATTGCTTAGGGGTTGGAAATCTTACGGAGAAATATTTTAGGGTTACCCTTTCGGCAGTACTGTGAGTCCTTCACACATTAAAACCCACCCTCTTCGCACTATTGACTGCTTAAGTCTACCGTACCGTTTAGCCATCGACAGCATGGTTATCAGCAAAAGTATAAATAAAGAACTTAAACGAACTTTTTATACTTCAAATTACTTAAATTATCTATTAAACGAGTCGGTTCCACGTGAGTCTGACAATAATTAAAATTTTTATCTCATATTTTAAAATTGTAAAACATAATTTAATTTTGTACTTTTCTGCCCGTTTACATTTTGACATAGGTTTAAATAATTATTATTCTTTAAACAAGTCATTTTCAAACTTACTAAAGCTTTAACCTTGCTGCTTATTTATTCTCTTAGTTCATAAAAGTAATGGTTTAAAATTTTCTCTTTTTGACATAAATTAAAAGATTATCAAAATTATAAATTAATATTTTAAATTAAAAAAATAATATTATTAATTCTGATTGGTCAATTATAAAAATATATTCAAAACTAAAATAAAAATATCCTTAAATGATTTTCTTATTTTTAACAAATTTTTTATCAAAAGAAACAAAGTTAACAGACTTGTACAAATTAATAGAGAATGATAAAAATATTACCCCTGAACTGAAAACATACTTTAAATGCATAAACTCAGATAAAATGGAAGGAGTGTACAACATAGCTTCTAAGGTAGAAGAAAATGTGTTTAACAAACTAATTTATGTGCACAATGCTTATTACCCACACACAATAGTGAGAGAAGCCAAAGAATTGTGTGATTTGTTACTTCCTTTGGCAAAGAAAATTAGTGAGGATTACAGAGAGAATAGGTTTAATTTTAAAGGTAAGATTATTTTAAGTGACACCAAAGAAGCCTTGGAAGTGATGAATAATTCTGATACAATAATAAAATTAGCTTTGAGTGGAGAGAAAAAGGGAGTAAGAATATTTTTAAATTTTTTAGAAAAAGGTGTTTTTAAAGTAAACAACCACCTTGAAACATTAGAAAAATTAGGAAAAATGGGATTTTCTTTGGCTTATGGAATATTAGGAGAAGTTTACTTAGCTGGTCATTTTGTAAAAAAAGATTATAAAAAAGCTAAGGAATACTTTTCTTTAGGAGCTAAAAAGAATGAACCACTAAGCTTACATGGCTTAGGAATGATTTATTTTTATTATGAAAAAAACTTAAACTCAGCCAAGGACTGTTTTATTAAGGCTATTCATAAAGGATCAGTGGCAGCAAGTTACTCTTTTTATTTGTGCAATGAAGATGTTTCTGTTTCTAACATTGTTGGTTTAAGTTATCTTTCTTCTTCTGCCTCAAAAGGATACATTCCTGCCATGTACAAACAAGCAGAAATATATTATAATAGTAAAAGATACATGGATGCTCTGTCATACCTTATTTCTATTTGTAAATACTCTGATGAAATTAGAGTATTTACCAACAAAGCAGAAGAATACTTTTTTAAAGGTAATTTAATTAAGTCATTGACTTATTACTTAACTTTAGCAGAGACTGGTAGTTATTCTGCCATAGAAAATGCTGTTTTTTTAATTAAAGAAAGGAAAGTAATAAGGAATGATGAATTACTATTTTATTTGTTTAGTAAATCATTAAAGAATGGAGTATTCGTTTACTTGGTAGAAATAGGTGATTGTTACTTTTATGGTAAAGGTGTTCCTGTAAATTATTATAAAGCCTTTTCTTACTACCTTTCTGCTGCCTTGAATGGCTCTTTTAAAGGAATAATCTCTCTTTCTTACATGTATTTTAAAGGGTTAGGTTGTAAAAAGAATATTTCTAAGGCTGTAAGGTATGTATGGAAAGGAATGGAGTATGAATCATTTGGTTATATTTTTGTAATTTATTTTATTCCTTTTTATATTTTTATATTTTTATTAGAAAATATTCCTGTAAAAGACATTTTACTTTCTTCTTTCTTTACTGTTTTATTTATTTTATTTAACAGAATTATTTTGTCAGTTAAAGGTAAAATTTAATAAATTCTTTAAAAAATCTAATAATTTCTATAAATTTGATTTTTATACTTTATAGTTTTAATTTGATAATTTGATAGTTTAATTTTTTATTAATTTAATTCATTAAAAGACTTTAAAAAGATTAAATAAATTATTAAATTTATAAAAAAATTGGAGTTTTTATAATAAATAAAATAATATTAAATTAAAAATATTTGTTAAATTATTTTTTTCTTACAAAGAGTGCCACAAAAAACCCTGTAATATTTTCTTCTTCATTCCTTTTTACTCTTATTACTTTATCACTAAAATCATAATCAATATTTCCTCTTCCTAAATTATACCCTGTAATTTTTTCTAATTCAAAATCAAAATTATTTTCTAAAACTAATTTTACTACTTCTTCATTCTCTTCTTCATGTTCTGAACATGTAGAATAAACTAATTTATTAACTGAATTAATTTTTAAAAAATGATTTATGACAGCAATCTGAAATTTTTGTAAATTTTTTACTCTTTCTTCATTTTTAGAATATATTGAATGTAACCCTGAACCAGAACAAGAAGGATCCACCAAAACATATTTAACATCTTTAAAAAGTGAAGTATCAACACTTAAACAGTCCTCTTGTATTGTTGTAATATTTGTAAAACCACTTCTATTTACTAATTTTTCCAAGATTAAAAATCTTTTACAATCCTTTTCTATTGCATAAATTTTGCCTGTGTTGTTCATAATTTGTGCTAAGTGTAATGTTTTGTTGCCTGGTGCTGCACATACATCCAAAACAGTTGATCCTTCTGGTGGATTTAAAATCTGAGCTGGCAAACATGAAGAATAGTTTTGTACAATAATTTTTCCTTCATTTATAAGCTTGTAATCTAAAATTTCTTTTGTTTTATACACATTTTTAATGTCTGTCTCTTCAAAACTAAAAGAAATATTTTTCTTTTCAAGATTATTGATTCTGAAATATTTTATGCATTCTTCTTTCTTTTTTAAGTTTAAATCTTTTACAAAATTTTGTACCTCCTTGAAAAATTTGTCATTTTGTTTGTAATTTTTTGACAAAATCTCATAAATTTTGATAAAACTGTCATATTTTTCATTCTCTTTTTTATGCTTTAATTGGTTGTATACCTGTTCTATCATTTGTAAGTTGTCAAGTGTATTCTTTATGACAGCAAAGTATTGTTTAGGATTGTTAGTTGAGTAACAAGCGTTCTTAAGTGTCATCCTTTTAGTCAACACTTTTTTTAACAACAAAGCACATTTTTTATAAAATAAGTCTTGTTTCATGCTTCTAAAATTAATATAATTTTAAATTAAATAAAAATATAATTTATTTATTTTATTTTATTTTTATTTTATTTTATTTTATTTTTAGTGATTTAAAATTGTATTTTTACATTTTATTCAACAGATTTTTCATATTCTTTATAATCACAATAAGTAAAAAAAACCCATACACAAAAATAATAAAACAATAAAAGACCTGCACCAACAATCCCTAACACAGTATTAGTAGCACAAGAAGAACAGTTCTTTTTACCAACCTTCATTACAAACACATTATTTATAAGAATAAACAGTCCTACAGTCAAACATATCCTTCCTGCCAAATATAAAACTAATTATTTTTTTACTTACCTTTTTGACCTGTCTTTAATATTCTATTCTTCATTTTTCTTAATCTTAACAGTGCACCTAAACAGAATATCCCTGTTAAGACTGTAAGAGTGTTGTATTGGTAAACAAATTTATAAGCAAAGACTGAAATCAATGCTTGTAAAGTAATTGATGTTACTAATTTTATTAATGTTAGTTTATGCATGTAAACAAATTTATTTAAAATAAAATATTTTTTAAAAAAATGGAAAAACCGAGAGATGAAAAAAAATATTCACAAATTTACAAAAATTTGGATATAAAAAAGGAATTAACCATAAAAAAACAAAGTAAACAGACCGATAATCCTGATTTACCAGTAAAAGGTAATTTTACTAAAAGAATTTTGGAGAATTCTAATAGAAATTTGTTGGACTGTCTTCTTTATGATGCTGATTCTAAAGATTTACTCTTTTTAAATAATTTGGATGTAAAAATACCTGTAAATTTATTTGAGTTGATTTTTGACAGGTTAGAGAAAGAATGGTACTCTTTTTTGGAAACTGAAATGAAAAAAGTGGAACAATCTTTTAAACTAACCAGTTATTTCTGTGATATTTGTACTTTAAGCTCTTATTCCTCTGAAAATGACTTACTTTATTGTGATGGATGTAATTTATGCGTGCACCAAGAATGTTATGGTGTTCCTTTGATACCAGAAGGATTTTGGCTGTGCAGGAAATGTTTATTTTTAGGTAAAAAGAATGTAAAATGTGAATTCTGTCCTAACAAAAATGGTGCATTTAAAGAAACTATTTCTGGTAATTATGGCCATATCCTTTGTACAATTTACAATTCTAACTTATTTTTTAGAAACAATGTATTCTTAGAACCAATTGAATATGAAAATGATTTTTTTACACAGCCAAAAGAAAAGTGCACTCTGTGCAAAAATTTAAGCCATGCTCTTATAAAATGTTCCTTTCATTTATGCACTAAAAAATACCATGTGACTTGTGGCATAGAAAATAAGTCTTTTTATTTTGACCAATCAAATTTAATTTCTTATTGTGACACTCATTCACCAAACAAACCACCAGAATTCTGGGGGATAGAAGATTTTTTCGGGTATAATTTGTTAAGCTATAAAAAACTAAAAAAACAGCCAAAAATAAGGAAAAATTTTAAGTTGCATAAACCAGAATATTCTAAAATATTTGATTATACAGAAATTAAACCTGTTTGCACCCAAGAAATGTTTGATAGAGTGTGCTTAGAAGTAGAATTTTTATGTAAAAATAAAGAGATTGTTTTATTGGTTTGTAAGTATTGGCAGAAAAAGCATTTTTTTAATTTTAATAGTTTTATTCCTGAATTACAATTTTTTAGTAATTGTTTGGATTTGCAAGATTGGCTGAAAAAAAGAAAAAATAATTAAATTTTATAAAAAATACTTAAAAAATATTAAAAAAATATTAAAAAATAAATTAAAAAAATATTAAAAAATAAATATTTAAAACAAATTAAAAATAAATTAAAAAATATTTAAAAGATTAATTCTTTTTTAAAATTAACCCATGACTCTTTCGAAAGAAAAAATAAAAAAACAAGTAGAATTTTACTTTTCAGATGAAAATTACAGATTTGATACATTCTTAAAGGAGACATGTGAATTAGACAATGGATTTATTCCAATAAGCACAATTTGCAAGTTTAAAAAACTTTCTTCTGCCAATGTAACCGAAGAAGATATTAAAGAAGCTTGTAAAGATTCATCTGTGGTGTTAATCGAAGGAAATAAAATTAAAAAAGTCATAACAAGTGAGTACGAGGAATATTTAAAGTGCAACGTTGATGAATTAATTGTAGGCATTAAAGGGTTTGATAAAAATTTAAGTTTAGAAGAGATTACTTCTTTTTTAGAGGAATACACCACTCCTAAATTAATAAGATTAAGAAGAGATAAGAAAAAGAACTTTAATGGAGAAGTTTTGGTTCATTTACCATCAAAAGAAGAGGTGGAGAAGGTTTTAGGAATGAAAATTAAGTTTGTCAAGCCAGAAGAGAGTAAAAAGGTAAAGAAATAAGAAGAATTTTTACAAATTATGACAAAAAATGAGCTTATTTCTCTAAAAAAAGAAGAAAATAAAAACAAAGAAAAGAAAGAAGAGAATGGTTTTGATAATTTTTTAAACAAACTTTACAAATACACTTGTAATGATTCAATACAAATTAGGGATATTAAGAAAATGGTTGAAGGAATTGCATTTGTTGATTTAAAAGCTAAATGTTTAAGATTTAAAGAGCTACAGAATTTTGAAAAGAAAGAATTTACAAGTGAAAATAAAATTATTTCTCTTTTTAAAATGAATGAAGAAGAGGTAAAAAAATATTTTGATGAAATTCAATCCAATAAAAAAGAGAAGAAAGGTAAAAAATAAATATTTATTTTAAGGAAAAGTGTTTTTGTGATTTAGTTATTTTCTTTATGAAAAATAATCTTTTTAGAGGATTATATAAGAAAAAGGGTATTTTTTAATCAATGATTTTAAACCAAATAGCAAAAATCATTGATTAAAAAATAAAATTTGGACAATTACCAGGATTAAAATTCTGATTTGTTTTGATTAAAATTAAAGTATTCAATCGTATTTATTTAATAAATCATTATTCTCGATGCTTTTTTTGTTGCTTGAGGATAGAAAATTTATACGAAGATCTTTTGCTTTTTTTTATTGCCTAGGGATGGGAAATACCTTAGAGTTGCCTTTTCAGTAGATACTATGTGTCTTTCACACACTAAACACTCCCCACTTCGCACTATTGACAGTTTAAGTCTACTATATTGTTTAGGCTTCGGTTACAGGAAAGTGTATTTTTAAAACAAACAATAATTTATTTAATTAAGAAATAATTATAATTTAAAAAAATAATTTTGTTTTTTATCATGTACCATAAAATTGGTAATGTCTTAGATCTGTGGGGGCCCACTTCCGTTTATGGTAAATTTAATCAATTTACCAAATCTAAAAATTAAATTTATTAAATTAAATTGAAAATAAAAATAAAAATTATTTAATTAATCTTAAAACAGCATTTAACTTTTCCACTGTAGTTTTAGCATTTTCTGTTTTCAAAAACATATAAAAATGCATATAATTTCTGATCTTATTAATGTTTACTGTTTTAGGTAAGAACTTCTTCAAAGACCTCCACTCTCTTTCAATGTTTTGAGTGTGGATCAAAGGGTTTTCTTCGTCCACAAAATTTCTGCTATGGTTCACTTGACGGTGAATGAAACCAAGTTCAGAAACTTTATTGTAACCCTTCCACATGTCGGTTATAATTGTACTCCCATGCTCGACATTGTGACGTATTATAAGGTTTAATACTCTAGAGCTTCTTTTTTTAGTGAGTTGGAAAAAGCAGTTTTTCGTTTCTCTACAAATTCCACCAACCACCCATATCTTTTGTTTTTCTAAAACTCTACCTACAGCATATTTTCTCCTCATTATATGAGATTCGTCAATCTCAACTGTTGAATTTATTCCTCCTATCTTTTCATAACCTTTTTTATAAAAATTTATCTTGGCTTTGTAAAGTATCTTTTTTATTATCAAATTTACTGAGTTTTTTTCAACTTTAAGCTCCTCGGAAATCTCTCTCTGCGTTAAATTCACACTATAATAGTATATAACCTTTAAAATTGTGGCATAACTTAGTTTTAAATTACAAAAAAAATCATTTTTATTCTCAGCTGTTTTAAAATAACAGGCTCTTTTCCGAACTCCTCCCTCCTGGACCTTTTTAGTACACCTCAAGTAAACTTTTTTTCTTTCTGATTTGTCGGTTATGAGTTTACATCCACATTTGGGACAGCGTGGAAGTTCCACAGGAAAAAATCCATTTTCTTTAAGAAAAGTAAACGCAGCTCTTTCTGATAATGTCTTTTCGTAAAATTCACCTAACTGCATTAAAGGTTTTAAAAATAATTTTTTTTTTTTTAATCTAAATCAAATAATTTTTATTTTTATTTTCAATTTAATTTAATAAATTTAATTTTTAGATTTGGTAGATTGATTAAATTTACCATAAACAGAAGTGGGCCCCCACAGATCTACGACGTTACCATAAAATTTTCTTCATCCGTCATAAATTGTTATTAATATCTTTGTAAAAATTATATTTAAAGATTGTTGATTTTTAGCGCTTGTAAAAATAGTATTTTTCAACTTTGATTGTTAATTTAAAATATCTTTTTTATTAAAATAAAAAATTTAATCTGTTTGGTTATAAAATTAACTAAAATTATACGTTTTTTATAAGAAATTATTTAAATTGTTGTTTTTTATAAAAATTAATAAACTTTTTTATTATTGGTTTAAAAAATTTTTTAAATTTATGAAGAATTATTAAAAAAGAAAACAAAAATCAAGCATTAAAAAACATTAATAATCAACCCTCATGCTTAAATTCTTAACATTTTTGTTTATTAGTTTTAATAATTTTCCTATCTCACACCCAGACCATTCTTTAAATCTGTGCGAAATCAAAATTATTGCCGTGCTCCGCACCTAAAACAAGGTTGTTGAATATGCTTTTATTCAGTTTAACTGTTTGCTCTCTCTTCCTCATCGTTGTCATCCCCCCTTCTTCTTAAAATATTTTTATTAATTAAATAAAAATATTTGTTATTCTTTGGTTGGCTAATTTTGTCGTGGTTACCTAATGTACCACACTCTACTCCTCTCCAAGGCTTAAGATTTTTAATATTCACCCATTTTTCTTTTTCGTTCAACAATATCTTAAAAATATTACTATCTCCTTTTATAGTTATTATTTTACCAGGTCCTTCGTAGCTCTCGTCTAGTTTCCTCTGTCTTTTAATTCTAATCATCACTAAGTCTCCTATCTTGTAGTTAAATTTCTTTCTTGTTTTATTTTTAAGTTTGTTATTCCTTTTTGCAATCATATAGCTATTTTTTATTGCAGAATCTAGCAATTTTTTATTTTCTTTCTTTTGCTTTGTAATCGGATCGTATCCAAATCTTAAAATAAATGGTGATGTTTTAAGTATCCTATGATGTGTAAAATTTATTTTGATTTTAATTTTCTCAATGAGTGCCTTAAGATTTTTGTGAATAACCTTCATTCTCAAATAATCTAGAATGCTTAAGTTTATTCTTTCTGAAACTCCGTTTCCTGTTGGATTGTTTGGTGTGGTAAAAATTTGTTTTATTTTTCTTTGTTTACACATGCTTGTGAATAATATACCTGTGTATTGTTTCCCCTGATCAGATAAGATTTTATCTGGTTTAATATTGTTTTTTAACCATAAGTTCTCAAATACTTTGGTAGTAGTTTTAGACGTTAAGTCTTTTAGAATTCCTATTTCTGTCCATCTTGTGCATAAATCAGTAATTGTTAGTAAATAGATTTTACTTGGGATATTAGTTTCTACATTATTTCTTAGATCCAATGGTCCTAAGATATCAGTAGATATAAATTTAAAGGGTTTCTCCGAAACTAAGTTTCCGTGAATTTTACCATACTTAACATTTGTGTCTTTTGCCTTTTGACAATATTTGCAGTTGTTTGTTATTTCGGCTATTGTTTGTTGTAAATTTGGAATCTTAAAGTTATCTTTAATCGTATAGTAAAGCTTCCTGTCGTATTCCGACATGGTTCTAAGGGAGGTCCAGACACACTAAGAATATTACTTAATGGTTCTTAGAATGATAAAAAAAGCTTAAATAGAAAACTCCCTTAGAACCCATGATGAATAAAAGTAATAATAATAATTTTTATTTTAAAAACAAAGGTCGTAACTCCTATGGACACGACACTTCCTTATTACAACTTGACCAAAATATTCATGTGACCTTTTTAGTTGTTCATATATGTCAGTGTCTTTTTCTTTTATGACTGCATTACATCTTGATAGTATATCTGCTGGAATATCCTCGCTCGCCTTTATATGATTCAACGTATAATTATATTCTGATAATAATAATTTCGATCTTTGGCAACGTTTATTCATCATGTTTGTATTAAAGGTGTTGTTTCTGTTGTCTGTAAAAATATCAATTTTTGCAGCAAAAATAATTGATTTAAAATTTTTTAAAGCTTTTATTATTGAAAGCATTTCCTTTTCTACTATATTATATCTCATTTCTACTTTGTTAAATTTATAACTATAATAACTGATTATCTTTGTATCTTGTTTTAATATAGCACCAGTTCCTATTTCTGAAGCATCAGTAAACAGCTGGAAATCTTTATTTGGATCGGGAAAGGCTAGTTCTGTGTGTTTTTTTAACTCTTTAAATAAGAAATCAAGTTTGTCGTTATCCTCTGCTGTCCATGTAAACTGGGTATCCTTTTGTAGTTTATTTGTTAACGATGCAGTGACTTTACTCATATTGGGCATGAAGTTTCTAAACCAATTAAAATATCCTAATATCTTCTGTAATTGTTTTTTTGTTTTTGGTTTTTTAAGTAATTTGTAATGGGGTAATTTTGTTAAATCGGGTTTTATACCTGTCACACTTATAATGTGACCGAGGTATTTTACTTCTGTCTTATAGAATTCTGATTTATTGAAATTAATAGAAATGTTATGCTTTTTCAAAATCTGTAATACATTAATTAGATGTTTTTCATGTAATTCTTTAGATTTGCTATGTATTAGGATGTCATCTATAAAAACTTTAACGTATGGTAGATTACTTACTAGGTTCTGTATTGATCTTTGAAAAGTGAAAGGTGCTCCTTTTAAGCCGAATGGCATCCTTATAAATTCGTATTGGTCATTTAAAATGGAAAAGGCAGTTTTGTGAATGTCAGATGCTCTCATTTTTATTTGGTAATATCCGCAATTCATATCAATAGTAGAAAATACTTTGTTTCCATGTAATTGATTCAAATAATCCTGTATATTCGGAAAAGGATACATTGTTGGAATAGTTTTTTCATTTAACATCCTATAATCTATTACTAATCTTAATTTTCCATTCGGTTTAGGTATTGTAAAAGCTGGACTACAGTAACTCGAATTAGATTTTCTTATGACATTAAGGTCCATTAGTCGTTGTATCTCCTTTTTGGTTTCTTTTATCAATTTTAAGGGTGTCGTATAAGGCTTACAATATACTGGAATCTCATCTATTAAATTTATTTCGTGTTTAATATTATCAATGAGTCCTAGTTCAGGGTTTTCCTTTTTGTATGATGCTATTTCTTGTATAATGTTTTTGGGTATTATAGATGTAATTTTTGTTTTGTCTACTATTAATTCATCTGGTGTTTTTTGTTCTTTATTTAACTCTTTAATGTTCATTATTTCGATTTCTTTCTGGTCTAAAATTACGGAATTGTCTATAAAATTGATTATTGCATTATTTCTTCTCAAAAACTTTATGCCTAATATAGATTCTGAGTTTAGATCACCTACAACGTAAAATTTTATGTAAAAGGTTGTTCCAGGTATTTGTGTTATTCTCAAGGTTGGGTTGAGCTGGTCTACTTACTTTTTTAGAATAAAATATGTTTAAATTAGAAATATCTTTTGAACACATCCTTTATTTATTCACTTTGTTTTTATACTTTTCATATTCTCCTTTTTCCTTAAAAGGAGAATATAATCTTACCAGTAAATAATACTTCCATTTTGGGCAATGTCAATCATACCCAACAACCTCCCTCTCCTCAGCAATGTTTTAACTGAGAAGCATGTCTAGTCATTCTTTTCCCATTCTCATCTACAACACTGTAAACATCCCCATATTTCTTTTCTTCTATAGTGCCTTTAGTCTTGAACTTTTCATCCATCTTATTTTCCTTCAATTCATTTCTAATTAACACACAGTCACCCTCTTCAAATCGTTGGGCTTTTCCATCATATTTCGCAAATTCTTTTTGATATTTCTTTTGATGTTCCTGTACCTTGCTCCAGTTCTCTCGTAACATAGCTTCATTTGGAGTACAACCAATTCCGCGGTGAATAATATCGTTGTAATTCTTAACAATCTTTTCCAACTTAATTTTAGTCATTCCTCTCGTTTTCCTACATGCGTTTCTAAGTGTTCTGTTGGCCCTTTCGATTCTACCATTACTTTGGTGATAGTAAGGTATCGATAATCTGTGGCTAACATTCTTTTCTTTACAAAACTTCGCAACCTCATTGTTTAAGAACTCCTTCCCATTATCACTAATAATTTCTTTGTAGGGCAAATCTTGATAAACCTTTTCTAAAAATTTCACAATGTTCACGGCTTGCTTCTTTCTTGTTGTCATCGCGTACATCTTTCTTGTAAAATAATCTATAGCTGTAATTATTCTATCTCCAGCGGTCAGTTCCAGCATATCCACTCCGATCCTTTCACCGGGTCTATTTGTTTCCACAAACCTGCATGTCTTTCCTATTTTAGGATCCATTTTCTTACATGTTTCGCACTTTTCTATGACCTTTTTTATCTTTTCTTCTTGTACTCTAACTCCACTTTTCTCTAGAAAGTTTTTTAGAGTTTTTCTATGATTTTTTGCTACATGTAATTTCATTATCGTCTCCTCTAACGCATCCTCCCCTTCTTTGACTCTGTGTTCAAGGGATCTACTTAGTGCATCCGCACTATGCAACTCTCTCCCAGGTATATATCTAATCTCAAAATCGAAAGCTTCTAGTCTGCTGAACCATCTTTGTATTCTTGGTGTGCCAAAATCTTTCTTTCTCTTTAGTTCCTCTATTGCTTTATGATCCGTAAGTAAAACAAACCTATTTCCTTGCAAATAATACTTGTACTTTTCCATCCCCCATAGGGACGCGAGGACCTCCTTTTCTGTAATTGTATAGTTTCTCTCCGCCTGGCTAAGTGATCTAGATGCATATGCTACTGGCGTTCCTTCCTGTTTCAACACAGCGCCTAGACCCACGTCTGAGGCGTCAGTTTCTAACTCAAACGGTTTCTTGGCATCAGGTATGAGCAATTCCAATCTTTTTCCCATTTCAGACTTTATTCTCTCAAAGGCCTCTTTATGTTTCAAATCCCAAACAAATCTTTTTTCCTTAACCAATAGTTCATATAATGGTTTCAGAATCTCCGTAATATTTCTAACAAACATCCTATCATAATTTATCATTCCGAGAAAGCGCTGCACTGCCTTTTTACTTCTCGGCTGTTCATAGCTTATTATACCCTGCGATCTTTCTAAACTTGGCTTGATCTTATTGTATTCTATAATGTACCCTAAAAATTCTATCTTGGTCTGACAGAGTTTTCTTTTTTCTGCATTTTCTGTTAAGTTGTGACTTTTCAATATATTCAATACTTCCTTTAAGTTTTTGTCGTGTTCTTCTCTTGACTTTCCATATACCAAGATGTCGTCGATGTATACCATACATTTCTTACCGATTTTACCGTCAAATATAAGATTCATACACCTCTGGAAAATTGACGGGCTGTTCTTGAAGCCCTGAGGCATCCTAGTAAATTGATATAGTCTTTCTCCAGAATAAAATGTGGTCTTTTCTTTGTCCTTTTCTTTTATTGGCACATGAAAGAACCCATCACGCAAGTCCAAAGTAGTAAAATACTTCATTTCTCTCAAGTTAACCATCATTTCTTGTATATTCGGAATTTCAAATGTGTCTGCTTCTACTAAATTATTTATTCTTCTTAAATCTACGCAGAAGCGTAGCTTACCATTCCTCTTTCTTGTAAGCACTACGGGATTAAGCCAAACTGAGTTACTTGGCTCAATAATTTTTCTTGCTTCCAGGTCTTCTAACAATCTTCTAAAATCATCCTTGTCTTTCAAACTCTTTATAGGTCTAGTCCAGTTCACTGGTGAGCTATTTCCTGTATCAATGCAACATTCTAGTGGTAGACTCTTTTTCTTTTCTTGTATTCTTTTTACCATGTTATTAGAAAGTAATATTGTCTTTGAATTTGGTGCCTTTACTACATTAAAATCTTCCTCATACTCTGCATTCCCATATCTGAATTTTAATTTTAATATTCCTTGTGTTTTATTTACAGCACCTCCAAAGCAAGTATACTCTTTTATTATCGGATTTATTTTCAGCGTATCTAAACTTCTCAATGCTCCGCTACAGATCATATTTTCGGAAGCTCCCGTATCAAATACGGCGTTGTATGCTTTTCCTTCTATTTCAATTTTTCGCTCATCTATGTTGCATCCGACATCTATTTTTACATTATTCATTTTCCTTTCATTGTTACAGTTTTTTATTAAGTGACCTTTCTCTCCACATTTAAAGCACTTCATGTCTGTATTATTCCTAACATAGCAATCTTTTCTCTCATGTCCTATTATACCACAAGAATAGCATCTTTTTTGCGTTTTCTTATTCTTTTTCTCTTCCACTGGCCTACGTTCCATGACTCTTTCTGATATTTTATCTTCTTTATATCTTGCTTCATATAATTTGAAATTTTCTAAAACTTCCTCAAGCTTAATATTCGGTATAAAACATATCATTTGCAGATACTGTGGTAATTTCTCTTTTTTAAGCTTACTTATCACTATGTCATCACTCATATTTCTAGATCTGCACCACTCGCACAATCTAGTAAAATATGCGCTCCATTTTTCTTCACTGTATTTCTTTTGATTGTAAATACTGCTTCCTGTACAAAATTGAATAACGAATTCTTTAAATAAATTCCAATTCTCCGGTAATTCATTATTTACCCCAAGATCGTAATACACATCTTGAAGTTCTGAACAGCTTCTTCTCATGACCTCCGTCATTCTACTCCTCAGCCCTAACTCCTCAAATCCTGGCTCGACCTCTATCATAAACAATTCTCTTTTAACTCGCTTCTCCTCTAATTCTCTTCTAAAAAAACACGTAGTTTGCCTCATATCCTTTTTTTCATCAGCTTCATTTATCTTATGGCTAATAAACTTCTTCCGCTGAGTTACTTGATATTTTTGTGCACTAGCTTCTGATGGAACACTTTTCTTTTCATGGTTGGGTTGAGCTGGTCTACTTACTTTTTTAGAATAAAATATGTTTAAATTAGAAATATCTTTTGAACACATCCTTTATTTATTCACTTTGTTTTTATACTTTTCATATTCTCCTTTTTCCTTAAAAGGAGAATATAATCTTACCAGTAAATAATACTTCCATTTTGGGCAATGTCAATCATACCCAACAACCCTCAATTTAACGTTCACTTCTTGGGTGATTTTTATTTTGCTTCCATCGACAATAATTACTTCGGATTCGTTAATAGGTTTTGGTTTAAGATTAAATTTTTGTATGACTCTTTTTGAAATAAAATTATATTCCGAACCAGTATCTATTAACATTTTTATATGGTTCTTATTAATTTTTCCTGTTAAAAATAAAAGAGAAGAATCTTGTTTTTTATTTTTGATTAGGTTTAATTTCTTTTCATCTTTATTTGTTTCTTCCTGAAATTTCTTAGAATTGTTTTTAAAACATTCACTGTTGCTATGAGATGTTGTTCGGTGATATGAACAGAATTTGTTTTGATATTTAGGGATCATTTCGTTTGTAGTTGGTATGTCCTTTAAATTCATGGTAGAAATTATTGCATTTTCTACATTCGTAATATAGCTTATCATGTCTTCCATAGTTATTTTCTCATTTCTTGCCATTTCTCTTATTGTTTCTGGTGCAAGATTCAACATAAAAATCTCTTCAGTTTTTCTCTCTGCTTCTTTTTTAGACATTGATGAACACAGACTAAGTTTTTGTACTTCCTTCACAATTGCGTTGTGATAATTTTTTATTAAAAAGTACTTGTTTTGAATGATTTTGTTTAAGTTAGTTAAGTGTTGTCTCACATGTACAGGTGAGTATTGCTGCTTAATCAAGACATCTAGAATAGTATCAGCTGTCTTTGTATCCTTTATAATAAACTTAAGTTCTTTGTTTATTAGGATTCTTAACATCTCAGTAGCTTCTTGCTCGCTCCATCCGCTCTCCTCAACTATTTCTCTGTAGTTCTCGGACCACTCCAAAACATCTTGTTGTGTAAGATCAGATAGTTCTTCTACCTCGATCTCATGCTCTAAAGGTGTACCAGGCTTTACCTTTATCCTTCTAACCTTTGCTCTGAAGGACATATTTCTTAAAGGTTGTTCGGTCTCTGGATAATGAGTTCTTTGAGTTTGGAAACACTCGTTCTGGATGCTCTTGAGAAGGTTTCTCGTTACATATGAATTCATATTGCGGTGCTCCGCACCTAAAACAAGGTTGTTGAATATGCTTTAATTCAGTTTAACTGTTTGCTCTCTCTTCCTCATCTTGTCATCCCCCCTTCTTCTTAAAATATTTTTATTAATTAAATAAAAATATTTGTTATTCTTTGGTTGGCTAATTTTGTCGTGGTTACCTAATGTACCACAATATGTTAGAGATGATTTTGTTTTACAAAAATGCAGCCGCTAAAGAAAATGTATTTATTTTCACCAAATGTTGTATTGTTTACAAACATAACTTATCTTTCAAAAACAAGAAATTTGCAGCATTAAACAATTTGATTATGGAATTAAAATTACTGATTGATATTTTGCTATCGAACGACCAAAATATAAACTGGATAAAGAATTATAAAAACATTCTAAAGGCTGTAGTAGAATTAAATGAAGCATTGTGCAAATTTATACAAGAAAATCAAAATAAACCAGATATAGAATATTCTAAAAGGATGATTGATGAACTTAATTCTACAATTATTTACAAATCAGAGAATATTAAAGAATTTAATTCGCGAAAAGATGTCATTAAAAATATATTATCAAGCAAAAATATAAAGAGAAATAAAGAAGTTTATCAAAGTTTTTTAGCAGAATGTAAAGACATTCCGGAAAATTTTGATATTCTAAGCAGAAAAAATCAAACTAATTTAATTTCTAAAAAAATTAAACGGAATAAAAATTTAGAAGAAAGTCAAAAAGAGATAAGTAATTTTCATAAGTTTAATACTATTTTTATAAATAATTAAATTTTTAATTTTTCCGAAAACTTTGATTTACAATTTTCAAGTAAAAAGTGCAAATTTATTTTTTATAAAAGAATCAATGATTTTTTTCAGAATTTAAAATATTCTATGAATATTTTCTTATCATAAATTTCATTTATTGATAATCTTTTACTAATTTTCTTTTCCGAAAACATAAATAAAATTTTAATTTTAAAAGATAATCATTTCGAAGAAAATCTTAAAAAATTGAAAATTATAATGAATCACAAAATAAAAATAGAAAGTCAACAAAACAAAAACTTGAATAAAAATAAAAAAACAAAACATTTTATTAAGTCAATATACTTTAAACACTTAATATATAAGTCCCAGTTCTCGAAGAACTTGACAAAAATATTTAAAAAATTCATTTTTTCATAAAAATACAGACGCAGAAGAGATTTTTTTTACCAAAATTAAATTTTAATCAAATTAGGTTCTTTAATTGTGATTTGTCTTGAATATAAGTTTACGGTTCTAGAAAGATTCAGCGAGTTTCTAATTTATTTAATATTACTTTTACATATAAAATTAATGCTAAATAAATTAAAAGCCTGCTGAACCCTACATGTTAAAGTTAATCAAAA
>CM035597.1:2143334-2160834 GCA_020423425.1 Chrysopa pallens | reverse complement strand
AAAGAAAGGAAAATTAACAAATTTGATTTATTTGATAATTTAAATGAAATAACCAGCCAAGATTATTTAATATTATCAAGAAAAAATATAAAATATAAAATATAAAATATAAAATATAAAATATAAAATATAAAATATAAAATATAAAATATAAAATATAAAATATAAAATATAAAATATAAAATATAAAATATAAAATATAAAATATAAAATATAAAATATAAAATATAAAATATAAAATATAAAATATAAAATATAAAATATAAAATATAAAATATAAAATATAAAATATAAAATATAAAATATAAAATATAAAATATAAAATATAAAATATAAAATATAAAATATAAAATATAAAATATAAAATATAAAATATAAAATATAAAATATAAAATATAAAATATAAAATATAAAATATAAAATATAAAATATAAAATATAAAATATAAAATATAAAATATAAAATATAAAATATAAAATATAAAATATAAAATATAAAATATAAAATATAAAATATAAAATATAAAATATAAAATATAAAAATTAAAAATGATAAATAAAATATGTAAAATAATTAAATATAAAATAAAAAAATAAATAAAAACAATTAATTTTTAATTTTCTCTTTTATCATTTAATGCATTACACTTATAACACTTATACTTGGTAAATTTATACTCATTGGGATGAACCAATCCATTGTGTGAATAACACTTCTCACAAACCAAAGCATACATCCTTGAAGGTTCATCCTTCCCTAAAATAGCCCCTGCCAAGGTATCAACAATCCCTTTTTCACTTTTCTTTTTAGGTGATTCTTTCTCATACTTCTCTATTAATTGCTTGGTTTCTACGTAAGAAATCTCTTTCTTAAGTTCTTCTATTCTTTTCTTCTGAATTTCCTTCAATCCTCTAAGCTTAATTTTCCTGTTTTGGATCATTTTATTCAAAATGAATTCATAACCCTTTTTTACAAAATAAACCACTAAACAAATAAAAAATGCATAAATTACTGTTATTTTGCCAAAGCTTGGAAAGATTATTATAAGCACTGAAATTAGAAGAATAAAGAAAATGTATAAATATTGTGTTAAGGAGTATTTGCTATTTTCTAATGACTCAATAGATTCTTCTAAAGCTGTTATTTTTTCATCCAAACTTAAAAGTAAGTCACGCAAGGATAATTGTCTTGAAAAAATGTTTCCCATGGATTAATATAAAATAAAAATAAAAAAGATTATTTTTAATTAGCCAATAAAAAATATTTTTGATATTTTTTATTTTAAACATAACTAAATTAAATATTAATTTTTTTTTAATTTTTATTAATTGATTTAAAATAAATATTTATATTTTTATTAATTGATTTAAAATAAATATTTATTTAAAAAACAAATATTTATTTTTTTATTTTCCTAAAATTTATTTGAAACAACTTTAAAAACAAAAAAGAGTTTTGAAAATGAAGAAATATTCAATATTTTTATTTGGCTACTTATTTATGATTTTATTGAATATTTGTGCAATATTAATGTTAATCAAACAAATAAATAAACTTAAAAGAAAGAAATTTATAGATTTTAATAGCAAATATTATACAACCAAATTAATTAGATCCAAAGAAAATATAATTAATTCAGAGATAAATAATTTAACTGATTTTGTTTGGATTCTATTTAGAAATATTACAATTCTAATTGGATCAATGATTATTTTTATTTTAATTTTGGATGATTTGATTTTAAAAAATTCGTTAATTTATAAAATTACAGGGTTTCTTGTTTGTGTTTCTTATTTCTTTTATTATTTTTATGATTTTACAATTAGTTTTTTTGTAAAATTACTTTTATTTTCGATCATAGTTTATTTCTTAAGAAATTTTGTGGTACCTCAATCAAACACTAATCTCAATTATTTTTACATTTTTTTAGAATTATTCTTTACAAGCATATTTGTGATTTATTTTGAATTTATGATTTTTTTGGTGAACTTAGCTATAAAAAAGGAAAGAGGAAATATTCCTTTGATCCCATATTTAATATCAAAGATTTATTTTGATAAAATTTATTTTTATGAAAGTAAAAATGAAATTGTGATATTCAATTTTACCTTTTTTAAAATTAGAAGATTATTTTTTATAGGAAATTTTAACCAATTTACTGAAAAAGAGCTTGTTTCACTGATACTACACGAGGCTGGGCATACTGGAATAAAGGACGGGAGGGTTATTGTTACTTTTATGGGTGGTATTTACTCTGCGATCATCGTATTAATTTTGTATTTGTTAGATCAAAATTTGGAAAAAAAGAATCTAAAAATATTATTTCTGCTTATTTGCTATCCTTTAGCGCACGATTTATCAAAATTAATTTCAAATATTTGTATCATAAAATTAGAAGAAATGTCCAACAAACTCATTTTTTCTTATCATTTCACTAAATTATTTATAGACGCACAATTCAAAGGTAATATTCATAACAGAATACCAAACAATCTTCCTTATTTGGTTAACATTTTATTGTTTGATCATCCTAGCTTGCTAAAATTAATAAAATATTTAAAAATTAAATAAAAAAGAATTCCCAGAAAAATGGTAAAGAAAGAAAAAATAAAATGGTTTGTTAAAAATCTTTTAGAAAAAAGAGATTTCATGTTTTATATGACCGAATACCTGAGAACTTGTAGTGTTTATTGGTCATTAAATGTTTATAATCTGATCATGGATGAGGATGAGAAATTAAAGAAGTTTAGTTTAGAATATTTGGAGAAGGTTTTTAATGAGGATGGTGGATTTGGTGCTTGTTATAATTTTCCTTCTTCTATTACATCCACTTTTTCTGCGTTGCAAGCTTATTTTATTTTAGAAAAAGAGTTTTATTGCGAGAAAACAGAAGATTTTTTGTTAAACCAATTTTGTGACATAGGTTCTTGTAAAGTGGAAGATGATAACAGGTTGGTTTGCTGTTTAATTCTTTCTTTGTTGTTGCTTAACAGGACAAAAGAGAAAAACAAGGGGTTAAACAGTTTTTCGCAGGATTATTTGAATCATTTAAAAAGAAAAGGCTTTAAAATTGAGAAGATAATTGAATTTGTATTGAAATGTCACAATTTTGATGGTGGATTTGGTAGAAACGAATTAGGAGAATCTCACACCGCTCAGATTTTTTGTTGTCTTTCTATTCTTAAAACTTTTGACCATTTACACTGCTTTGACCACCAAAAAACAATTCAATTTCTTATTTTTAAGCAAAATGAAACTGGTGGGCTAACAGGTAGACCTGATAAGAAAGAAGATGTTTGTTATTCTTTTTGGACCTATTCGTCTCTTTGTATGTTAGGTAAAAATGATCTGATAGATAAAACTAAGCTTAGATCATTTATTTTGTCATGTCATGATAATGGATTTTCTGATAGGCCTGGAAATGAAGAAGATTTATTTCATACCATGTTTGCTTTGGCAGGGCTTAGTTTATTAAACGAAGAAAATATAAAAAAAGTAGACCCTGCGCTGTGCATTTAACAAATTTAATAAAAAAATAATCTTTTATTTAAAATCAATTTTTTTTCAAATATTTTCCACCACTTTCTATATTCCCACAAACACAATTATTTTGGAATGTTTAACCATTAAAAATTATCTTTTTATCGAAATTAGCCTCTGAAAAAGGTTTTACTACAATTTTTAAATCTTCAGTTTCATAATTAAAATGAGGTTTTAATGTTTTGTACATGTTAAATATTCTCTTTCCGACGTGTGACTCTGAATTCACAAATATTTTTGGAGAGTCAAAAATGTTTAGCCATAAAGTTTCTGGGGAGGCATTCTCTAATAATTCAGCAATACGTGGTAAAAGTATCTTAAGATCCAAAAAAGGAAGTAATCCTACAGCCTGATAAGGCATTGCCTTATCAAACATGTCAAAGTGAACCATTTTGGGATAAAATTGAGGAAATTCATTGTGAATTTGTGAAAATTCTTTTGGCAAATACTCTAAGCAGGCAGGAGGAGAGACACAAACTAATTGCTCTAAAGGTGAAAGCGGTGAATTATTCTCAAATTTAACTTCGAATTCTTTCAAGTTTGCTAAATCACTCGCGATCGGTGCATACAAATATGGAAAATAATATTCCCAACAAGTTAATCCTTCAAGATAATACCTAAACACCCAACAAATCTGCTTTAAATAAGTCACACACAAATCTTCTACCTCTTTTGAGCTTTTAATTTTTAATTTTTGTGTGTAATACGTTGACTTACCTGCCTCAGTGTGCAAATAAATTTCCTCAAAGAAAGGAAGTATTTCAGTTTGTGTCAATCTTTCTGCCTCATTTTCATCTTCTTTTACTAAACTGTCTTCTTTAATTATTATTTCTTCTTGTATGGTTTCATTTTCTGGCAAGATTGATGAAAACCTAAGCCTTTTTTTTCTGAGATTCTCTAATTTTTTCAAATAATAAATGTCTTCGTGTTTCGCTAAATTTCTTAAAAAGCATTTCACAGCATAAAAGTTCATTTCGCTTCCCTCAGTCAAATATTTTCCTGTAGAATTGTAAGTATACGTAAGAATAAAAAATACATTATTTACACCATTAAAAGAGACATCCAAACACGGCAAATTTGGCACAAAATCATTTCCTAAGAAAGAAGCAACAAAAACAAAGTCAGCTAAAAGTCTTGTAGGCTCATATTCTCTCTTCACATACCTTTCAAAGAAGTCAAAAATATGCTCTTTGATTGTATTAACACTTAAATAAAAGTATCTCAACATTTCTATGCTGCCACAATAATAATCCACGTGCCCAAAAGTCTCACATTTTGTACAAAAAATTTTCTTCTGTTTTTCTTCAAAACCATGGTCATTTCTCATCAAAATCATATTTGTTGGAATAAGTAAACTTAAAAAGATTAAATCTGCGTCAGGAGAGTAAATTAAGTGGTTAAAATTGTCAAAATTCTTTTGTTTGCGAATAAAATCCATGATTTTTTGTTCTCCTTCCCCTGGCACTTTTGAAGAAGAATAAATTACAGTCAAATTTTTCCAATCTTTGCTAATTTTATGTTGAATAAATGAAATCATAAACATGTCTAATTTATCCATAAATTCTGTTCCTGGCGTAATATTATTAGTTTCAAAAATGAATTCTTCAGAAATTTCATCAATCTCCAATTTAGATTCTTCATTCAAATTAAAAATAAAAGGTTTCTCTTTTTCTTCTTTACAAATTTCTTCTTCAAAATTAGTTTCATCTTTCAATTCCTTTTTTATAAAATTGAGTTTTTCTTCGATTAAATTTGTTTTCTCCAAAGAGCTTTGATATCTTCTTGATCTTTGCTGATTAATTTTTGCACGGGGTGCTACTCCGTCGGTAGAAATATAAATTAATTTTTTAGGTTGAACTAAACTGTAAATGTTCTCCAAATAAGTAGAGATATTCAAGAATATTTCATTATCATCCTTGGCTGCAGGTGTATAAGTAGGGTTGTATGATCTATGCACTATTCCATTAAAATCGATGTACATAAAATCTATTTTTGGCAGTGTCTTTATTAAACTGTCTGGGTATTTTTTACTAAAATGTTTGAATAAGCCTGGTATTCCCATGGGGATGTTTTATATAAATTTTAAATAAAAATACTTTGTTTTATAAAATAAAATAAGTAAAAAAATAAAATATTAATTTAAAAAAAGGTAATTAATTTTTAAAAAAAGACATTTATTATTTTTAAAAAAATAAATAAAAAAATGATAATTAATTTTAAAAAAACAAAATTAATTTTAAAATAAAAATGCAAAATCACGGAAAAAAGAAAAATTCAGAAGAAACAGGAGACTTAGAATATTTAAAAACATTGTTAACAAATAGAACAGATTTAGACAACTTATACACTTTAGTAAAAATAATACCAGATGATTATTTTGCCTGGTCAGAATTAAAAAAAGCTTTAGAGAACGACAATTCTCTTTTACAATTACATTACAAAATAAACACTGAATCACTTATAACAAATGTAAAATCATATCCAGCTTGGAATTACAGGTTATTTCTTACATCTATAAATGTAAATTTAGAAAAAGAAGATATTTTTACTAAAAAGGTACTTTTTTATGACAAAAGAAATTTTCATTGCTGGAATTACAGAAGAAAACTTAATTTACCAAAGATAGTTGATTATTTTAATTATTCTTGTTTGCATGACTTAATTTTTAAGAAAGAAATAAGTGATTTTGAGGATATAATTTATACCAACCCTTATTACGAAGGATGTTTGTATTTGTTTGATCAAAGGGATTATAAAATATTTCTTAAAAAATATGAAAATAAGGCATATTTACATTTTAAAGAACCTTTTATTGGTAAAATTATTATAAATGATGATTTATTTGTTATTAATTTACCTGTTTTAAGTGTACAATTAGAAAAGAATGATTTTACTAAAATTTGTATTAATGATATTAAATATTTGCCAAAGAAAGAAAAAATTAACATTTCATACGTTGATGAATTACTAAGCTTAGAAGAAAATTGTGTTTATTTATTAAATATTAAATTAAAAATAACGAAGGAGATAAAAGAAAGAAAAGAATTAATTGATAAATTAAAGATTATTGATTCTTTTAGAAAAAATTATTATGAAAGTTTGTTGGATTCTTTTTATGAAATTTATGAGTTGTGTGGGTAAATAGTTTTTTTAATGTGTAATTAAAGTAAAATTTAGTAAATAAGTGAATATTCTTAACACTTTTTTATTTCATTTGAATTTTGAGTTTTTCTTTAATTTGTATAAAAAATATTTGGCTTTGGTAAATTTAATATTATTTATACATAAATATTATAATCTAACAATGAAATTTTATTTTCTGCCCCTCGAAGGAGGGACTGGTAGAAAATGAAATCTTTTTAGGCTAATACAAATAATTAAATTAATGATTTAAATAAATAATTAAATCCTAGTCTTAAACCATGTTATTTATTTAAACTGAAAATTATGCTAGCAAAACTCTTTGTTATTATTTGATTCTTTTTGTTTTAAGTTTTCTTTTTTACTAAAATTCTCTTTAAGATATTTCTATTCGCTGCTTTTTTATTCCTGCTCTATCTCTGTATAGGTTTTTGAGACGAATTCATAAATTTCCAACATCATTTATATGATATTGTTATAGATTTTCTAGAAAAATATTTACTTAAATATTTTTCTAAAATCCCCCTGCATGAAACAAAGCAAGAGAAGAACATTAAATAAAGAACAGCAAACTGTAAAATCTCTTTACGTTTTACAAACCCAGAATGTTCTGGTAAAACAGAACATCATGAGCTCATGGGTAATCAAGGAACATGATTTACTATTATTTGCTGAGATCCATAAGCTTTTACTACACTATAATTAGAATAGTGCCCACGCTTATTATAGTAAAAATTTCTGAACAAAATCATTAAGAATTTTGCTCATAGTTAATATTTCACGGTCTGTAACAGTTTTAAAAAATTTTTTTGGAGAATTATCTATTTCTACTGTAATCCATTGGATGTATTTTTTGTCACCCAATGTGTTGGAATGATTTTTAATAATTAGCCCTTTGCAAATAACCGTTTTATTTATTTATACTATAAAATTTAGCCCGCCTATTTTCTTTTTTCCCATATCATGGAGTTTTGTTACTAAATCTCTTATTTTTATCAATGTGGGCTTTGAGATTAGACAAAATTCAAGGGACTGGTAAAAATCATAATCTGAAACATATGAGTATATTACCCTAAGAATTTGAAAACAGTATAAATTTATGTATTCTAATGTAGATTTTGCTTTTAGTTAATATATTATTACTGTCGTATGTGACAGAAATCAGTTTGTAGGTTTTGAGAACCTTAATAAGTTATAAGGAAAAAATTAAATAAACCCTTAAGTAGTATAAACCCTTTTAATAATAATTTAAATCAAAGTCGTAAACTCAACGGGTACGACAATATTGATAAAATAAAGTTCTACCAATTTCCATTTATCACTAATAAACATAATCAAATATTATTTTATTTTTAATAATTAATTTTTTAATCTTTAGTCTTTTTATTTTTGATGGTTAAATTGATTCCGATCAAAATTCTCATTATAAAATAGTATCTAATTTAAAAAATTTATTAGAAAATATTTAAAAATTAAAGAATAAATTTTAAACAAATTTTATCTCTTATCAAATATATAATTTATTTTACAAAAAAGGTATGCTATTAGTTCTTCGTTTACTTTTGTGTACTGAGATAAGAAAAAGAAAAACTTCAACAAGTCTTGATTCTGTTGACAATTCAAAAAAGAGAATTTCTCTGTCTAATCCATTGTTAGAAAAGGCATGTTATAGTTTAAATTTTAAAGATGATAAAAGATGTTACTATGCGAGTAAACAAGAAGAGTATAGTGTTAATATTTTAGATCCTATAGTCAAAAAAGATGTTTTTCTAAGCGATGCATCTGTTAAAATAAAAGATTGTGACAAAATATCCAGCAAAAGTTGCGAATTAGCAACTGACGATTATTTTGTAGATTCAGTAGAATTACAAGAAAAAGATTGTCAATCAAAAAAGTATACCATTCTTTCGAATTTGGATAGTTTTTTTGAAGAAGAGACTTCTTTTAATATTGAACCGGACTCGCCGATAAATAACCCACTTTTATCCTTGAGACACACAGAAAATAATATCGAAGGATTGCAAGAAAATGACAATTATGAGGAAATTGTTACTTTAAATGATCATCCAAAGTTTACATCAAACGAAAATGAAAAAATAGATAATTCAAATGTTACAAATAATCAAATATTATCTTTAAATATGCATAATTATTTTTATAATGAAAGAAATGAGGAAGAAAACATTAAAGAATTTAAGTTTACAGTTTGCGATTTAAAAATTCTTCAAATTTTAAATAAGCCAATTAAAAGATACAAATATATTCGTAATGTATCTCCAAGTATATATAAAGATAAATATAAACTTTGTATCGAATTTTTCTATTATAAATTACGTACAATAACAGATAAAATTAAAACTATGTCGAAAAAGTACTCAGAATTAGACTATGATAGTCTTTGCTTTTATAAAACGATAGAAAATTTGGAAGGTAGGTTTAATTTAAAATTTTATCGAATTTATAATTTATATGTTGATAAATTAAGACATGATTCTGTTGAAATTTTACGAGATTATGCAGAAGGTGATAAAAAATTAAATCTTAAATTTTTCTCTTTACCTCTTGGTAACTTTAGATACAAAGAAGGATATTGTATCCATCCAAATATAAAATTACATGAATACCATATTATAATGAATTTTAATTCATTTTTAGGCGATTATGTAGAAAAAGAAGGAAGAATTTTTACTAGTACTTATTATTTTGGATCACAATATTATTTTAAAAACAGATCTGTTGAGGCAAGGGGTTATTATTTAACAATTTTATTACATTTTCTATTTAACGAAAAAAATGAACTTTTTATCTTATTGATACCCGACATGTATTTTCTAATAAATCAATTAGTAAATACCGATTTTGGTGCTGGTACCATCTCAAAATTTGAAGTTATAATTACAAAAATGGCATATAGGTTTGAATTCATAAAACTGGAACTTAAAAAAGAAATAAAAGCTTCTTCAAATATATTAAATGTAGAAAATTTACATGATATACCAATAATCTCCGCGTTTATTTTGGAATGCAAATTAATAATTACTTGCTTTTATCTTTATAATTTAAAAAATAATGTAAATGTATTAAAGCATGTCATGTTTTCCGCATTCTTAACATTTACAAAGATATATTATAAAAACAAATTTGATTATTTAGAGTCAAAAGAGTTAATTTATTCATATTTTTTCAATTTTAATCTTGATTTTTCTGATCTAAAAGTCTCTAAAGAAAAATTTATTATTGAAAACAATTCCAAAAAGAACATATTTGTTTCAGTTTTCAAACCCACCGTTTTTAATGGATTTTTAAAAAGAGAATTAAAAAAATCTGTTAATTTAGAAAAGTTTAAAAATACAAACAAGATAAAAATCAAAAACAGCTTACTTGATCTTATAACCGAAGATAATATTGATGTGAAAGAGGTAAATGAAGGATACCCGAAATTAAATCAAAAGTTAAATTCTTACATTATACAAAAATTGAAAGGGATTATTTTGAATTGTGATGATTAAAGGATTGAATTTGCTCTAATGGAGAAATTAATGAACTTTAATTTTATTAAAAAATTTAAATAAAGACTTATGAAAATAATCTTAAAAATTTCAATATGCTGTCATTTTTTAACTAAATTATTTTTGTAAAAATTTTTAAAAACTTAAAAACATAATGATACTATGAAATTCTGCTTTAAATTAAAATTACAAAATGCTATGAGATTATACATTATATTAAATATAAAATCTGTCAAAAAGTGTTTAATATCTATCAATTACAAGTAAATATTTAATATTTCAAAGACGAGAAGTTAAAAAACCATGATTTATAAACAAAAATCAATTAAATAAAGAGTTATATTGCTGAGTGATCGGTCGAATAAATAGTTTTCGTAAAACTTTTATTAAATTTCTTTGTTGGGTAATTTTTGTTGTCTTCCATCGTCTCTCTCTCCTGTTAGGTGTATTAGATTCCCCTTTACAAGCTTTGAAGGTCTAATATAATTATTCTTAGATCGTAGTGGATTACTACAATATGAAACATTTAAATATGATTAGTGTAAGGCTTTCGCCGTTATACCTCGTCTTCTCGAAGGTACCTTATGAATATATTTTTGATGTTAAAAATAATTGTTATAACTCTTTTTAAACCCCATATTTATTTAAAATAATTTTTTTTATACTATAAAGTTTAAGTATAAGAACCTTAAATAACATATTAATTTTAGTTAAGACCAAAAATAGGCCGTCTTAGACTTTTGTCGGCTACTATTAAAGAATATTTTATTCATAAAAGAGATGGTAATAAGCTCAAATTTAAACACTTTCTTCTATATTTTAAAACAGATTATTCCCTAGATGGTTGCTAAATCATATTTTATCTTTTAATACCTTTACTTTTTGTAATATTATGTTCATTTTATTTTATTATATGCTTTATTCGTAGTGCATCTACATCTATCTTGGGGTTTTCTATCAACAAATGCAGAGTATATTTAGAATTCCCAAATTTTGGTTTAAAAACAGAATGTCAACTTTAATGGCATTATTAGCTCTTAGAACATAAAATTACAAAATTCTCTTTGATGCCAAGAGAAAATCGGAATTCGAGAACGATGGTCTGAGAATCGCATATTATTCTCAAAAAATTATTATAGAAAATAATAAATTCTGATAGAAACTTTTCAGAATTTTCTAATTAAAGATAAATTCTTTTTAGTTTTTTTTGACAGAAGCAAGTATATTAAAATTTTATAATGTTTTTTTAAATTATTATTTGACTTATTGTCAGGACTCCTAGTGTTATACCCGCCAAGGTTGGAGGGAAAAATTAAATATAGGGGTTTTCAGTCATTTTGGTCAATTTTTCAAGCAATTTGGACACTTTTATCATAATTAAATACTTATTTAATCGTTTTTTATTCAATTTGGTCATTTTAATAAACAAATTAAAAAATAAATGTCTTTTTTATTCAATTTGGTCAATTTTTCAAGCAAATTGGTCAGTATTTATTAAAAAATAAATTAAATATAATGATTTACTGAATATAAAGAATTTAAGGTTTGAAATGCTGAAAATAATCTTTATTCACGTATTTCTTCTCTCAGTAATGACTTACCAATATTTATGATCATGTTTCTCAAATATCCGTTAAAATTCACAAGGCTGAATAAATTTACTCCCCCGTTGATAAATCCGATCAGCTCTTCTTCTGATTCAGGAGTAACAGATCTTATATATTGCTTCCATTTAGAAAACGAATTTTCTATAGGGTTTAAGAGTGGACTATAGGGTGGGAGAAATAATAAAATAAACCCTCTTTCTGAAATCAAATTTTGTATTTCGATACAATGATGGAATCGAACATTGTCCATGATTATTATACCTCTTGTAATATTTAATGAATTTTAATAAGAAATTAAATCGTTTAAATATTCAATAAAGCCATCTTTCCTGTACGGCTGGTCACTTATTTTATGAAAAAATATTCCAGAAGTTGACATACAAGCACACACTGATAGGTTTATTGATCTTATAGTTGTAGCGGTTTTAATGGGGCTTACACCCCTTAAGCTTCTACCCATAGTCTTTCTTAGGGTTAAGGAAAAGCCTACCTCATCTAAAAAAAATTCTGTGTCCTGAAAATCACTCTGCAGCTGTAAAAACCGGGTTGCATATAGAAATCCTTTCTCAATAGTATCTGGATTATTCCTAGATACCGGAAAAACAACAGTTTTTTTAAAAGTAAAGTTTATTCCTATACATGCTCTATGTATAGAACTTACACTTAACCTTACATTTTTTCTTCGGAAAATTTCCATAAAAATTTCTTTCAGACTTTTTGTGCAGTCTTCCTGCAGAACCGTTCTCGTTTCATTTAAAATTTCTTGGGTAAATTTTGTTATTCTTGGACTCCTTTTGGGCTTTTCCATACCATGCCTGTTTCTTTGTATTTTTGAATTATATTTAAAATGGTTGTTCTGGGTATATCTGGGACCAACAATACGATTTCTTTTGTTGTTTTACCCTGTTCATACCATCTCAGAACCATTTATCTAATTTCGTCTGGTATACTTCTGTAAATCATTATATTTAATTTATTTTTTAATTTGTTTTTTAAAATGACCAAATTAAATAAAAAACGATTAAATAAATATTTAATTATTAATAAAATGTCCAAATTGCTTGAAAAATTGACCCAAATGACTGAAAACCCCTATATTTAAAGAAAATTAATTAAAATTTATGGTTGACAATTTTTCTAAAATAAATAAAAAGAAACAATCTAATAAACATGGTGGTAGTGTTAAGACAAAGTCACTCTACTTCAGGTACCTCAGAGATAAGGTCCCACAAAAATACCATACTTATACAAATTATGTAGGTCTGAGCTATGCTTTTTTTTGTATAAAACTTGATTCGAATTAAACATGCTATCAAAGTATTTGCATCAAAAAATTTACTATTTAAAAACTTTAAAACTGTAAATTTAAAGTTAATCTTGATACTTGTTGGTGTTCTAATACTCGTAAAACTTTTTAAATTTTTAATTAAGTCAAAATAATGTCATATCTTCTTTTTCAATAAGGATAAACATAAATTAAAAAACTACTATTCTCAAGATAACTAATGATGTAAAGTTGAAAATGAAGGTGAAGTTTTGGAACCATACTTAAAATACCTTCAATACACCAATTTAATTGTTCACGATTGAGAAGTCTTATGATTGGAATAAAAAATTTTTAAATTTTTAACAGTTTTAGATTTCTCTTATTGTCAGGTTTATCTTGATATATGATTTCATGTTGACCGGTGTATAATTCCTGCAACCAAAGCCTGCAAGGTAAAGTGAATTAGGCAGTCGATAGAGTGCATAGAGGTGGGGTTTAGTGGACGAAGGGGTCGCAGTATCTTGCGCTATACCTAGTTGTGTAGAAACTTATCTTACCATACGTTTTTTTATAAGTAGGTATTAATATATATAGAAGATGTGACAACAAATCTTCATATGAGTTTCCCATCTATAGGAAACAAAAAACATGTGTATGATAAATTCTGTGATAATTTTTTCAAATTGAAAATGTATGGGTTTGGATTACATACCATTTATTTATATTTGACCAATGATAGTATAGCACTTTAAAATTCGATTGCTGAAATTGTTTCTTTAGAAGCACCATATACAACTTTATTTACATCCCGTCAAATAGAATAAAATTATTATCAGTTACTTGTTTAATTTTTTCAATTTTGAGTTTCCATATGGTTTAAATTAAATATAATTTATGATTGTGTGATGCAATTTTATGGAAACTTAACATTTTACACTCATATTCAGCAAAAGATATCGCATTACCCCTGAAATATCTCATATAACAAGGATATTTACAGCATCAGTGTGTATTTTCGCTATTTTATAGACTTGATTGTTATTTATGAACAAATGATCGTTTTTTATACCTTTAACTATGTTCTTTTTAGATATTCATTGAATATTTTTATTCTCTTATTTGTTTAATCGTATAGGAGCTCGCAGAGTTTCTCTAAGGTAAATTTAAGGATTAATTATCCTTATAGTCTATAACAAAGCCCATGGTATGATTCAAACTGGTGTTATTTTTCTAGAAAATTAAACTATATAAAGAATGATTAATAAGGTACCATGAAATTATCAGTAAATAAAAACAGACAATATAACATTTATTTTAAATTAATTTATTTAAACCCCTAATGTCTATATTATATTATCTCAAGGATATTACAACTATATATAATTAATGGCTTTCAGATTCAAATTTATTAAATTCACACATGTAATACATGCAAAACCACATCAAATGTTTAAAAAATTGGAAATTTACACAATATAGAAATAGCTTTTATTTACACTATAATTTAAATTAAAATATCAAGTTTTTTCCGTAAAAATAAACAAAGAATAGAATTTCCTAATTATGTCATATTCGCTGGATTCTTAATATTTACAAAATTTATTATCAAGAGTTAGTTTGGTTTTTATTAATGACACGATTTCGATCATAATCATCAGTAAAGAAAAATCAGTAAACGACAAATTCACGAAAAATATTTAAATAATTTAAAACAGAAATGTTTCAAAAAGTATATTAAAAATATTGTATTAAATAATGATCTTTATTCACTTAAAAAAATTTGACTGAGCTTATTTTAAGGAAAATAATCAGTAATGGTTGTTTTATATATGGTGGCTAAATTGAAGAATCTTTTTTTGATTCTTAAAAGGGAACTTCTCAATATTACGATGTTTTTAATGCAAAGTTTAAAACTTATGAGATGCTTTAAATAAAATATCAAAAATATTTTTACTTCGGGGTTTATATTTAAATTTTTTTAGGTTTGTTTTAAAAAACCTAAAAGAAGGATTTTTTAAAAACTTTTCTGTTTTGAGTTTTAGTCTTTTGAGTAGAATTAGAAACTATTATTAATTATGAACATTCACTTTTCAAAAAAAAGTTTACTTTATTCTAGAGTCATCCTGAATCAAACTCTCAACATTTCTTTCCATTTTATTAGTATAAATAATTATATATTGACTGTTTTTCATGGCATACAAAGAAAATTCTGATTTTATTAAAAAATAATATATCGACGATATCTCAAATCTGAAAAATTAAATATTTATTATTGATAGTCTTAGTCTTATCTTATATTAAAATAAAAATGATAGTCAAAAGAAAGAATGATAGAATTGTTAATACTTTTTGAAATAATTTTATGTGCTCAGCAAAGAAAGAGGAAGATTTATATTTCAGATATCTTAGAAAATTGTACAAAAGAAAAAGTATCTAAATTAAGTATCGATCCTTCGATTTTAAGTACAAATCATAAAAGCAAAGCTGTTTCATGTGAGCTTGTAAGCGGCATACCCGAAAGTACACCCAAATGTTTCGATAAGCACGAGTCTATCGTCAAAAATGATGTTTCATTGAATACTTCTTCAAATTTACTGACGCAGGATGATACAATTAAAATGGCTGAGTGTGAAATTGATATAAACACCGATAACCTACTAGAGGCAAACTGGATTTTTGATGAAAATTTAGAGACTGACTCATTTGATGAAGAAATATTGTTTGGTTCATGTGAACAAGAAATTGAAGAAAATTTTTTAGAGTCCCAAACGGAAAAATTGTCAGAATGTACAACAGAATCATATAAAGAAGAACTAAAAAGTCAGATAAATTTTGACAAAAATTATTGTAAATTTTCTGATAGTAACAATAGCACAAATTTAAATATCCCTTCACTTAAAAATAATAACTCTACAGCAAAAGATAAAGAGGGTTCTTTTTCTGATATATATCATGAAAGCAATAATGTAGATTTATTAGATTTTGATAATAAGATTATTCAAATCATTAAAAACCCACATAAAAAATATATCGACCCGAAAAAAGCCATTGATCCATTAAACGATTCCGAGGTTTGTAAAACTTGTATGGACTGTTACCATTTTAAAATTAAAAATACGAAGGTATTTACTCTTGATTTGCTTAAAAATGATAACTCACACAAAAACAATAACATTATTTATTTAAAAGCAATTGAACGATTAGAAGGGGGATTCTTGTTGAAATTTAATGAAATATTTAATTTATACAATAAAAATACGGAAAAAACAGAATGGATCATCGCTAAGATCATAAATAATACCTTAAATTTTGATTTAGAATTTTTCATAATGCCTTTTTTAAATTACAATATTAAGGAATCATCCTATGACTTATTCAAGCCAAAATTAAATGAATCCTTTCTATTGAAGCAGTTTAATATATTTTTAAAACAATACAACCAAGAAAATGGAAAAATTTTTGCTAATATTTATCATCTACACACTCATATTGAGTTGAAGTGCAAAAGAGTAAATTCACGTGGGTTTTGTTTAATTGTTTTGCTATATTTCTTACTTCACAAAACTAATGAAGTATTTTTGTTACTGATACCTGATTTGTATTTTTTAATAGATGAAATAAAGAATGGTGACCATGGAACAAAAATACTTTCGAAAATAAAAATAGTAATATCTTTGATGGCCTATAAATTTGAGTTTCTAAAACTGAAATACAAGAAAGAAATGAAGTCTAATCCTGATATCTTTAAAACCAAAACAATACACGATTTGCCCTTTGTTTCTAATTTTATTTTAGAATGTAAAATGGTAATAACTTCCTTTTATATGCATAATTTTCAACCCAAAGATTACCCTCTAAAGCATGTGATGTTTTCAGCTTTCTTAACATTTGTGAAAGTGTATTATAAATCTTTCTACGATTCATCAAAGTATCAAGAATTTGTATTTTCTTATTTTCTAAATTTTGATATTGATTTTGGAAAGTTGGAACTTAAAAAGAATCGTTTGAATATAAAAGAAACTAAAAAACAAACCCACTTTGTTAGAGTCTTTGATGAATATCATTTTGTAAGGTTTAGTGAAGAAAATTTGATTGGGGAAACAAACTTTATTAAATTTGAAGAAAAAAATGTTGATAAAATTAACAGTGATTTGTTTAATATAGTAAAAATATTTTATAATAACCATAAGGGACTGAATGACAATTATACTAAGCTTGAAATGGAATTGGGTCAATTTATTTTAAAAAAATATGTCGATAGCTTAGTCTCGGATGAATAAATAATTATAATTGTCAAATTTTATATAAAATTTGATATTATGTATCAAAATATATCTCAATCTTGGGTTATTTTTATAGAACTATCCATGTGGGGTATTTTAAATAAAAGGTCTACAAAAACAGATTTATAAATTAGATATTTCAATTTTTATTTT
>CM035597.1:2067747-2143234 GCA_020423425.1 Chrysopa pallens | reverse complement strand
AATATATTTATAAAAAATATCTTATATGGGGAGTTGAACCCAGAACTCATGTATGTTGGGCTACAACAATATATTATCAGAAAATCTTTTATTTATTACTCAATCTATTACAAACATTCTTTAATTGTAATATAAATTCTTTCTTATCACAAAATAAACTAATATTTTTATTATATTTTAAAAAAGAATTCATTCTTTTTAATTTAATAAAAATATTAAAAGAATAAAAAAATCTATAAAAATTTAAAGAAAATATTTTTTACTTCTTGATTTGAAATATTTTAATTAAAAATATATAATTTATTTAAAAAGATAAACTTATTGAATAAAAAATAAAATGCCTTTTCTTTTTGTAATATAGGAAATCAAAAATAATGATTAAAATAAAAAAATATTTAAAACTTTGTCATATAGAAATAAGCATCTATAAAATAAAATATCACCTAAGCATAAACTAGTTATATACTTCTATATATACTCATTTAAATAGGTATCGAGAGGAAATCTATTTAGATACTTATTGCACAATTAAGAAGAAAATTAGAATAATAAAATTAGGAGTTGAAAAATTTGTTTGTTAATCTTCTATTTCAATCAAAGATTCTGGTTAAAAAATAATTGTCTTTTTTTTTGTAGAATATATATTTTTTTGGAGACCTCTTTTTTGACGAGATTTTTGGGATTTAAAAACAAATTACATTTTTTAAATAAAAAAATACTTATAGTCTAAGAATAATTAAATTTTAGATTTGTATGAAGAAATTTACAATTAAAAAAATGTTAATTAAGCAATATAAATGATAAAGGGTTATCAATTAACTTTGTTCTTTTTGGGTTCTTTTTTTTTTGGTATCTTTAATTTTAAATATTTAAACTCTTAAAATTAATTTTTATGAACGATAACTTTTTAAGAGAAACAAGTGACCCAAAAAAATTAGATGATGAACAAGAATATAAAGAAAAGAGAAGTTTAGAAGAAACGAAATCTATTGGTAATTCAGAACTACGTCCGTTAGAGAATACAAAGGATGAATCCTTTTCTTCTAAATCGAACCCTATAGATTTTTATCAAATTTATCCTTGGTATATTCTTTCATCATATAATATTATTCAATTTTTTAAAAAACATGAGTTTGTGGCTAAGTACATAGGTCCTATGTTCACATTTTTGATGTCATTAATTATGTTTGTTGTGATTTTTAAGTTAAATACAAATATAATTTCTACCTATTTGATAATTTTCTTCGCTTTTAATGTTCTTTCATTTATAATCAGATGTTTATTAAATTTCAAAAATTTGCAACATTACGTAAATTATTACAACTTGTTTGCTGCCGTTTTAAAATTAACATTTATTGTAACCTTAAGAATAATTTTAGCAATCAACTATCCAACTTATAAAAATATTTTAGCCGAATCATTACTTTTATTATCTACAATGTTTTTGTTTGTATTTTTTGCACCGATTGCCAAATACGATACCAATACAACCATAATGTTATCTTCTTTCGTTTGTTATTTATCATTGATGGTAACTTTTTTTGTATATTTTTCTTTCGAATTGGTTTTTATATTGTATTTGGTATCGCAACTTGTTAACTTGTTCGTTTATTTGGTTAACTACTTCACTTATGATGATTATTTTTTTATGGTTGATCATTTACATTTTTCTGGGTTGTTATATTTATATGTTCTTTCTCTGATTTTTGATAATAGTTTAATCTCGAATTCTAGGAGTAATTAAATAATATTAAGTTTAAATTTTAACTGAAACCATCACATACCTAAAAGATTATAAATTTATAATTTGCATGATTTAATTCCTATAATTTAAATTACATGGTATGGCGAAACAACAAAATATTTGAGCAATATTGCTTTGAGTGATATGATAAGTTACTGTTCTAAGAACGAAATCATTAAATTAAAGTTTAATCTTTCATTTTTCAAGTTTAAAAACTTGATATTAAACTGGATTGCTTTAAATTTACAATAAAATAATATTTACAATGCAATTTACTAGATTAATAATGTTATATTAGATCTAAAAACCCCAACTATAATACTATTTTTTAATTAAAGAATTTTTCTATTATTCAATATTAGAATTTTTTTATTAAAATTAAAGGTATAGCTAAAAAATGAAGATCCTCTAAATTCATTCTGCAGCATTTTGTTATGACAATCCTTTTGGATTATAAAATTGTTTTGGTTTATTGCTTATAATTTTTAATACAAAAATACTGATTGATAGAGTTTATAATCATCTTTTACCTTATAAAGGATTTTTAGCTTTTATCTGAACTTTCAAAAGTTGCATAAATAATAAGATTTAAGATTATGTCGATTTATTACAATTATAAAAGCCCAATCTTATTTTAATTTTCTTTTATGAAAAACTCTAATTGGAACTATATTACAAATCATTTATAACAAAATTAGTCATTTTTAAATCAAACAACTATCTTTATTACATAAAAAACAAAATTGGAGTGGTAATGAACCCTGTAACTAAATCTTTCGAGGTAAGGTAGACTTTAGCTGTCAATATAATACATATGATGGGGTTTAGCTTGTGAGAAGCTCGCGTTTTCTTGAGCTGTACCTAATTATGTAGAAACATATTATGCCATAAGTTTTTTATGAATGGGTATTAATATTTTATATAAAAGGTGTAACAATAGATCTTTATATGAATTATCCACTCTTAGGTAACAAAAAATCCTTTATAATAATTATTTTATTTGAAATAAAGTTTAATATGTTTAAAATTTTTTTATCTTACATTTTTCTAGTCTTATTCATAGGCAATCTTGAGTATTATAGTTAAATTTTAAACATTTTAATGCCAAACGAAACTAAATTTTATTAAATCGCTATTAAAATAATTTTACAAAATGTTAAGTCAATAAAAATTCATATATACGGATCATAACAAATATAAACACTTATTTATAAATAAGAAAAGGATTTTCAATTCCAAGTCTTATCATATGTGCTATTGTTCGTTTTAATACATTCAGAAAAGATGATTTTAACTCTTTTAGCTTATTTAAAATTTTAGATTTAAAGCTCATATAAAAATATAGAAAACAGTCTTTTTTTATGTGAAATATATTAGTCATCTTGATTCAACTCGATCGTCCAACTAAGATTAGAAAATAGAGTTCATGAAAAATAAATATTTTACAACATGAAAGTGAATGTCAGGTAGACATCCATTTATTTTAGCAAAACAAACAAGAAGTAAGAAATAAAAAAAGCAATTAAATGGATACAAGCTTAAAAGGATTTGTGAGAAAATTGATAATAACAAATTATTACTAAAGAATCCAATACAAGTTTTCCTTATTTGATATACTTCAGACTTAATAAGTTCAATGTCCATTATAATGAATTACGACAAGTTATTATAAGTATACAAATAGGATGTTAATAAATAAAATACACCGCTTTATTGATTTAAAGTTTAAATATATATCGTTTAAATCATAACTATTAAATACGCAGAATCTAATGCATTTTGATTAACGTTATCACTTTTATGATAAAATTATTTTTGAATAAAGATTTAATATCGATTTTGTTAACAAACTTCCAAAACTAAATTTCTAATAAAACATAAATATTCCTAATAAAAAATTTGTTTTTAATTTGAGAGCTTATCTAATATTGCTGGCTTATAGTTTTTTTTTTTACACTGTACTCATCAAATACCATAGAAAACAAAAATGCCTAAAGAATATAGACTGATGATGTTGTTCTTCCGAAATTCGTTATTATTTTTTGTTCTTTTCTTCTAATAATTTAATTACTAAATTAAGATAAAGAATGGGGTTGTACACAATAATCTTCGGAATATTAATTAAACATCCAGCAAAAAATTAGTATCCAAAAACTCTAATTTTATTCATGGCGAATTTAATAAAAACCAGCTAATAAAATAATTATTTGAAGGCATTAAAACACAACACCTATCTTTTTAAAGAGATTAAATCAAGTATAAGCTTAATTTTTTAAATATTAAATCATTGCGACTTTTTGAAGCCTAGCCGATTATTAAAATTTTATAAATTATTCAAAATTTTAAAATGATATAAACAAAGCATATTGTTTGTTTTGAATAATTTGAGAAATAATATTGTTATTTGTATAAGAAAATTTTTTCTGTGTGATTTTAGCGCACGCCCTTTGTGTATCTGACCACTGATATCCAAGCAATTTCATTAACCGGTTTCAAAACAATTACTTATTTTAAATAAGTAACATCACTTTTATGTAATACTAGAGATCGAGATTTTATTTAATATTCCCATTGTCTTTCCAGATGAAAATATAAAGATACAAGTTGATTTATTTTTTAACAACTAAAACATATTCAATAAATAAGTACAACCAAAAATTAAAACAGTTTTATTGAGATCGTAAATTTTTACACTTTGTCTTCAATAAAAATATAAAATTGTCTATTTTTTTCTGTTATAATTATAAAAACGAGGCCTGTTTTTTCTTGCAAGTTAACAACTAAAAATAAGTTTTAATATGATAATTTAATTGCTTCACCGGCTAATTTTTCATAATTCGAAAGCTTAAAACATTTATTTTGCTTTTTATTTCTTAATAATTATTTCTTGTTAACTTAAATTTCAATCTAAATGATAACAGAACTCTTTTTATCATTTTATTGTAAAATTACCGATGGATTTATCAGATCAACACAACCAAATAATTGTAATAAATCATCAAACTATACCTCAAGAAAGGCCGAAAACACTAAAAGAAAAAACAGTATACCGCTTTTTTAAGCATACTCACAAAACACCAAAACAAAAAACCATTTTTACTTTTTCAAATCCAGTTTTTGAAGATAATTTTGATGAACCAACAAATGATGCTGTTAAATCTGAGGAACAAGAAACCAAACGATATAAACCAACAGACTCGATAAAGAAATATGTTTTAAAACACGAAACGAAGTTCAAATTAGCAACTTGTTTCCTAAACTATGCATCACAAATTCTACTTTTTTCATTAATTTATTTAACAACTAACGGTGACTTGTCATTCTTATACATTTTATTTCTATTCAATCTTTTTTTTACTCTGATAAGAAATTTGTCTTTTAAATTTGGATACCTTTTTACAGTCAATATTTGTAATTTTTTATTATTTTCTATTAACATATTTCTATTAACATTTTTCTGTATCCAATATTTTTCATCATTTGTGTTTAAAACAGATTATTATAAAATTTTAGTTTTCGGAATCAATTTTTTATCTATTATTTTTAATTTACCTTTTACAAAAGAGTACCACAATTTTATAATTAAGTTAATAAGCGGTATTTCGTTAATGCTATTTTATTTCTTATTTTTTGTGATTTTTTATTACGATAGCATTACTTTATTTTGTTTTTTCTCTATGTTTTTAATTATTTTAGTAAATTTAGTTACTTTTTTGATTTACGAAAAAGAAATCTTTTGGGCTGATGGGTTGTATTATTCTTTTCTATTCTCTATTCATTGTGATCTTATTAATTTGAGTGAATATTTAAAAATTAAAAATATTGTGAATTGATTCAATAATATTGATTAATTACTTTTTTTTTAAATAAAAATGATTATTTTATCTTAAGAAAAAAATAATTTTTTTTAAAATATTACGGCAAATAAAATTTATAAAAATTTCCCTACATTTTTTCTAAAAACCCCTTTTAATTCAAAAACAATAAAAATAAGACATTGTTATTTCCACGAAAACAATTTTAAGAGAAACTTTTTAAAAAAATTTAACTTAACTTTACAAAAAAAGTCTTTTAATTAATGTGAAGCCTCTTGTATGTTTTACAATATTTACAAAATTAAAAAACTTTTCAGAGTGAATCTTTTATAAAATTAAACTATAAATAATAAATCAATGATATTTTTATCAGGTTCTAATGATATTTTATGTTATTTAAAATTATTAAAATAATTCTTCACTCAAACAAAAAAATTCAAAGAAAAAATTTGTTATATCTTTGTGGATAAACAATTGTAAATAGGTGATTAAAGCAAATATATATTTATAAATTGTCTTCTATGATCTTTAGAGTTTTTATTCTGGGACTAGAAGGGTATTGGTTAAGTACACTTTTACTTTAAATATTTATAAAATTAATAAAATCTATCCTTGTGATTCGAACCGATGAACTAAATGTTAGAGAAATAAAACAAAATCTAAAGAAAAAGAATTAAAAGTATTAAGGACAATATTTATACATTATACAATATAACTTAGAACATAGGTTCCTGACTACCGGAGATAGTAAATCTAAGAAATATCTATATTTATGAAACTTATTAAAAAATAAATTACTAGAATTAAACATCTCTTTAACCGCTAAGAAAGGTATAAGATTTTCCTGTCATTTTTCGTTTCAAATCAGATAAAGTAATAAAATATTTACTTTTTTTAATTTTATCTTTAAATTAGACAAAAGATTATTTAAACAAATTATTTAATTTCAAAACATTATAATTACGGGGGGGGGGGGGCGGGTCAAATTATTTCCAACGAGAAAAGAGAATTCATTATTAGAGGGCACAATGAGGGTATGACTGTTAAGGTAACTTCGGTTTAAATGTCAGATATACCCGGGACTTCCATTTATAATGCAATAAAAAACATGAGAAGGCAGGATTAATCCTTAACGAGAAAAGAGGTTGTTCTCATGTAACAAAACCAGATCAAAAAACCTCAAATGTTACTCGAAACATCCTGTGAGAGGATTGTAGTAAAACTTCAAGAGAAATTAAAGAAAGTTTTTTGAAAATACTGGAATATGCTTAGAAACAGTTCGATATTCAGTGCCCATGAAAGTAATATTTTACACACAAAAAACAGTCTTGACGTTATTAGCAAGAAATATCACAGAAAACATAGATTTAAGGTATATTTATGCTTAAAATTTCCTTGGATTACAAAGTATTTTCAATGATGAGGAGTCTTATTTTTTGGATGAGGTAAGATTTTTCTTGGGTTTAAGAAGAAATACAGGAAAATATTACAAGGGAACTAGTCTTATAAAACCTGTACGACAATAAAATTTAGAAATCTTTTATTTTGTGCCCGTTTTATAGATTTAGGATTTTATTTTAACAAGCTGAATAGTCAGCCTTATATCAAAAAGAATTTTCTTTGTTAAATAGAAGAATTGATCAGAAAGGTGCAGCAAATGGATTTACCTTGAAGCGTAATGACTGTGGATAATGTTTGAGTCCATTATTGCTTGAAAAGAAGCTTCTAATTACCAGGACCGATCCTAGAATTTTGTTTTTGCCTTCCTTCTCGCCTTTTCTAAATCATATTGAAAACACCTTTTTAAAATGGAATAATATCGCTGGTTCAACGGTTTTTTATACAGGAAAGTAACTTATTTACAAAATTAATAACGCAGCAAAATTTTTTGGAGATAACAGACTTTCTTGGATATTGGAGAAGTATGATAAGGTATTTAAAAGACATGTTTAAACATTATGATTAAGATTAATTTTTTTAAGAAAGCTTTCTTCTAATTTGAAAAGAAAACTGACTAGAGATACTATAAAATAAATTTGAAGAAATAAAAAATGAATAAATTAGAAAAAATCCTCTAAAGAATCAAATTAAAAGATAAATTTATATATTTTGGGTAGACTTTGAAAGTAGGGACGCGGGAAAACATTTTGGGAATATTAGATCAATTTCTATTTTAGTATAATTAAAATCAAAAATATTATAATAATTAAAAAAATAATTAAATTATTTAATAAAAAATTAGAATAATAATTTAATTAAAAATTTAAATAATTCTTTTTTCCCCTTTATATGATAAGTTATCACGATCTTGATGAGCTATACGACATGCTCAAATTACGAAAAATAATTAATGACACACAGCTAGAAAAATATTTCAGAGTACAGAGGCAAGAATTAACGTGCAATTTTTGCAATATTAGGATGACTATTTTGAAAAAAGAGTTTTTTGAAATATATTTTAGATGTAAAAAGTGTTATAAAAAAAGAAAGCTAAATATAATTAAGAAAAGATTTCTTACAAAAAGCTTCCTGGAACTTTTTGAATTTATTTTTTACTTTACTTTAGATATATCTCCTGAGACTATTAAAGAGCTTACTGAAATCAGCGAGTATAATATTTACAAATACTTAAAGAGTATACAGAAGGAAATATATTATTACTTTTTTAATAACCACAGTATGTTAGGCGGAAGAGGACATGTAGTGGAAATTGATGAGATGCATTTAGGAAAGAGAAAGTACCACGTTGGGAAAATATACAACCAGAAAATAGTATTTGGTGGTATCTGCAGGGATACTAAAGAAATCTTTATGACTGAAGTTAGGAATAAGACGAGGCGTGTTCTAGGATCAGCTATAACAAGGCATATATTACCACATACAACAATTTATTCTGATCAATGGTCTTCATATTTGTCTTATTTTAGAAACAATTCGAATTATAATCATGATTTTGTAAATCATACGCATAATTTCGTCGACCCGGAATCTGGAACTCATACCCAAACCATCGAATCACTGTGGGCTGAATTTAAAAGATTTAAACGTAAAAAATGCTATACTAAACAGAAAAAAATAAAATTTTACATAAGTGAGTTTCAATTGAGGAGAAAATTTAAAAATGCAGGGAAAAAAGAATCATTTAAATTTTTAATTAAATTATTATTCTAATTTTTTATTAAATAATTTAATTATTTTTTTAATTATTATAATATTTTTGATTTTAATTATACTAAAATAGAAATTGATCTAATATTCCCAAAATGTTTTCCCGCGTCCCTACTTTCAAAGTCTACCCTATATTTTTTCTTATCTTATGTTATTTTACTTATCAAATATTTAAAAATATAAATTATTCATTTGTTAAATCTAATTTCTCTAATTCAGTTGAAATATTATCACTCAATTCTTCACATTTTAATTCTTCATTTCTTCTTAACAAATTATTCTCATGAAAATTAATATTTTTCTGTTTTAATACCTTTTGTATTTCAGATACATACACTTTATCATAACAGCAATTACCTAAAGCATCTCCAAACTGTCTCAGTGCTCTTTTTATTGCATCTGTCACTGCTTCTTTTTTTGCTTTCTCAAATGCATTAACTTTGCTTCTTTGGTTTTCGCTGCTTCCAAACCCAATATCCTCTTTAAAATTACCATCCATCAAACTAACCCTCACCACCACACTTACTCCCAAGCTGATTTTACCAACTGATTCATCACAAAAATCTAAAGTTACACTTTTTATTTCTGATGACCATCCATCATAACCAAATATATTATTTGCAATAGAAATTGCCACCCATCCTTCTATATATGCTAATTTAGTGCCATTAAAGCCTTGTCTATATTAAATGTACTCAGGTCCTAATTTTTTTGAGAGAAGTGATTGGATTCTTTTTCTAGTTTTCTTTTTTATGCTGTGCATGATTTACAACATAAAATTTTAATAAAATAAATACAATTTTTTTAATTTATTTATTTTATTAAAATTTTATCCTTCAATGAAGAAAATAGAAGTGAAAAAACATGTGCCATCACAAACCAGAAATAAAAGAGAAATAATCAATAAATTATTGTCAGATGAACTTAAGCCAATTCAGTTAACACCTGTCCATGTTTTGATTATATCTTTATTGTTTATGGCTAATGTGTTTTTATTACATTTATACTCTAAGTTTGGGTCCAGTTCTTCCTCTTTACAAATTGTTTTTGCTATGCTTATGGTTTTACTTTCACTGTTTTTTGGCCTTTCTTTGAATAAAAAAACAAGTTAATGTTTTATTTGTTTATTTATTATAAAATTAAATAAATAAAAATTTAATAAAAATTAAAAAAAAAATAATAAATATACAATAAAGATACCTTAGTAATGTTATATACCAAAAAAATTCTTTATACTTCTAAATTTGACCATTTTTAATGGTATCATAAACCAAATTAATAATTTTTATGATATATTTAAATAATTACATTTAAAAATGTTTTTTATATGACTTTTTAATCAATAATAAACAAAAAATTGAGTTTAGATACGTGTATAATTGATTTCTTTACAAATTAAGTTGTATATCTTTTAAAAAGTGAAAAATATTTAAAAATAATTCTTAAAATATTAAATTTTTTACCTTTATTTAAGTTTTTATAAGCATTAGCTAATAATTGTATTAATTTTATTATATTTTAAATAATTTTAGGTTTTTTTTCGTTATTTCCCCACCCTTATAATTAAAAAATATTAAATAATAATTCATAAAAAAAATATATATAATTTTAATTAATAAAATAAATGTTATTAAAATAATTTATAATTTAATAATTAAATATTAAATTAAATAATTACCTTATGACAACAATAACTTCTTTAAACCCAAGTCAGTTAACTTTAAGAAAGCTTCACTTCCTCCTTGGCGAAAACAATGAGAATGAGGTCGAGGTCGCACAACTATTTGGTTTGATAAAAAACCAAAAAGTGTGCAGCATTTGCGACTCTCAGATGTCATTGATAAAAACGGTCAAAACCAAAAGTTCTTTGCGTTGGCGTTGCCCAAGGCCTTTTAGGCTCGAGGAGAGCATTCTTTGAAGGCACCAAATTGGAAATCGGTAATATTATCGAATTTATATATCCATAGTGTAAAGAAGAATGTTCCTTTAAGAATATATCTCACGAACTTGGGAGGCATCTGAGAGTTTTGTAAACTGGAGATCATATCTAAGAGAGGTATGTGCCATGAAGTTAATGCAGCCCGACCTCATCCTCGGCTGACCTGGTGTAAAGGTTCAAATTGATGAATCATTGTTTGTCAGGAGGAAGTATAACTGAGGACGTTCAGTGGAGCAACAATGGGTATTTGGAGCCGTTGATTGCAACACTGGAGAGTGTGTTATCATCCCTAAAGAAAACAGGACGGAAGAAGAACTATTGACAATAATTCTTAAACACGTCAGGTTAGGAAGTATAATTATTTCAAACTGTTGGGCCTCATATAACAATTTACACTTATATGGATATACTCACTATACTGTAAACCATAGTGAGAATTTTGTAGACCCTATTTCTGGAGCGCATAGCAAGTTGATCGAAACTGTTTGAATGCGCTCAAAAAGGAGAAATAAGAAGGAGTCTGCAACAAAAAGAGATTTACTTGAAAGTTACTGTATTGAGTTTATGTGGAGGTTAAAGTATGGAAAAGATGCTTTTAAAAATATTTTAGATCATATTAACGAATTTTATTAAATTTTATTAAATATTTATTATTTTATAATAACAAAAGATTTATTTTATTTTTTAATTTAATATTTTAATTATTAAATTTTATTATTATTTTATTAACATTTATTTTATTAATTAAAATTTTTTTATTCTATTTTTTTTTAATTTTTTAATTTTTTAATTTTTTAATTTTTTAATTTTTTAATTTTTTAATTTTTTAATTTTTTAATTTTTTAATTTTTTAATTTTTTAATTTTTTAATTTTTTAATTTTTTAATTTTTTTAATTTTTTAATTTTTTTCTTTTTTTTTAATTATAAGGGTGGGGAAATAACGAAAAAGTACCTAATTTTATTATACTTTAAATAATTTTTTTGCATAACCCTGCAAAAATATTAAAATATTTTTTTACTTTTATTTAATATTTTGTTTTGATTTTTTTTCCACACTGTAAGTAATTATTTAATTTATTTTTTATAAAATATTATTTAATATTTTCTTTATCTGACAATATTAAATAATTAAATTATTAATTTATTGAATAATAAATTTATTAAAATATTAAACTATTAATTTATTGAATAATAAAATTTATTAAACTAACCAATCATAATTTATTAAATAATTAAACTATTAAAATAAATTAAATAAATCAAATAATTAATTTATTAAATAATTAATTTATTTTTTATACTCATTTTATTTATTATCTCTTGAGTAACAACTTTATAATACTAGACAATCCATCACTTCCTCCTGGCACTAATGCAATAACAAATGCTACAAAAGTAACAATCTGACCTAAACACAAAAACAAATGTAAAAAGTAGCTTTTTACATAATAACCAGCATAGATGGTTAAGAAAGTACATGCCATAAAAGCAACTGTATAATTTCTCTTCTTTCCTCTAAAAACTTTCTTGAAATAAGTTTTAAACCCAAAAATAAAACCAAACATCAAAAAGAAGAAATAATTTGAAATTGCATAAGGCAAAGCAAATCTTATTGGACTGGTTACAGCGCCAAGAATGTTAAAAAATGAGTAAGCCATGGTTACCATTCCTATAGCCAAGCAGAAGAAGAAGGCTAGCATTCTTTGGCTAAAAGTCATGTTAAAGTGTTCTAGGTCAATGGATCTCTTCTTAAACAAGTCGTTCTTGGTGAATGGGATTGAGAATTTTGTGTCTAATGAGTCATTCATGTTCAGTGCGTTCTCCAATTCTGTGTACTTCATTCTTACCCCTTTGTTTTTTTTAGTTTTAAATTATTTAGAAATTTTAATTTTTCAACCAATCAAAATGAAACATAAGATAAGAAATAAAAATAAAATAAATAAACAAATAATTTATTTTCACACAAAATTGTTAGAGTTTTAAAAAAATATTTGAATTAAATTACTTAGAAAAAAAAAGAAAATATTTAGTATAAATAAAAGGTAAGAGTTAAAAATAACATGGACGAAAAAATATATACTGGGTAGTTGAGAACATGATGGGTGGGAAAATATTTAAATAAAAATAATTAATTATTAAATAATTTACTTAAATAAACTAATCGATAAATTAATTAATTAAATAAAAATAAATTGATAAAATGTAAATAAAATGATTTAATAAAGGTATTAATAAATAATAACCAATAAATTAATTAAAATTTTCTATCCCATGAAATGTCTGTACATACAGTGGAGGAAAAAAATAAGAACATTTCTATAACAGAACTGGTAGATTTTCTTTTAGATAAAGGGCATATAACAAAAGAATTTTTTTTTTATTGCTGAGGGATGGGAAATCCTACGGAGAAATACCTCAGGGTTGCCCCTTCGGCAGATACTGTGAGCCTTTCACACACTAATTAAAAAAAAGAATTTACATGTACCAAATGTAAGAAGTGTAATATGAAAATCGGCTTTTCCAGTAGATTAAAAGACAAATATTTCTCTTCGTGTAGTTTCTGCTGCAAAAGCCAAAGTTTAAAAGAAAAATCTGCTTTCGCAATTCAAAATTGAGTTTAAATGAAGTTTTTAAATTAATAGCAGGCTGGTGCGAAGAAAGAGCTGTCAGTGAACTTAGCCCAAACTTATATATTTAATTCCCGAAAATAATTAAATTACTTAAAACAATTAGAAAAAAGATAAGCCAGTATCTATTAGAGATCTTTAAGGAGCTTGATGGCTTAAATAAGGAAGTAGATATTGATGAGATGCTTATAAGCAGCGTAAATAAAATAAGGGCAGGTTAGTACAAAAGCAATGGCCTTTTGGATATATTGAAAGAAGTACGCCGGAAATCCTCCTGAGATGCGTAGAAAGAGATTTAAAGAAGTACTATCAACTGCCATAAAAAAATTAAACTAAGAAGAATTAATAATATACTCAGATCCTTGGCCGGCTTATATGAGTTTTTTTTGGAAACCCTGGCAACCCCTCTATACACACTTGCCTGTAAATCATTTTCAAAATTACGTGGATCCGATCAAAAATGCTCATACCCAAAATATTGAGAATTTGTGGATGAGAATTAAAAAAATTAGAAACCAAAAGTTTGTGTTCAAGAACATATTTAGATAATTATTTGATGAGTTTTGTTTCAGAGAGAAATTTTAATTTTAAGAAAACAGAAGATATTTGATTTTTAAAGTAGTTTTAAATTTAATGTTTTCCAAAAATAAATAAAATAATAATTTACTATCTATTCCTTATCATTATCATTTATTAATATCTTTATTAATTAATTTTATTCACTTTTTCTTGATTTAATTTATTTGTATTTTAATTAATTTGTTTGTTTGTTTAATTAAATTATTTAATAATTAAATTATTTGTTGCCGGAATCGGCATCTTTTTTTATAATATTATTTAAATAAATCCTTTTTATGTACATATTTTATTTATTTAGGATATATTTATCCTTTTATTGATCTCTAAGTCTAGAACATTTAATATAATTAATGTCAACACCTAATGATTGACATTCCCTATTACATTATTTTTATTTAAATATTTTCCCACCCATCATGTTCATAACTACCCTGTATATATTTTTCCCACCCATGATATTTTTAACTCCTACCCTAAAATATTATCGTAATATGGTTGTAAAAATTTCTAGAAAAAATTTAGAACACAAAAAATATCAAACAAATTATATATATTATAAAAACTATTTTCTAAAAAGTTTAATAAATATCCCATGTTATTATTACAATATAATTAAGTTTTATTAAATATTAAAATCTTTAATTTCACATTTTATTAATCTGATTGTTTTATAAACTTCCCTCTGCCATTACGGGTAAAACTTTTTGAATTTTTATGCTTATTTAATATTAATTTATATTTTTTTGTTAATTTTAATATGTTCCCAATATTTGTTTTAATATTTTACTCTCAGAATTCAATTCTGAATATTTATTTTTTTGAACAACTGATATTAAAATATATTATTTTTACAAAAATAAAAATCTAATTTGATTCAAATATATCATCAAAGGATTATTTGAAATTACAAAATAATACGACCCAAGACAAAAAATATCCGTAAACAACTTTGATTTTCAATTTTTAAAGAATATATTAAATATTTGCCTTAGAAAAATATGATATATTACAAAAGAGCCTAAAATCTTCTTCTATGTAAATTAAAGAAAAATAAACTTTAATTTTAAAAACCAGTGATGGAGTATCTCAATCAAAACGGAGTAAATTTAAATATTTAAATAAAAGTTCATTTGTACCCCTAGAAAAGAAGAATGAGGAAAGCAGAGAGTAAAAAAACTAAAATGAATAAATCAATATTCAACAACTTTTTAATTAACGGTGGTCTCAAAAACCACCACAACCAGTATAAAATTAATATGACAGTAAACAGTGTATTTTATTAAGCGAGGCTTGTTTTTCAATTTAGAAAATAAAAAAATATTTTTAAATTAACATTATTTAAACCATTCAGTTTATGATATAAAAATTAACACCAAAAAGTTTAAATATTTTAGATGATCTTTTTCAAAATTATTTAATATTGAAATTTGTGATTAATTTATCTGCAATAACAATTAATTTAAAAACAGTTATGGTATTTTAACATTTTATTTTATTTTTAACACGAATTAGAAAAAATCTTCATTAGGGAAGATAATGTTAATCTTTTGTAAGAAAAAATTAGATTCTTGATGTTTTTCCATTTCGGATTGATAATATAATATTTTCCCAAATTCATCAAAATTTCATATCCTTCTTTAATCGTATCAAACTTTATTTCAAAATTTTTCCATAATTTAATAGTGTTAATAATAGCTTTATCAGAAAATGGAAGGTTTCTATTATACCTATTAAGCAGATTGTCACAATAAGTATGTTTGTCAACTGAATTATATTTGGTAAATCCTCTTGTTAAAAATAAAATAAAAATAGCAAACAATCCTACCTGTTTGTAATTGTATTCAAATTCTCTTATTATTAATCTACTCAAACGAGGAACATATCTTAAATTTTTTAAATTTCTATTCTTTTTCATACTTTTTTTAATAAGAAAACGTAGCTTGAATTTTAAAAGGGGTTTCTTGTTGTTGATGATATGAGTATTTAATTTATGTGACAGATTTTTTAAATTTTCATTAAAAATCATTTTATCGTTTTTGCATTAAATTCCAAACCTTTGATTGCTTCTAAAATGGTTTGGTATGTAACAAAAGAATTTTGAGGATTGATACTAGGGATTTTATAAATGGGAAGTCCCAAATAATAATTAGGTGGTACTTGGTTGTCTATTACGCTATTGTATGCCAATCTTTGTTGAGTGAAATGGTTAAATGGTGTTTGGTATGACGGATTATTGTGAGTGTGTTGCCTTCTTCCTAAATGGTTATTGTTATAAAGCATGTGATTTAAAGGTAAAGGATAATTATTAGAGTCAATACATAATCGAGGACAATGATTTGAAAAGCTGTAATGACTGTCAACCCCAGGAGAAAGCATTATAGAATTTACACAAGGATAGGTAGAATATTGATTTTGCGAAAATCTGTTCATTTCTCCCATATCTGATAATGTAATTCTCTTAATAAAAATAATTATATGCATGCCAATTATTTGTGAGAATTTTGAGACCATGGTCAGTACAGGTAAGATTTTTTATTCCCTTTTTGATTAATTAATCTCAAATTGAATACAAATTTATCAAAAAGTTAAAGAAAAACTAAAAACAATAAGATTAAATATTAAATTTGTATTAACAAAACGCTTCTGTGATTAATTTTAAAATAAACAAAGCTACAAAAAGGCAAAGCGTCAAACAATAGAAAATTTTATAGGTGTCAACTTGCAGACAACCCTTAATTAATCCAGCTTAAAAATAAAATAAAAATATATTTAGTAACATTGTTTAAAAATAAAAAATATTTATTTATAGGAGAAGTATTAGACAGCAAAAGAATTTTCGATTAAATCTTTCAATCAAAAACTAAGTAATTTTTTTCTTAAAAATAAATTTTTGATCAAACTAAAAATTTTAAAACTCTGAAGGCAAAATTCTTGAATAAATAAAAAATTATTTTACGTTTATTTTTCATAAAATAATTCATTCCCGCCTCATTCTCCTTGAGGGGCATGAAATGAGTATTTTTTTATTTTTAGTCTCTGTCGGCAAGTTGAAGCCTATAAAATTTTCGGAGGTTAACGCCATGTGATTTTTTACCTGTCTTTACATCGGAAAATGTATAGTTAAATAAATTATCAGTTTCTTTATCTTAATTCTGCAAAAAAATATGTTGTTTTAAATATTTTAAAATTTTGTATAAGCACTGCAAATTTAATTAATTTCCAAGAGCCTTGGGCTTTTTTGATTATTAAATAAGTTGAAATATTAAAAATTTTTTATTTTTATTATAAGATACTATTCAATCAATAAGGATCCCTTTATAATTAAAGACTGTTTAGATCAGCCAGAAGTATTTTTATATTCCAACGCAAAAATATATTTAGCATATGTTTAATATTGTCGTACCCGTTGGGTTTACGACTTTTATTTAAATTATTATTAAAAGGTTTCATACTACTTTAGGGGTTATTTAATTTTTTCCTTATAACTTATTAAGGTTCTCAGAACCTACAAACTAATTTCTGTCGCATACGACAATATTAAATTATAAAAGCTTTAATATAAATTAAAGCATAAATATTTTCTGTTAAATCCTTTGAACGGTGGAAAATTTTCTAATACATAAGATTCACCAATGTTAACTTTTTTCGATATTTTAATACTTTATACTTTTTTGTTTCATTGATTTATTCAAATGTTTTCTTTACTTTATGTTTTACAAAAAAAAATTGAGTAAGTAAATTGTTTTAGTTAATGTAGACATGTGGTTAAGTAATAAATGTTAGTTAATAGTGAATCAATGGTGTGTAATCCATTGTATGATTCGAATATTTAAAAATGGTAGTATCTAAAAGAATGTACTGTTAGATATGTCGATGATGACAATCCAGAAAAAAAAGGAGATGATATTACTTCTTACAAAAGGAATATATCATCAACTTCCTCTTTTAAAATACAAATATAAAATTTAAATAGATATATGGGTTCTGAGAAACATTTATTTAATAAAAATATAAAAAAGGCAGGTGTACCAAAGCAAGCATCCAACCATATACATTTTTAGTATTTAATATAAATGTTTTCTTTGATAATATCTTTATTCAAATAATAAATTAACTTCCACTGTAAACCTTAAACTAATGATAATATTCTGTGACTAGACCCTTAGAGAAATATAAAAATAACAGATTTGAAAACATATAAAAATTTAAAATGGTAAATTAGATGATATTTTACACGTTGTTTTGGTAATGAAAAATTGCTTAGCTTTGGATTTTATTTTTCATGATCAATTACTTTATATAAAAGTAAATTTTTTGTTTAATTTTATGGAATGAACAAAATGCCATGAAATTAAAATGATTTTGAATCATGTAAAAGAGCTCATTTTTTACCACCTATTTGTAGTCAACCAGTAAAAGCTCAGTTATTTGAATAAACGAAGATAAAATTAATAAATATAAAAAATTTATTTTTCTTAAGTTTTAGTTTCATTTTTTTATTGCTTAAGGATGAGAAATCCTACGGAGAAATACCTTAGAAAGTTTTAGTTTTAGAATATTTTTACATAGCGGTAGAATGAATACACAAAAAAAAACATTTAAAATCATAAATTGAAAATTAAGAATCCGAAACAACAAAAAGCAAATTTTCAAAAGAATTTAAGAATTATTTAAAACACAAACCAAAATTAATCGAAAGGTTATTGAATAAATTAAATACCATCACAGTTTTAATTTTACAACTATTTTAATATAAAAGGCACAGTAACAAAATCTAATCTCCAGTAGATAAATTTTACACACGGACCAAACCTTGTATTTAAATATAAAAAAAATTCAAAAATAAATACAATAATAAAAGATTATTTGTTTATTCTTGGTTCATTTGTTAAATTGAAATTACTTTAGAAATAAAAAAATAGATTTAATCATACTATTATCTTTTAATTATTTACCATAAGACATTTTAAAAATATCTTCTCTAATGAATTTAATGCAAAGCTCTTATAAGAATTTGCAAGAATCTTAATTTTAGCACTTTCAGGGTCTAAAATATAATACTTTCCTAAATTTACCAAAATATCATAACCTTCTTTGATAGTATCAAATTTTAAATTAAAATTCTTCCAAGTTTGTATAGAGTTGACAATAGCCTTATCGCTAAATAGATTATTTCTATTATATCTATTTAGAAGATTATCGCAAATATTCAAATATTCCCCTAAAATATACCCTCCAAATCCTTTTGTGTAAAATAGAATAAAGATAGTAAACAACCCTGCTTGTTTGCAATCATAATTGAATTGCTTCATTATTAATATAATTATGTGACAAACGTTTACAGAATTTTCAGGAATTTTATTAATTTCCATACTCTTTTCAAAAAGAGAAAATAGATTAGTTCTGTAAAAGCATTCGATGTCATTCACACTGATTTCAAATTTAAAGTTATCATTATCTGATTTGATGTCGTGCTCCGTTGCGTTATCTAGTGCATCAAGTTTTGGGTCTTTTATTGTTTCTAAAATTGACTGGTATGTTATAAAATGACTCAAAGAATCGTTATGTTGGATTTCAAATAAAGATTGTGTTAAAGGATAGTTGTACAAATTTGGATACGTAGTTGGGAGATTACAAGTAAGATTTTCTTGTGTAAGATTATTGATAGGTCTTTTGTATGGGTGGTATTTGTGTTTGTGTCGAGCTATGTTTGAATGCTTATTTTCAATGGGCATTGGATAAAAAGGTGTTAATAGAGGCTGGCGATCAAGATTAAATAATAATTGAGGATAAATACTTGGAAAGTTGTGAACAAGGTTTGGTAAAAAAGGAACCATTTGTTGATTGACATCAAGTTGAGTTGTGAATTGTTCTTGAAAATTCTGTATTTCCTCTGGTGTATTTGATAAAATCACATGCTTTATTAAAACAAAAACAAAGGCTATAGTTTTAATCTGCGTATACATTTTATTCATGGGTAATAAGAAGATTTTTTGTTAAATTTTCTCTGATTAATTATCCTAAAATAGACACAACTTATTTTTATGTTAAATTGTTATTCTAATTATTGAAAAATTTTTTAATATTTTAAAATGAAATATAATTTTTAGAAATAAAAATCAATACTTAAATAAAGTTTTAAAAAAAGAATTATATGATTTCTACAATCAATAATACAATTTTACTTATATGCTGAGCGAAATTTCGACTGATCAGTCGAAGTTGCCCTTTTCGTCCAGCTATATTAAATTAATTTTTTAAAAATTAAATTAAATAATAATTAAAATTACACAAACAAAACAATTTAAATTGCTCAGTCGTGAGCATTTAATGGCAGCAATCTCTTTTAATAGTAGTAACTGAGCAATCCCTCACCCCATCCCACAAGAAAGGGGCACTCGTCCAATTTCCCCACACCTAGGGTTAGGGTTTAAAAAATTAATTAAAATATTAAATAAACATAAAAAAAATAATAATAATAAAAAGTAAATAATAAGAAAATAAAAAATCTTAACTTAATATATAATTATTGATTAAGTAAATTTCTGATATATGCTCAACTAATTTAACAAACTTTTTTTTTACCTTTGGCGTCACATAAACTCTGAAAAATGTAAGTGAAAAATTGATCTATGTGTACCATATCTTCTTTATGTTCTTGTTTCAATTTCTGCCATACAGATTCAATGCGATTAGCACAAGCTCCGGTATCAGGATCAACGAAATTCTCTCTGTAAATCACAACATGATGGACGTATTCAAGGTTATTTAGACCATTATAGCCAGCGTGTCCATCAGTATAAATAGTGGTCCCGGGAAGTATGTATCATAGAATAGCTTCTATAAGGATTGCTTGAATTCTATCTAGGATATGAATAAAATTACAATATCCTAAATTATTATCATGCATCCCAAGAATTCAGCATTCTCTAACAAGATCGCCGATATGATATTTCCTTTTTACAAGATAGTATTCATCTGTTTCAACGATACTATCTTGTCCGCTCAGCAACACTGGATTATTTATAAAGTGCACAATGCACACCTCTCTTACAAAATTTAACCAATCTACTAATGTTTGCCTTGAATTAATTGATAATTCATGTAAAAGATTGTCAATATCAAGCTCTCTACGTACAAACTTATTGAGTAATAGTATTATTATGCGTATAGAAAGATGAGAATTTGAAAAAAAAAAACATTCCTTTTGAATAAAAATTTCTTTACGACAGTTTTTTAAAGGTCATTGAAAATAGGTTCCTTTATTTTTATCGTCACCTCTTGTTTGGATTCTCATTTCTGCACCACAAATACAAATCTTAGTAAGAGGTAATAACCCGTGCTGCTGAGCGAAGTAAATGGCTGATTGTTCCGTAGGGATCCCGAAAAATAAGTTTGCAAAGGTTATAGTTTCTGAGAGCATGCCTCAAATATTATTATTTAATTATATTAAAAATTTTACATTAATTATTAATTTAAATATTATTTATTATTAATATCAAATTTTATATTTTATTTATTTATTTAATTTAATAAAAAAATACTCTAACCCTAGGTGTGTGGAAAACTGGACATGCGCCCAGGGGGTTGAAAGTGTCTGTTTTCTGTAATTACAAATATTTTCTGCTTTTTCAAAAATATTTTTTATAATATATTAGATTCTTGATTTATTTTTTATTTACTAAGATCAAAAATAAGATTATTTAATCAATGAAATAGCAAATTTTGCAAATAAATCCACTTTTTTAAATACTTTGCCCCCAAGTGCTTCCATTTTCTCTTAAAATTCTCACATCCTCTAGTTTTTGTGATTGTTTTTCAGCTTGAAACAAAAATTCTGCTATAGTCTGTATACTGTAAATTATGTTTCTTCTTTTAACTCTGAAAGTAAAGAATATATAGAAGTGTGTTTTGTTTCAGCAATTGAGTTTAAGTGTCTGTTAAAACCCTCTAAACTATTTGAAGTAGTCGGTTTCTTCTTTATTTGTTGTTCATATATGTTCCGCACTTTTGGGCCGTGATTTAAATCTAACATCAAATATAAAGTTTTTGACAAACCAATCAAATATTTCTAAGCTCTTAATGAGACAATTTTTAAAATATAAAAATATATTTTTTATTTCTTTTTTATGGCTTATATAGGTACAAATGCCAGTGCTAGAAGTAATTTGCAATGAATGTCGAAATTTGAATTGGTTTTGTATAGTTTTCTATACCCTGTTTCGTAAGTCTACGTTGAAATAGTTGATTTAGATGAAACCAATAACCTTGAATTTTTATCTCTTCGAAAATTTTAACAGACATTTATATATAGCAAATTCAAAGTTTATTAAAATCTAGTACAGTTTATTGTGGGTGATATGCGTTATCATAAAATGGAATACAATATTATATGATAACTCATTTTTTATTCATAAAGCATAAAGCAAATTGTATTTGAACTTCGTTGATATATGATTGAACTTTTAGAAGCTGTTTAAGATTCTGTGGCACGGTAGTAAAACTAGCGTCTTAGTTTTACCTTTCGCTCGTGACGTGTAATTAATAAGAAAATCTGTTGTGAAAATAATTCTTCTATTTGGATCTAAGACTCTTGTATCATGATGATAAAAAGCTTGTTCATTTGAAAGAAATTTGATTTCGTTGGGTATATAAGAATCCTTTTCAAATTAAACATTGTATTATTTCCTCGTTTTAGCGATTATATCCTTTACGTATTTAGATTTATATTATTGCTAAAAACACTTGAGGCCTTTTGACGAGCGCACTGTAGACTAGGTTTCTGTTAGATTCAGTAGGGCTCAAAACTTCTGAGTTGGATATGATATCCAAAACAGATGATGTCAATCCAAAACAAGGAGGTAAGAAGTTAAGTAAATGATTGGTTCAGATAGTTTCAGAGAAACTATTTAAGAATTTTAAATAAAGATGGCATTTAAGAAAAACAATAATTATTCTAGTAAAAAGTCTTCGGCCCCTGAAAGGGGTAGCACATCCAACCTTCTGTTTTAAATGTTTGTAATAAAGCATTTCTGTCTAATCTTTTAAATCCGGGCCGTGGTTGTGAGAAATTTGCTTTGTTAAATTGTACTCAGAATCCGTGTATAGTTTTCCCAGACAAGTTCCATCAGAATATCTCCAGAACATTTTTAGGGTTATTACAAGCTTTAGGGTTATAAGAAAACCCTTCATAGCACAACATTTCTTTACATTTTTTGCTAAGTATGAAATGCTCTTTTAGGTTTCTATGCTCATTAATAAAAATATTTAACATTATTTAGTTTAATTATTAATAATAAATTAAATAAAACTAGACGAAAAAAGAGCAATTTCGACCGATCAGTCAAATGCGCCTTGACACTAATAATTAAAACTTAAATAGAATTATAAAAAATGAATTATATGATTTTAACTATCAATAAAACAATTTTAAGTATATTTGGCAAAGTTTAGAAAACATCAATACAAAAGAAAATGGATTTATCAAAAAAAAGAATATTTTATTTATTTCTAAACAATATAAATTTTTTACTATAAAATGAGTAAGAATTCAATATTTTAATTGAAGAAATTACCATTAGATAACACTATATATGTGCCTAAAATTACATGCCGTGAGTGTAATAATTAAACGGTTATACACTTAAAGAAGAGCAATATATATGTAACAAGAAAAAAAGCAGAAATAAACGAAGAATTTACAGGTATACATTTTTTAGGAATGTAAAAATCAAAATAAATAAATTTTTGTAGTTTAAATTTAATTATTTAGCTAGAACATTTGCAATTGTCTTCATTTTCTTACTGAATTTTCCAGTTCTATTATTACAAATAGACTGGTTTATTCGTCATTTAATAATCTACTCCATTAAAGAAGAGGATATGGCAATGAATGTGGAGAGAATCGGAGTATACACTAGCATACCAAGATGGGAGATAGGAAATACCATAAAGGTTATAGAGCAGAAGGTGTTCGGGTAATAACAGGTGTTTAAAGAATCCAAAAGAAAAAGATATTTGTTAGGAATTTGAGAAAAGAGATGCAAAACCATTCAGGGCTGTATTAAAACAGTATATAAAGCCTGTTTCTATAGTGCTTACTGATTGTTGAAATGCGTATTTTCCTGGATGTAAAGAATTCAGTCTTGAACACCATATAGTTTACCATAAAAAAATATTCCAAAACATTAAGGATTGTAAGCAGGCGAGCACGATTCTAGGGCATAATAATGCATTTAGGGTGTTGATTAAATCGCGAAACAGGAATAAAATGGCTTGAAGTCATATTTGCATTTTTTTCTATGGAGAAGGCGGCTCTGGTATAAAATAATTCCATAATAAATAAATAAAATAATTAAAATATTTAAAATAATTAAAAATTTTAAAAAACAATTTTAAAAAAATAATTAAAAATATTTATATATAAAATATCTCCAAAAACAAAATATTATTGTTATAGAATATATAACAACCCTTTATAGTTTATTTTTAGAAAACAATTTATATTAGAACATTTTAAAATTAGTTACTCTTGTTAACAACAATAACAATCATCTCCTGCTCCTCAAGGAGCAGGCAGCAGGAGATGATTAATATTTTAGAAATATAAATATAATTGTAGAATTTATGATTTTTTTGTTTGTTTCTTGCATAGGTTTTTACTTTTATTTTTTTTAATACTATTAACTGATTAATTTTACCATTTCAAGGTTTTGTCCAAAATGATAAGATAAATCAATTGCTATAAGTAATTTTGCCCAACACGTAATAATATCAAATTTTTAAATTACTTTTAATATAAACTAAAAAAATTATTTTAATCAATTTATTCATATCGGAAAAAATCAATCAATTTCATAAAAGCATTATATAAATCCTTTTCATCCTTTTTTTGTAAATTTCTTTTCTTCCATGAAAATTCTTTTAAAAACAAATGCATTCTTTCTTTAGAAATTCCAGCTCTGTCTCTGTACTCCTTCTTTAAATGTGACCAAAGATTTTCAATTGAATTTGTAGTGTATCCATCACTATTTACAAATCCTTCTGTGTGGTTTATTACCTCAAGTTCCGATTCAAATAGTTTAGCAGCTTTTGGATATGATGGATATCCGTCAGATATTAGCAAAGTCTTTTTTTCAATGTGTTTTTCAAAAGAATCTAATAGGGTCAACGATTTTCTGTTTGGCACAAGCTTAAGGAAAAAGTTTTTAGAAGGGGAATTATCAATTCCTCCAAGTATCCACTAAATGTCTTTAGTGTCATCATAATATGTTGAAGGATTGTTGATGATTAGGCCATTGCAGATCGCTGTTTCGTCCAACTGTACCTCTAGTCCCTTTCCTCCAATTTTCCTCTCCGGTTCTTGTATTTCTTCTGTGATAATGTCCTTTATTTTTAGGTAAGTTACCCTAGAAACTCTACTTAAATTAATGCCCTGATAAATAGTATAATCCAAGACATAACAGTAAAAAACTCGCAATATATTACAAATACCCACCTGTAATCCTTCTAACTTTGAATTTAATTTTATTGACCTTTGATTTCTGCAATTTGAATTTTTACATTTAAACACCCTTAAATCAACACTGCTACACATAGAAATCACTGACATTTCCAAAGCACAACTGGGACAAGTAATTGCCTTTTTGATTATTTTGTTGTCCAGAAGAAACTCATAGCACTTGTTTGGATCAAGAAAAATATCCAAATAGGGACTAAACTCAATTTTGTCATTAGTTGTTTTCTTCATTTTTTTAATAAAATTTAATTCAAAAAAAATACCATTAGTTTAAAATAATTCCACCCCTTAAGTAAATTAGGGATAGCTAGTCCTAATTTACTTAAGGGGTGGAATTATTTTAAACCAGCGCCGAGAAGGCAACATAAAAAAATACTTGGAACGATTTATAAAGTCCTCGAAATAGATAAGGTATAATAAAATTTTTTTGTTTAATATATATTTTTTTAAAAAAAAGTTAGAATTTCTTAATCAAATTTGGTATTTTGATAATTTATTAGAATTAGAAAATCGAAAGAGGGTCTTAAAATAAAAATCTTTTGTTATTGTTATAGCCTTAACAAAGCATCCGGGTTCAACTCCCGAGGGGGCTTCTTTTTAATAATTTTGATTATTTTAATTAAAAATAAATGAGCCCAGATGAAATCCTTAGTGAATAAAAACAAACAAAAAAACTATTCTTTTAGTTTAATCCCAAGGATCATTCCATTTCTATAAAAAGTGATGATTGGTTCATATACTTCTTTAAAAGCATATAAACTTAGAATTTAATTAAAGGATGTCTTTTAAGAACACTTTTTCTAAATATATTTTAATAAACAACAATGCCCACGGCAACAGCCAAAAATTTAACCCTTTTAAATTAATAATTTTGAATCACCTGGTATTTGGATTATATCCCCAAGGATATAACAGTTATAAATCAAAATTAATGCCTTTTTTGTTATTAACGTAATTTCTAACAAAAATTCTACTCGCATAACAATAAAATAATTTAATAAGGTTAAGTTTAGGGGTGTCTTTTATAGTAAAAGTATCTGCATATTTTTTATATCCAGTTCAATAGACTTTTTTCGAACTTTTAAAAAAATAAATTTGTTCATAAAATTACGAACATAGGTCATTGAAAAATAGTAATAATTTGACGACGCTGTTTTTGATAAAATTTTAAATTTCGAAATGCAAATAAAAAATTATTTATAAAAAAGAATACTGCCTAAGACTATTAAGCGTACTTAAATAAAAGATGAAAACATATTTAACTTAAACTCATTTATTTTTAGTGATAAAAAGAAAGCATTACAGTCTTGTATTGACAATAAATACCAAAATGGATATTTAGATTGTCTTGTTTGTACAGAATCGATGATATAAATTGCTTCTTTTAAAAGGCAGTTATTAGGTTGTGGTATCTATGTTGTAATAGAACTTGCTGAGCAAGAAAATCAATTACGCCTGAATTCATTTCCTCTTATGCATAAATACTAATTTAAAAGATTCGTTTAGGCAATTGTTGCTTTCTTTCATTTATACGAATTTCTAAGCTATTAGAAGTCTAATAATCAATGAATAAACTTTAATAAAATTAAAAAAATACGCTATTAATAAGATAAATATTATAATGAAAATAAAATTGTATAACGGGTTAGAATCTATGCAAAAATGTGAAGAAACAGCAATTAGTAATGGATTGCTAATTTCTAACCCAACTTATTTAAAAGATGTTATATAAATACTCAAAGGGTAATAGGTTTTGTAGAAAAGACACCGTCGATAAATTTTGTGCTAAAACTTATTATAAACAACCATTACTAAGATAAAAACGATATTCGGAGAATATGTGGCTAAATGTTGTATTAATTTGACAGATGGCTATCTATCGTGCTCTGGTGCTTGTAGATACAATAAATTGCAACATTTTTTAGTTAACCATAGTATAGTATTTGCTTCACTTAATAGCTTCAATACAAATATTATTGAAGGAATATGGGATTTTCCCAATCCTGTGTATAGAGTTAAACACGCTTTCTAAAAGTAAAATTTGTGATTTTATATGTGATTTCACGCGCAATAAATTTTTTTAAATAGTAAGACATGGATATGTACAAGTATCTTACTGATGCTAGTGAGTTTGCTTAGATTTGAAGGCCAGATACTAAGAATTAAGATTAAACAATATTAAAACTAATATAAAATAAATATTGATATTAATTGTTACGTAAAAGAATGTGAATAAAGCAAAGCAAATTTAAATGAATATTTAATTTATATATAAAAAAAATAATTGGAACTCAGGCCTCTTCACCTTAAAGGGCCAAGATAACTTGTTTACTAAAAAAACTTCAAATAATTTCATAATAATAGTTTAATATTTAAATTGCATTCTAGTATATCATAAAAAAGGATTGTTATTTGTATTTTATCTGTTTTAGAAAAAAATTAAAAATACAGCAAGACAACTAAATTAATAAGTGATATAAACTTAGCAATTTAAATTGTTTTAAATATATTTACGCTTAAAATTATAAAAAAATTGACAAATCTATAGATTTTTAAGGTCGAAAATTTGTATGTATTTTAATCTAAAGTATCTTAAGTAACTGTGTTTTTGCGATGTGTAGATGGAAGTAATCAGGCTCTTAGAAAGTTTTACAACAACCAGCGCGTTTTTTAAAGGCTAGAATGCCCTGACCTACATTCTTATATTTAGTTTATTTGTTAAAAAATGATTTTTCTTGCTCGAAAATTTAACTAATGCTTTTCTCTCTCTTATAAAAATATTGGATAAAGGGGGTGGATTTTTCTCCTTTTAATCTAGAGGAATTGCTCTCAAAATATTTATTCACTTTCTTTTTCATCTTTTACCTCCCTTAACATATAAAAACCTTATATCTTTCCAGATAACCAATCATTTCTTACCATCTGGGGATTATGTTTTATGATTGTTTCATAATTAACCAATCAACATAATCCAACTTCCCCCTCCTTAAATAATTTCATCTGGGAAGCATGTCTTGTGTGTTCCTTATTATCAGCCGTAATAATCCTGTATACGTCTCCATATAATCGCTCTTTAACCACACCTCGTAAATTAAATTTGTCTTCCATTTTGTTTTTTAATAACTCGTTTTTTAAAAGGACTATGTCGTTTTTTTCAAACTTGTTTTGTTTCTTATTTCTTCTCATAAACTCTTTTTCATACTTCTCGCTGTTTGTGTTTACTGTGTCCCAATTACTTTGCTCATATGCTTGAGAAGGTGTCATTCCTATAGCGCGATGTTTCGTATTATTATAAACTTCAACAACTCTCGGCAACGTTTTACTAATTGGACCTTTGATTTTTCTCAAACCATTTCGTATGGTCCGATTGGCCCGTTCTACTCTCCCATTACTCTGGTGGTAATAGGGTATGGCGAATATATGTGCTATTCCTTTTGATTTTACCCACTGATCGACCTTTTGATTTTTAAATTCGCGGCCATTATCGCTTATTAAGGTTTTCATCGGGAAAGTTTTGTTTATCTTTTCTAGAAACTTAACTACTTTAAAAGACTCTTTCGTTTTGACATGTGTCGCGAATATTCTTCTCGTAAAATAATCAATAGCAACTAAAATTTTTACTTTTGGTGCTATCTCCATCGTATCGATTCCGATTCTTTCTCCCGGATAAGATGTTTTTATATAATAACAGCTTTTACCTACTTTATGGTCTTTTCGAATGCAAAGTTCACATGTTTTCAATATGGTGTTTAATTTACCTTGAGTAATATTTAGACCTGTATCCTTCACTTGATCTAAAATTGTTTTTCTATGGTTATTTTCCTTGTGAATATTCAATATCTTTTTTATGATTTCTTCCTCCTTTTCCCCCGCCTTTGACATTAAGACAGGGGCTGCTCGACTTAGAGCGTCAGAAGTTATAATTTCGGAACCTCTTTTGTATTTTATTCTAAAATTAAAACCATCGAGCCTTTCCAACCATCTTGTGAGACGAGAATTCCCAAATTCTGCCTTTTTTCTGATTTCTTCAATGGGCTTATGATCTGTCACCCATAAAAATTCTCTTCCATGTAAAAAATATCTCAATTTTTCCATTGCCCATACTGCGGCAAGGACTTCTCTTTCCGTGATGCTATAATTTTTTTCGGTATTCGTCAAGCTTCTTGATAGATAAGCGATGGGAGTGTTTTCTTGTCTAAGTGTGGCACCTATACCAATATTTGAGGCATCACTTTCTAACACTAGTTCTTTACTTAAGTCAGGTACTATAAGTTCCAAGTTTTTACTCCATTCTAATTTTATTTCTTCAAAACATTTTTGTTCAGTTTCAGTCCATAGGAACGTCTTTTCCTTTTCTAGCAATTTGTATAATGGTTTAATCTTCTCTGTAATATTTTTGATAAAAATGCGATCATAATTAATTGTTCCTAAAAATCGCTGTAACTCCCGCCTTGTTCTTGGTGTTCGATATTCTAGAATACCTTGCTTTCTCTCAGTTGTCGGTTTTATTTTGTTAAGACTTATTAAATAACCTAAGAACTGTACTTCTTCTTTGCAAAAAACTCTTTTTTCTAAATTTTCTTCTAAGTTATATTGATCTAATTTTTCTTTTACCAATCTAAAATTCTCGTCGTGTTCTACCTTAGTTTTTCCAAAAATTAAAATATCATCAATATAGCATAAACACTTACTTTGTATAAAGTCTCCCAAGACGTGATTCATTGCTCTTTGAAAGATGCCTGGGCTGTTTTTGAACCCTTGTGGCATCTTCTTAAACTGCATCAATCTTTTGCCTGTGTAAAAGGCCGTTTTCTTCCTATCTTCTTCAGCTATTGAAATATGATAAAAGCCATCTTTTAGGTCAATCACACTATAAAATTTCATGTCCCTTAAGATCACAAACATCTCATTGATGCGAGGGATTTCAAAACTATCTAAGCTTACCAAATCATTGAGTCGTCTGAAATCAATACAAAATCTTAGAGTTCCATTTTTTTTGCGTACCAACACTACGGGATTTAACCAATCTGACGTGCTTTTTTCTAATATACCTCTTTTCTCAAGATTCTCTACCAATTCTTGAAAATCTATTTTGTCTTTAAAACTTCGTATAGGCCGTGTCCAGTTTGTTGGACCCTTCCCTTTTGTATCAATAGTGCAGATTATAGGCATAATTTCTCTGCAATCCAATTTTTTTACAACAGTATTTGATAATATGACTTCTGAATTATTATTATTTAATATCCAAAATCTTTCTTTAAAGTTTATATCTTTATAACTAATAGTCAAATCTACACACTCTCGGGAATTCCACTTATTTCCATTACAATTGCTAAATGTTTTTGTTTCCTTTTTAATCAGTATATTACTTAACCCATTCAAAAGGTTTCTTGGTATCAAACTATGGCTTGCCCCAGTATCAAATATAGCTGATGTTTTCTTACCATTTAGTAGAATTTTTCTTTTATCAATCAATTGATTTCTTGTTTCTACAATATTATTTATATCTTTTTCTTCCTTACAATTATTACTATAGTGTCCTAGTTTTCCGCATTTAAAACACTTTACTTCATTGATGTTTCTCTTCGATTTAGTATAACTATGATTTTCCTTCCTGAATTTTTGTTTTTCTTTTCGATTTTTACTGCAAATAAATTCTTCCCATTCGATTATTCTTTCAATCGATTTATCTAACGTAGTCTCAAGAGAGAAAAATATAATTTTAAGATCGTTTGGAAGCCATTGGCTTCTAATATGTTTTAATACTCTTTCTTCGTCATAATTTTTTTGCTTTGACCAATCTGCCAATCTTTTGACAAATCCGGACCATGGTTCGTCTTTGAATTTTTTAAAGTTATCTATACTGTGTCCAGTACAATAATCGATAATGTATTCCTTAAACTTTTCCCACTTTTTAGGGAGTGCATTCTCTGTTCCCAACAGATAAAAGTTTTCTTTTAATTCTTGTTCCGCGTCTCTTATAACATCCAACATCTTATTCATCTCGGACTTTGATTGAAAATTGGTATCACATTCTAACATAAACAATTCGATTTTAACATCTTTCTCTTTCATTCCTCTTTTAAAGAGTTTTTTCCTTTCATCAGCGTTCAGATTTGTCTTTTCCCTTATTTTTCCATTACTAAGGTACTGTATAGACTTGTCATTCTGATTTTTAGGATAATCGTTTGGAGTTCTATCTCCAAGGGTGGATTTTTCTCCTTTTAATCTAGAGGAATTGCTCTCAAAATATTTATTCACTTTCTTTTTCATCTTTTACTTCCCTTAACATATAAAAACCTTATATCTTTCCAGATAACCAATCATTTCTTACCATCTGGGGATTATGTTTTATGATTGTTTCATAATTAACCAATCAACATAATCCAACTAAAGGTATTAATTTTTTTATTTTTGAGTTAATATCACCACTTTTTTGCTATAAAATTGATCTTTATTCTTGTTATTTAGTTAAAATCATATTAATTTTAAGTTAGTTTTTACTTTAATTAAATTTAAATACCGTGATCAAAACAATTTGTTAGAGGAGATATCTAATCTTTTTTGTTGTTAAGAATATGAAATTTTAATATTTAGATATAATATTTTAAAATGGGGGTTTAAAATTATAAAATATCTATTCAATTAATAAAAAATTTATTTTTTTATAATTTTTACCTCTCAAAAATAAAAAATTGTTTAGAAATCACAAGATATGTTATTTTTTTAAATTTTTTAGATTTAATTCAGTTTTTATTGTTCTCTTACATTTATATTTTAAAGGCTTTAGATTGCAAGCATATATTTATGAAGCGTAAATTTTTAAAAAAATAAGATAAATGATATTGACTATTTACATTTGATAATTTGTTTATTAATCCTTTTTTCAAAAAAGATTGGTTTTTTTTAGATTTTTTATTAAATATTTTGTAAAAGAATTTTATATTTTTTTAATTAAAAATGTTTATGGCTTAAACAACGATTTGATTTTTTTAAATAAGTAATTTAATATTTTACAAAATATTTATTTAAATTTTTTCTTATCTTAATAAATTGATAGCGTTAATTAATAGCTTCGAAAAAAGATCCCTTATATGTTAAATTGTATTTTATATTTAATAAAAGTTTTTTCTACAGAAAAAATATTACAAAATCACGTTCTCAAATATAAAAACGATTTGGAAACACTATCTGCTCTTAATGATATCAAACCATTCAAAAAGGTGGAATTCTACACTTTTAATAATGGGGCAATATATTACAGATATTCACAAAAATATCTTTCTTTAATCGCCGATTTAAAGAAAAACAAAGAAGCTTTTCCATCCAAAGTTATTTTATTGTGCATTCTAAATCTTATTTTTAAGATAAATTATCGCGCAGATCTTGCAATACAGCGTATATATGACAAAAAAGATAAATTTATTAGCATATGTACTGGATTAGATAGCAAAACTAAAAAAAATAAACTTCCGGAGAAGTTGACACAATTTTTTCTACCATATTTATTAAATGAAAATTTTTTCAAAAAGAAAATTCTTAAAATCGAAAGGAAATATAAAAACAAGCATAAAAAAACGGGCGCAGAACTGGAAATCTGCTATTTTAACAAGTTTTTAAAAAGGTTAAACAAATTAAATAAAGAATTTTATAATTTCCTGCCTAGAAACTATCTTGTCAGATCTTTCCTGCTTGAGGAACAAACACGGGGAAAAGGTAAACCTAATTTTGCCGAAGAGTTACAAACGTTAAAAGAGAATTATGATTTTAATTTAATGGACAAATTTTTAGGGTCTTATCAATATTTGATCGAACTTTTATTATGTCGCAGTGACTTTAACACAAACAGAAAATTTATTCATCACATAAGTTCTAATATGCTTCTTAAATATAAATCTTTAATATTACTATTATCTCAAAACAAAAATGATTTATTTACTAACAAATTCTTACCTAGATATAAAATAGTAAATTTATTTAATTTATATTTTGATTTGCTATATTCGAATTATATTTTGGCAATAAAAATTGCAAGGGAAAGATCAAGGAAGTTATTTGTTTTGTATAGATTGTTTATGATGTATAAAAATATAAAAGAAAATGCATTTCTGAAATTGGATCCATTGTTTAATTATGAAAGTTTTATATGCTCAGAATCGTATAAAAGGTTAGATATTAGCTACCAAAATAACTCCGAAACAAAGAAAGAGGTATTAAGGTTTTATTATTTTCTTAAAAATAAGAAGGTTTTGTATGGAACTCAAAAGTAATATTTTATCAAAAGGGTACCTAGAATTAAAGTATAACAATCTAAACAAATTTTTAAAATATAAATCTTTACCAAAGACTTATATAATATTGTTTTTTTTATCATACCTCAATAAAGCTTTAAATTATTGATTTAATTTTATCAAAATTTGTTGTAACTTTCCAATAATTAAAATCTTGATTTGTTAAAGTAATCCTTTTTAAAATTTTCTTTTAAATTTCATAATAGCAAAATATCTTACAATTTTAAAATTCTGAAAGTTAAAAATAATAATTTTCGTAAGAATACTATTTTCTGGAGTTAATATTGTAAGGTAATAATTTATTTCATTTAAATAAACATTTTTTGAGCTAAGAACAAGTATAATATATAGTTTTGTCTTTAATTAATCCTGAACTTTTTTAGTATTACGGTAAATATAAATATCGCGCTATAAATTTATCGGTCACTCATACAGTAGGTGATTTACAAATATTCTTTATGGTTGTTGTTTTCATATTACTATTTTTTTATCAATCCACCAAAGAGAAAAAAGTTTAACTTTAAATAAAAGTTTATGGAGAAAAATATAAGCTTTTGGAGACTATTAATCTTTTTAGATCAATAATATAGATAAATTTACTGTTATTTATAAACTTTGATATAATTGTTTATACAAATATGTAGTATAAAAATTTTTCATTTAGATATATAATTTATCAAAAGAAAAAAATCCACATAAATTTACCATTATTGACCTCGATTATTGCTTTTATTTCGATCTTTTTGCAATATATCATCAAAAATTACTATATTGTAACTCTTACTAAGAATAAATTTTTATTAAGTTGAAAGTAAAAAAATTTCCAAAATAATCAAAGTGTGATTTTAGAAAACTATAAATTAAAATGAAAACCTTAATGACAAACTGCTGAATCCATGTAAAAGTTGTAAAATACATTTTTTTTGTTCATTTTAACAAGTATTTTACAGTTTGTTACTTGTGAGCATTTGAATAAATATAGTTATGCAGGCATAAGCATTATTAAAGAAATAATTAGTATGGTCATAGAATTCTAATCTTTAAATGCCAAGGGACAGAATTATTATAAATTATATGTATTTATATTTTTGGTAAAAAAAAACAAACCAACCTTTTTAGAAAAGCAAATTGCAAAATATTTTGTTTAGTTGTTATAATTTAAAATTACTATTGGCTATTGAATCAATTATGATGTCTTTAAAAAAATTAATTTGTTTATAATGTTTAATTCTCACTCAAAAATAGGTATTTTGTTGATTGATGTGATTTAATTTTGCAATTTTATAAATAAAAAAACTTTTTGAAGAATTTTCTTTTGATCTATATTTACATATCAAATGAATAAAATAAAAATTTCGTTATTTTACAAATAACAAAAGTTTATAGTAAAAAATAAGATTCATTGGGCTCTATATCTCTTCATTTTCGAAATTTAATATGAATTCATCTTGTTATTAATGTTAATTTTAAGTATTTTGAAGTTTAATTTTGATTTGTAAAGTAATAATGTTTCTTTTTATTTTTAAAGAGATTAATATGCTTTTATTGAATATTTATATTTGTTTTATATATGATATTAGATACGATTATCTAAGATTTTGTAAATTAAAATTAAAGTTAGTAGAGATTTAATTATATTATACCAGGAATTTAAATATTTTAGACAACTTTTAGAATTCGTAATAAAATCTTATATTTTGATAGATTTCTTTTTAAAAAAATTAGCTATAAAACAAATTTTTTTTTAAATTTTCAAAAGTAGCTTTTAATTCGAAAATATACAAAGATATATGGAAACATCGGGTTTTTATAAATCTTAGAGGTTTTTGAAACCTTTAAGTCTATTTTATGCTAATATTTAAATATTTACCCAAAATATTTTACTATCTTATGATTTATTAATTTTTAAAAAATATTTTATCAATTTCTTATCTTAAATTTCGAAATTGACTTTTGAAACAAAAATAGAATTTATATTTAATCAAACCAATATAAATTTGGTTGTTTTTATTATTGTTTAAATATATAAAAATACAAAACGATAAGGTTTTTTATATTTTTTGTATATATTAAAACGAAATTTTTTATCCCGTTATCAAAGCACTTTCTATCAAAATTTTATACCCCAATGATATTAGTGTTTTTAATAAGTTCACTTTCTAGTGACTATCCAAATATAAAACAACTTCTATCTCAACCGTCGACATTTACATCTTTGTATCAAGTTAAAGGTGAAATGCTGAACAGAGATATTAATTCAAGAAAATTTGTATTTCCAAACGAAAAAAGCAAACTTATAACTAACACTATGAATTATGCCAAAGAATTGATAAGAATTTCAAATAAAAATAAGAATTTAAAACTTCTAGAGATAATTACTTTAAATATGATAAAATTAAGATTTAAAATAAACTACCACGCTGAACGTCTGATTACAAATATAATTGGAGATCGTTTAAAAATAAATGTATTTTTCCAAAAAGTGATCAAAAATCAATATAATGTCGAAACAAAAAAGAATTTTATCGAATTCGTAATGCCAATGGTTCTAGAAAGTATAACACAAGTTTATAAATTTGAAAACAAACAGTGCTTTATCTCGAATTCCGTTTATGATATCAAATCTCAGATCTCTCAATTTAATTATTTTTTAGCATCCTTTGTTGCGAATACGAAGAATCAATTAAAAGTTAAAATACATTATACTCTTATTTTAAGCCCGTATTCAGCTGAAAATATTACAGATGGAGATGATAAAATTGTTGAAAAGGAAGTTGACAGATTAGAGAAAGAACCCCTTTTTTTGTACTTGGTTAAATTTTGTCCTACCCTGGATATGATATCTTCCCAATTTTTTAAACATTGTGATTTTAAACCACATGTTAAAAAAAAGTTCATTATCATATTTCAATTATGCTTCTTAAATATTTATCAGTCATAGATTTGCTTTTTAAGAAACAGTTTGATATATTTCAAATAAAATATATTCCTTTGTATAAGCTTAAGATTTTAGAAGAGCTCTTGCTAGAATTACATCTATATGTTTATCTAATTTCGTTTAAATGTTCAACACAAGTTGCAGTAAGAAAATTTATTATTCTCAAATCATTTTCTTGGTTTCTTAAAATAATAAACAAAAATTATTTATCATCCCAATTATTTGTTTCCTTTACCGAATTCAACAGCCCTGGATATGCATTTAAATTAAAACTTAAAAATAGTTTGGAGCTAAAGAAATCTGGTTCAAATGAAAGTAGCCCGTATAAGAAAAATATTCCTTATTTTCTTAACGTATTATATCAACATTAAATTAAAACTTCACAAAGTTTTTATATTAATATTTTTAATTTTCTCAAACTTAATTTTTATCTCCTTTATTTAAAAGTCTATTTATATAAATATATTATCAATATCAATGATATTATATACATGTTTGTTATGTCGAACATAATTTTTGATAATAATTTTAACAAAAGAACCTTAAATTTACCAAAATTGATTTTGTAGTTTATTTTAAAGAAAAAATTTTAACGATAATAAGTTTACATAATTTTGTGAACTTGTTTGAATATTTGATAAGACAAAATTGAATGCAAATTTAGAGAAAATTTAAATTAATATATGATAAACACTTACTCTTACTTAGTAGGCATATCCATTCTATTTACTTTATAGTATATACGTTTAGGTAAAAACGTTACACAATCTTTTTAATAAATTTCTTATAAAAACACAAAGGCAATTCTGTTTTAATACTTATGTTTTCTTTGTTCTTTTATTATTATTAAAAGGCTATTTTTATAAATTTAATTATATAAAGGACCTTTTTTAGGTGTTTAAATTTTTTGCGGGGCTCTTTATATGAAGTTTTTTAAAGACTTTTGTTTTTAAAAGTCAAGTTTCTAGAAAATATCGAATACATGACAAGGAATGGCAGTATAACATGAATAAAGATCAAAACCGAAATTTATAAATTTAATGAAAAGGTTTCTAAAAAGTAGTAGAATTATAAAAAAATTTGATTAACTTTTTTAAATTTAAAAGCAAGCACACACTTATTGTGAATTGGAACTATGACGTATAGTCTCTGTGGTAGCTCACGGCTCCTAAGTTGTTTTTTAAAAAATTTGTAAAAATTAATTCATAACTTTTATTTAATTCTCTTCGCATGGGTAAGAGTTCACACACCTATTTATTCTTTTAGGACCCGTTCTTTCGGAATTAAGAGACCAGTCTTTAGTACCTTTCAAATTCTTGGGTTGATCTACAACAGTCTCCACTATTGTTGTTTGAAATCAACCTTTTTTAATTAAAATTAACATTGATTCCTTTGGATTAAATATCAAAAGGTAATAAGCTATAAAAGAATTTTATAGCAAAATAGGTCATAAAATTTTTTATTATTATGTACTTAAAAAATTAACCTTTGTTTTATTTCATTTTAATACTTATTAAAAGCGTTTTACTCTGTGAACCACCATAATAAATACAATTTGTTTTTATTAATATCGTATTTCTCTGTAAAATATTAGTCTTTCAGAAGTTTTTAGCAGTAAGACTGGAGAAATTTAGTTTTTAAATATAAATTTGATTTTCATTTATCATATTTGATAAAGGAACCTCCAGGGATGTATGAAAAAGAATCCGAGAGAAAAACATTTAAATAATAGTTTATTTTAATACTATTATTTAAATGTAATCTAAGAGACCACCATAAAAACGTATTGTTACAACCTCTATTTTGAATAATAATCGGATCTACGATCCAACGTGCGATGACATTCAAATAAATAAAAAAGTAAATAAAAGAACAAGATATATTTCAAAATTCGTTCAAAAGACAATCTGAGTATGATTTAAATAACTCTTTTATGTGGTGTTTTCTTTAAAGCTCCACCTGGCGAAATTAGAAAATATAAAATATATAAGATTTATTAAAATTATTTAACGAATCAAACTAAAAAAACTAAACTGTATAAAGATTAATTCAGATTATTTTCTTAGTAAACAATTAATTTATATTTGTATACAGGTATTTTTTTAATGATTTATAAACAGAGCATGCGTTCTTTTTACAAAAAAAGAAGGGATGATTGTTAGATGCGTTTAAGTGCAGTTGTTAGATCAGGTTATTTTAATTTCCTTGTGGAATTTGAAATTAAATGTTTGAATTTGTCATTATTTTATTGCCTAGGGATAGAAAATCCTAGTAAAAATACCTTAAGGTGCCCCAGTCGGCAGATATTGTAAGCTTCTCGCACACCAACCCCCTATTCGCACTATTGACTGTTTAAGTCCACCCTACCGTATAAGTTTTGATCACAAGAGTTTAAATTTGTCATGCAATTTATAAAGTGTGTTAAAAAGTGAAACATTGAAAATTCCTCCGTTTTCGGAAAATCCCAATTATTTAAAAACGAACAAACATACAATAAATACAAAGATTAGTTCTATTAATATATATTCGTTAACTTAAAAAATTTTTTTGAAAAAAACAATATTTTATCGGCTGTGAAAATCACGCGTGCTAAGAAAAATGCAACATCATTAATCCGGAAAGGTTCCTGCCAAATCTAGAGATTAAGTCCTGAGAATACACTCGCCATGTCTAAAAAAACTCACAGAAGCATAAAGAGCACAAATTTATATAATTTCAAAAGAGGGTTAGATCGTTCGTAGACTAGCCAGAAAATTCGAAGTAAACACTTAACCACAGTCAAAACTATTAAAAAGAAAAGCAGATAGGAGATTTAAGCATAGTGGAAACAACAGAAGACCCACCAAGTGCACTGCTGCTGTTATGGATCATCATTTAAAAAAATTTAAAAAGGTGCAAAACCTCCTTAAGAAAATTGTCAATTTATGTAAAGAAAAGGACTCAAAAAAGATTTCATATGTATCGATAAGAAAATATCTTAACACAAACAATGTTTTTGCATATAGTCCTGTTTAAATGCCATTTTTAAGTCAAAAGCACGTCGATCTAAGATACAAATTATCAGAGAAATATTTGCTTATGGATAGAGGTCTCCACAAGAAGATTATTATCAGCGATGAAGCCAAGTTTGATTTGCATTTTTCAGATGGAAAATATTCAGTGTGGCGGGAACCTGGAACTGGGCTTAAAAAGAATAATTTAGTCCCAACATTTAAGTACAGCGGAGGAAGCGTTATGGTATGGGCAAGTTTCTCATATCATAGTATATGTAGATTGATGTTTATTGATGGAATAATGGATGCACCAAAATATGCTTTTATTTTATCTTAAAATCTTAAAGTTTGCGCCTAATAAATGGGAATTCCTAATTTAATTTTCCAACACGACAACTACAATAAGCATACTTCTAAGTTGGCCAAGAAATATTCAAAGAAAATGAGATCGAAGTTTTAGAATGGCTTCGTTGGTCTCCTTATTTGAACCCAATTGAAAGTTTATGGAGTATTATCAAGAGGGAAGTAGCCCAAACATTTAGAGTCGTTAAAGCTAGAGATATTATCGGCTTGGGGTAAGATATTAAAGAATCCCACTGAAAAATTAACTGGTTCCTTTAAGAAAGGAGCAATATTAGCATATAAGGCGAAGGGTGGTGAAATAAATTATTAAATATTAAACGTTGACTGTTTTTTAACAATCAAGTTTTTGAAAATTAAAAAATTAGCATTGTATAATTACAAATATTTACAAAAAGTGTAGATAAATTTTTATATTAATATAACAAAGATACAATATTTATTTCCCTATTATACAAAGATAAACAAAATTTATGTATTGCGTTTTTTTAACATAATGTAAGTGAAAGCAATATTTAATGATAAAAAGTATAAGTCCACGGATTTGAACCCAAGGCGAAAAATATAGAAGAATATATGTTTTGTCAATGACTTCATAAAAAATTTTTTAATTTTTAATGCACCATAAAGTCATTGATAATTAAACAAATATAAAATTTTACTAAAAACTGTAACATTCTAATTTATTATGCAAAAGAGCATAATTATAAAAATGAGAATTAGGAAAAAATCTATAGAAATACTTAGATTTAATCGCTATGAAGATTTTTAATTTGATTTTTTTGTATTTAATCAAACAATTACTTATATGATATTTTTGTTTTGTTATTAATTTTTAATACTTTATAGAATTTGAATAAACAAAACCCCTTTTTAACCTTTAACAATCTTATTGAAAATAAAAAGTGTCATTAAATTATAAACATTTGCATACAGATCAAAAAGAGTGTTTTTATTTTTTCTGATAAGGAGCCACTCTTATCGTTATATCAAGGATAATAGTATTAATTTTAATTAAAAAATTCATCCAAATAAAATGATTATGTTTCTTTCATTTACATGTGTATTTATCTCAGTAATACAAATGTCACACGATTCTTCTTCAGGTGATGATCTTAATCTTGAATTATTACAAAAAAAAACCGAAGATAAAAAGAAAATGGATATCACGTATAAAAAACTAGATACTAACACTATTTTTAATGTTTACAAAAATTCTTATTATAATTTACAAAAAAAATTAGAAAGAAATAAAGAAACTAAACTGTTCAAAATAATTGTTTGGTGTATTCTTGATCTAGTTTTCAAAATAAATTATCGTGCAGATCTTACAACGCAAAAAATTTATGGTAATAATGGAAGGTTTATCAATATATGCACGTTTTTAAAGAGTAAAGTCATTAAAAACAAAGCGCCGAGTAAACTTGTTAAATTCTTTCTCCCATATTTTTTAGACGAAAATTATTACGAAGGAATATTATGTAATATTAAAACGCATAATAAAATTTTTGAGACAACGAAAAACCTTGAAATCTTTAAATTTAATAAGCTAATTAAAGAACTTATTAAACAAAAAAGTCTTTTCTATTCTGTAGATCCAAAAAATTACGTGCCAAAACAAGTTTGCTTTACAAAGAAAAAGGGATTTAAAAGTATAATCGATATGAAAAAAGAATTACTTAAATTGTTTAACAATAATGATTTTATAAAGTTAACATTATTTACTAAATCATTAAAAGCTATTATTGAAGATTGCTTGGATCTAAACGAGGCTGTTTACAACCAAAAAGCAATTCATCATGTAGTCTCTAATATGTTAATTGAATATAAATCTACAATTTTTTTGCTATTTAATAACAAACAAGAAATATTTAGAAAAGAATTTATACCAAGATATAAATTAATTATTCTTAAAAATCTACAAATCTCCTTGTGTTTCTCTACGTATATTTTAGTAGTAAAGTCTACAAGAGAGATAAATTTAAAGAAATTTATTATTTATGAATTATTTTTTTACACAAAAAATCTTTTAGGACAAACAAATTACATGTTAAATTCAGAATTAGATTTTAATTATTTTTTTCAAAATAATATTTCTGAAAAAATTGATATTAAATTTCCGGGTAAAACTATTTCATTAAAGAGCAAAAACAATCAAGGAAAATATTTCTTACTTGAAAATATCATAGAATAATTCTATTATTTTTATTAAAAATTAAAATATTGTTTTAAATTTTCTTGTTCATCATTTATTAATAAAAATAAGTCTTAAACTTTAATTATTGTAGTTATAATTTTTGAATATTCTTAATAATTTTTTTAGTTGATTGCTGAATACCTTAGAAAAATTTAATAATATATTTCTGAGAAAATTAAATTAATAAGTAATAATTTATCACCCCAACTAACAGATCCACCACCAAAATATTAAGACAAACTCATATTTAGATCAGTAAATAATAATTATTCTCTAAACAAGATACCTGCACCTGAGAGGTACGACACTGAATAATAAAAAATGATTTATTTAAAGATGTAAATTAAAAAAATGATTTTTTAATAAATAATAATTAACATAATTGTCATTAATTAATATTTCTCATATGATTATTATAGGTCATAATATAACAAATGATTAATTTAATAAATTCCGAAACAGAAAAGATAAAATTTAAATATGATTATGGTTCTAACCCATCGAAGTTATGATAAAGAAGATAGTAAGCATGAATAAACAAGACAACATAAAATCTTTCTATTTAAAACATTTGTTTACGGAGAATTCTCCCTCTAAGTCAGACAGTAGTTAATATTTATATTTATTATTTAAATGAGATTTACATTTTATAAACTGATAGAACCATATGTATTTTTTATAAAAGATAATTTATATAATATTTTAGAAGATAATGGTTTTAGTTCTGTGTGAGAATTTTTCTTCCTTGGGTCACAAGAAATTTCAAATTCGAGTTTTTTCCATGAGGGAATAAATAATAGCATTACTAGGGGATTGATAAAGCTATAGGTAACTAATAAGCAATAAAGCGAATTATAAATAGCCAATATTTTAAAATCTTGAGGGTTAGCAATAAAATTTATATTTTTAATTATAGATGAAATAAGAATTTACATGTAACATTACATTCATAAACTCAATACCATATAACTACCAAAAAAATATCATAGAAAATAGTAATAATAAAATTAAAAAAATATTCAGGCCTATTTATGCTGAATATAACTTTTATTTATAAAAGAATATTGATTACAAAAATATTAATTGATAAACCTAAACCCCTCAAAAAATTGGGTATTATGATAATATTAGACATATAGAAGATGTCATACAAAATAAAAGAGATTAATTTTAACTCTCTTATAAAGGATTATATCAAATGATCATATTTTTTAAGTATTTAAGACTAAAATTTAAACATAAGATGGATTCAAGAAAACATATTTATTTTAAAAACACGAGAAAAGTTTAAGCACCTAACCCGATAATACTTTAAATTGAGTTCAATTTAAATGAGTTTGATTATTGAATTTAAAAAAATTCTATAACAAAATATATAATTTGCTAAATTAATTAAAATACTACATGTATCTTATTTATTTAAATATATTTCTTTAAATTTATTTAGATAGACTTGAAGACAAAACATACATTTCTTATTTTTTGTATATTATTCCAGTAATCATCGCACAGAAATATGTTAAGATTTTATAGGACTGATAAAAATCTTGATAAATTTGAAACATTGAGATTATAAAGTTTACAAGCTTTTTTTATTATCAACTTTCATTGTACAAGATAAAAGTTAAACACCCTTAGTTTTATTTTTGATAGTTTAATTAACTAAATAAATACTTGTATCATAATTAATGGTGTGTTTTTATTTTAGATTTTAATATATAAAGGTTTAATATCGTGTTAAATTAATTCTTTCTATAAATTGGCTCTAAATACTTAAATTTCTTATCATTTATTCTGCTAAGTGGAATATTTGATTAAAAATAATTATAATCCCAATTTAAATGATAAGGTTTATTTTTGTAACCATAATACTTTCAACAAAACAGGAATACGACAAAAGTCACTTAGAAAATTCGGATACACAAATGAAATCGCAAGTTCTAAGAGTTGAACAAACCAATATTAATAAAGGGAACGGGATAATAAACAGAGAAAAGGTAATTCTTTTATATAAGGAAGCATTAAGTTCACTAACAAATGATTTATGTGAGAATAAAGAATCAAAATTCTTTGAAATTGTAATATGGAGTATACTTGATCTATCTTTCAAGATATATTACAGAGCTGATCTTTTAACACAAAGAATATATGATAAAAATGATAAGTTTATGAGTATATGTACTCAGATGGCTTACAAAACAAGAAAAATTAAAGAACCAATAAAAATTTTAAAATTTATTTTACCGTACGTCTTAGAAAGAGAATATTTTAAAAAAATAATTTATCAGATTGAAATTCAATACTTGAATTGTACTGATGCTGAAAAATTTTTTCGTAAAAGTTTTAATAAATTACTCAATAATTTAAATGATTTCAATAAAGCGTTTTATGATGTAGAGATGAAAAATTATAAATATAACACTTCTGTATCTAAAAAAGAATTAGATGAGAAATTTTCTATTGATTCTAAAGGCCAATTAAAAATATTAAATGAGAATAAAGATTTTTATGAGCTTGATGCATTTCTCAAATGTGTTAAAAGTTTCATAAAAGCATTACTTATTCAAAGAAGCTTGGACAAAGATAAAAAAAATATTCATCATATAGTTTCTAACATGCTTTTAAAATACAAATCAACAATATTTTTATTATTTAATCATGGAGATGAGTTGTTTAGAAAAAAATATTTACCAAAATATAAGATAGAAATTTTAATGGATTTACAATTAGATTTATGTTATTCAATTTATATTTTAGCTGTAAAATGCGCAAAAGAAGTGTCAGTCAGGTTATTTGCTATTTATAAACTATATATGTGCTATATTAATTTTCGAAACCCAACATTAGACTTTTTTCGATCGATGTTAAACTTTCATTATTTTATTTCTTCTGATTTATTATATGAAATAAAGATAAAATTTATTGAAAACAAACCAAAATATCAAAGAAGAAATCATCGTGGAGATTATTTCTTACTTAAAACTATTTATAATCAATTTAATTAATTTATTAAAAATGTAATTAATCATTCAATAAAGAAATTTTTACCGGATTTTTTGAAAATTTTAGAAAATTGTTGTATTATTTTAAACCATAAAATTTAGCAAATTGTTTTTTGCAATGGGTTACGCAAAAAAATCTGATATTTTTTAAAATTAGAAATTTTATGAAAGACTTGCGATTTAGTGAAAGTTTTATTTTAGACGGTTTGAGAAAACATGGTTTTAAGTATGTAAATTAAATGTTGATTTTTGGAATTTTCTTTTGTTTTATTGCCTTTGGAAATTTGTTTGAATCAAGAAAAAGTAAGACTCAAAATTTTAAATCATAAAATTCTTTTTATAAGTTTTTGATTATTTTTATTTTTTATAATTGAGTTTTATTTTTTATAAACAACTTTTATTTTTTTAATTTTTCCTTTTTTAAATTACATAATTACAATAAAACTGAGGGCTCTGGTATAAAATAATTACCTTATTAATTAAATAATAAAATTAAATTAAATTTAATTAAATTAAAACAAAATAAAATAAAATTAAATTAAATTAAATTAAAATTAAAATCAGCATAAACCATTATTAATAAATATATACTTAAAAATATAAAAATCAACAGAAATTTTTTCAAATCTACAGTAATAATAATAATCATCTCCTGCTCCCTGCTCCTCAAGGAGCAGGGAGCAGGAGATGATTTTCAGTTTTTTTAAATTAGATGTTTATATTATCTCTAAGAACTTATAGTAAAAAAAATTATAAAATAAAAATATAAAAGGTATATACAAACAATTTAATTACATTTAAAGTAATCAACAAGAAGTATAAAGGCATTAAATAAATCATTTTCCGTTTTTTCTTTTAAGTTTCTTTTTTTCCGAGAAAATTCTTTTAAAAAAATACGAATTCTTTCTTTAGAAATACCGGCTCTGGCACGATATTCTTTCTTTAAATGGCTCCAGAGATTCTCTATTGAGTTTGTTGTATATCCACTATCATTTACGAATCCTTCTGTGTGATTCACTACAATTAATTCAGATCCAAACAATTTGGCGGCTTTAGGATAAGAGGGGTATCCGTCCGATATAAGTAAACTACCTTGTTTTATATTTTTTTCAAAAAATCTTAAAAGAGTCAAAGATTTACGTCGGGAACTAAATCTAAAAAAAGGTTTTTTTTCTGATGAATTATCGATGCCGCCCAATATCCATTGAATATATTTATGGTCATCGTAAAAAGAAGATGGATTATTGATAATGAGCCCATTACAAATAGCAGTCTCATCAAGTTGAACTTCAAGATTTACTCCTCCAATTTTATCTTCTGTCTCTTTAATCATATTAGTTATAAGATCCTTGATTTTAACATATGTTCCTTTAGACACTTTGCTTACATTTATTCCTTGAAAAATATTAAAGTCTAAAACATAACAATAGAACACTCGCAAAATTGCACAAATTCCTACCTGTAGCCCCTCAAATTTACTTCCAGATTTTATGCTCCTTTGATTTTTACAATTTTTATTTTTGCATTTAAATACCCTTAAATCTACATTGGAGGACAGCAAAGTCACCTTCATTGTCAGACCACAACTAGGACATTGGATGGCTTCTTTGAGTACTTTTCTCTCAAGTAGAAACTTATAGCACTCATTTTCATCTTTAAATATGTCTAAAAAAGGATTAAACAATTCTTTCTCTTTCTTTATTTTCTTCATTTTTTAGGAATTAAAAATTTAAAAATACCATTAGTCTAAAATAATTCCCCCCTTTAAGTAAATCAGGGCTAGCTAGCCCTGAATTACTTAAAGGGGGGAATTATTTTATACCAGCGCCAAACTGAGTTATTTAAAATAAAACTAATTTATAAAAAATAAAACTCAACTATAAAAAATAAAACGCTGTTATAAAAAATAAAACGCTGTTATAAAATGGTAAATCACAATTACTATAAAAGGTCCAATATTTTTTTAGTATTTTAGTTATGAATAAAAAAAATAATCTTTTTTTTTCTAATTGTAAATTTTACTTAACAATTCATTTACTAAAATAAACTCTCACACAATCATCCCCAAAATAATTAACCAAATACTTCTTAACACTCTTCTCCATTAACTTACATTCCTTGGTGTAATACGAATTATGTCCATTAAAATTAATACAATTCTCTTTTATTAATTTATAATCATTTATAAAGTGTCCTAATGTGACATACATCTTTAATTCACATTTATAAATTATCTTTTTTAAATACATTTGTCTTTGTATTTTACTTTTATAAAGTAAATCTTCTATTTTGTCAAAGAAATGTTTTGATTCATTTAATTTTGATATTTCATTAATTATGGTAAAAAGTACTTTGTTAAATTCTGATTGGTTAATTTTATTGTAATTATAATTCTTTTTTAATTCATTTTCTAAGGTAATATTGTTAATTTTATTATCTGATTGATTATTTTCATTATTGTAAATTGAACCATTCCTTTCTTCTAACCAATTATTTACCTCTGCTAAACATATTTTACCATCCAAACTTATTTCTGATTTGTTATGATTAAACATAATACAATTAATAAACACTCTCTTTAACTCATAAATAAACTCATTCTCATTAAAATATCCTTCATTCATTAATTTATTATTTATCACTGATAAACTTAAAGGTATTCTTACAATGTCTAAGTATTTTATTAATTTAAATAATTTATAATCTACTGGTTCAATAAAAGGACTGCTTTCTTTTTTACTTAATAACTTTGTAAGTAAATTATTCAATCTTTCTTTGTTTACTAAAATTATTTCCTTTTGTGGTAAAAAATCATAAACTAATTTTTCAAAATTATTGTAAATGTTTTTTATTTGTAAATAAATTTTTGATCCATATTTTTCGTATGTTAGTGCATAAAGTAATGATAAATTAATTTGTGTAAACAAATTAATTAATGATTCATAATCAATTGATAAGTCATTTTTATTGGGTAATAAACTTATTTCTAAAAAGGTTAATGGTTTAAATTCAAAGAATTCTTCTGTTTCTCTTTTTTCTAAAATTAATTCATCAATCTTAGAAATTCCTTCTAAATTAATTAATTCATTAATTAATTTATGATTATTCATTTGTTCATAATTTAATAAAAAAAGATCTTTTTTTATTTTAGGAATGTGTCTTTTTACTTTTATTAAGAAATCTTTTGGCTCGTATTCATTGATTTTTTTAATTTTAATTTTTATTTTTTTCTTTTTTTCTGCTGTTGAAGAAAGTTCTTTTAAAAATAAATCAACAAATGGGTCTGTTTCTACTTTAATAAGTGGTATTACTTCTACCTTCTTATTTTTTTCTTGTGATTCATATAATTTAAAGGAAATTAATTCTGATTCTTCCTCTTGTTCCTTTAAAATTACTTCATCACTAAATTCATGCAATTTTATTTCTTCTATTTTTTTTATTTCTTTTCCTTTATTTTCTAAAAATAAAATTACTTCTATTAATTGCTCAAAAAGTAAAATATCACTGCAAAATGGTATTAATTCATAAAACATTCTTTTGTATTCTTTAAAGTATTTCAAATAATCATTTGTTATGACACTAGAAATTAAATTTTTTATAGAAGTAAGGATGTGTAATTTTATTAAGTAGTGGTCTTCTCTTAGTAATTTAAATAAATAATAAATATCTTCTTTTAAAATTATAAGTATTTCTAATGCAACTAATCTTACTGCTGTAGTATTTCCCTTTAAGGAATATTTTTTTATGATTGGTTGGTTTAATTTAATATACCCGTAAATTAATAACCTTCCTAAAGAAAGTAAACAATTAACTGTTATAATATTATTGGGTGAAGAAAATATCAAATCTAATTTTCTGTACCTTTCAATTAATTCAAGTGATTTTATCAAAGATTCTTTGTGTTTCTCATTGATTATTAAAAAATTATTCTGTTCTGTTGATATTTCTTTATTTTCTTTGTCAGAAATTGTGTTTATGTAATCTTTCTCTTCAAAAAAATTATGAAAATCATTCAATTCTTTGTAAGAATCATCAAACTGAAATTCATATCCACTGCTTTCCTCTTTAGAATTGATTTCTTGGTAACAAAGTGGTAAAGAAAGACAATTAATTGCTGTTCCTAAATGGTATGAGTCATCATAAAAATTACTTTCATTATCATTGTAAATTAATGAATTATTAATAAATGAAGCACAAACGTCTCTTATGATGATTTCTCTGTCATTAAACCTTTTTTTGATGTAAGGGTAGCAAAGTGAAATACTTTTTATTAAATGTTTTTGTATAAAATATTGTGTAAAATTATTAAAATCATTTGGTTTTATAATTGTAGATCCTTGCAAACAAAACTTTTTTACAAAAAATTGAATTATTTTTTGATATCCGTCATATTTCGAAAAATTTATTTGGCAAAGAGAATTCATTGCTTCAATCCTGATTTTATAAAAAATGTGTTGGTCATAAATAATTCTTTCTAAAACTGAACAAATTTGTTCATTGGGCCTCTTTTCCAGTGCTCTGATAGATTCATACTGGCTTACCACATTTTTATCATTTATCAATGCTTCTAAAAACATAAAATCTGGTTGGTGTAATTCAATTCCTGACAAAAATTCATTCTTAGGATCAATCCTAAGCCAAAGCAAAGAAATAGAGTCATTCTCTTTCTTTTTGTTCTTCTTTGTTCTTGTGTGATAAGTAAAAACCAATTCATTTTTTTGCAAATTGTAAAAATGTTCAAACACTCCTTCTATTTCATGCGCCTTAATGCATAAATTACCATTAAATCTTTTATTACTGTTTGGCATGTTTGAAGTACTTTTTTGTTTTATTTGTAAAGAAATTTTGTTCTTTTTTTGTTCAATTTCAAATGTACACACAAAAATTACTAACCCTGGTTTGTTAACGTAAACCTCAAATAAATTATACATCTCTTTTCCTGTAACATTCTTAATAATTTTGATCAAATCTTCTGAGTAAACAACTATTTTCTCTAAAACTGAAAAAATAATCTTTTGTAAAAATGCTTTGCTTAAATTATTTTCTAAAATAAAAATAAATAATTTAGATTTGATTTTGAAAAAATGTGACAGCTTAGAAAATTTGCTTCTTTTAGGATCATTCAGTGCCAGTTCATTAACATCTTTGGCAACAATAAAATCCTTTTCTTTCTTTAACATAAAAAGCACTTCATTATTTCCTAAAAAATACTTTAAACAGTTATCACTTAAATATCCTATCATTCCTTGTTTTATATACTCAGATCCAATAAAACTTGTAAAAATTTGGTAACTCAATGCATATGAAATTTTTTCTTTAAAAATAAAGTTTTGTTCTATTGAAGAAGGGTTAGGTAAAAAAGAAATAGAAATAAAACAAGTATTTTTTCCTATGCATAAACTTTCTAAATTGGAAAATACAATCGAAAATTTAGGGAATTCAAAATTGATAAAATTTTCTAAAAATTTTGTGCACGTCAAAATGTCATTTATGATTTCTTTGACATTTTCTTTTGTTTTGTTAATTTTTTCATTTTGGTTCATGGGGAAATAAATTATTCTGCTGTCATCCCCTGTGACAACTTCTAAAAAATCAAAGGTACCCACAGCAAAATTTATACTTTCTTGTAATGCATTATCTAAATGGTATGAGAAAATATTATACTCCTTTTGTTCTACCATCCCTTTGTACTTTCCAGGTGAAATGACTGAATAACCTCCCTTTACAATGTAAAACAGGTCAAACGGGAAGCATAAACTGTAAATCACGTTTGGAAATATCATAAAAGAATTAAAGTTCAAATTTTCAGCCAAAAATTCTTTATGGTCGCACTTTTCAAAGAAATTTATGCAAAGATTTGTTTTATTCGTTTTGTATTTTATTTTTAGTTTGAAAGATTTCTTTTCTGTGTTTACGTTCACTTTTGCTATCTGAGAGCTAAGAAAATCTTTCACAAAGTTTGGGTCGTATTTCTCAACATATTTATTAGAATCAAAGGTTGTAATTTCAAAAAATAGTATTTCTTCTTCTGTGTCAGTAATCAGTTTAACTTCTTCTATGTCTAAACCTGATATCTTATATTCAATAAATTCTGTCCTGTTTTCACTCTCAAAAAGAGTTTCTATATACCCATTGTATATCCTTTTGTCTAAATCTACGTAATAAACATTTTTTTGTTTCACTACAATGTACTTTTGCATAAAGGAATAATAAAAATTCTTATAAATTAATTAAAAATTAATTTTTATTTAATTCAATTTTAATTTATTTATTTTATTTTAATTTAATTTATTTTTATATTTTAATTAATTTAATTTATTCTTTATATTTTAATTATATTTATATTTTATTTTAATTTTTTTTTAATTTTATTTATATATTTTTATTTTAATTTGTATCCAATTTAAATTCAAGTATTTTTAAACCATCCTCATTCGAAATAAATAAATAATTTTCTAAAACAGAATATTGCTTAATTTCATCAAAATAAAACCTTTCTTGTATATTTTTCATCCTTTGAATTATTAAGGTATTAAATTCTACTTTTAAAAATTCTTTTTTTGGTTTATCCCCAAAATCATATTTTCTTTTCTCAAGTAATTTCATTTTATTATCAAATGTACAACTAATAAAATTCTTATAAATACACGTTAAATAATTTTCTTCCAGCTCAATCTCATATATTTTTAAAATGTTTAATTCTTTTAAAAATTTTTCTAAATGAATGTCTGGTCTTTTTACTCTTATTTTTATGAAATATAAAAATATTTTGCATAGAATTACGAAAGTTTTCTTTGAAATTGTATTTGTTTTGATCAGAAATTGTAAAAATGAATGTTTAATGATTTTGATCTTTTTGAATTCCATCTCTTTGTTCCATTTATAAACAATTATTTCGTTTTCAGTATAAGTTAGTAAATAATCTTTGATCGCGGAGAATATCTCACACTTTATTGACACCAAAAAAGTGTTTTTGTATTCGTATTTTGAATACAAATTCTCAGTTTCGAAAAAGATAAAATTGTTGTCTTTTTCTTGTAAAGTTAATGAATCAATTATTTCTGTGTTTTTATCATCTAAAAAAGTATTCTCTTTCATAATTTCTTGCAAGTTTAGTGATTTAAGTCGATTAATAGATTTTTCTAAATATTTTTCGTTTTGCGTTTGAAAAAACATTGTTTATGAGTGTTACAAAATATTTTTATTTGTATATTTTTAAGTAAAAAAACTGTTTCATAAATTTAAGTAAAAAAATTTTACTGCGAATTTTTGTTTTGTTTTAGTAAAATTTATAAAAAATATTTTTTTTAATTATTTTATTATTTGAGTTAAAATATTTTTTACCTTGAGACTATTGTTAATATTTAATATATCCTAAGGGACATAACTCAAACACTAAATGAATCTAAAGATTTTCTTATTTTTATATTTGATGTATTTCTTAAATTGTAATTGTTCATAGGCTCTCTTTTTTATCTATATATTTTTAAAAAAAATAAAACTAATTGTTGTAGAAGTTAAACCCATAAAATGTTTGATAGATTACATCGGTATTAAAATAAAAAATTATAAGGCTTTCAAATAAAAGTTTTTTTAATTTCAAAAAAATAAAATATAATAATCGATTGTCATATTACAAATACTTTTGATGACTTAAAAGTTTTTTATTTAGTATCTTCTTGTTCCCACATTGTATATTTTGTAATGTGAGAAAGTAATTTTTTTAAAAATCATTTATGCGATTCTATCCCCGAAAATTAATTTGAGTGTTTAAAGTTTTGTTTAGTGAGGATTTTTTTATAATTGATGATAAATGTTGTGTTTTAACAGTATTTTCTCAGTTAAAACATAATTTTTGTTTGAATTTTATTTTATAAAAGCATGTTTCTTCTATGGAACTAATTTCGCTAAAAATACAAATTTCATGATTCTTTCTACAGTGATTTTATTAATGAAAAATAAAAAAATTTTTCGAGGCCTTATTTATTTTTAAAAATTTTATAAATACTAAAAGTATTAAAACAATATTTTAAATCATCTAATCAGATTGTTAAAAATATTTTATAAAGTTTTTACTTAAAATAATTAAGCAAAATTATAAACTAGTTCTTTGTTCAAGCTTAAGAAAATACCATGGATGTTAAGAATACCAGAAAAATAAACCCCATCTATCCAATATGGACTAAACCCGAAGATTAAAAACCCAATTAAATTGACAAATGAATTAATTACCTGTGCAACAATTATTAAACATGTCAATAAATCAATTCTAAAAACAATGTAGATAATAATAAAATTCACAAGTTGAAGTATTCCTATAATTAATTTATAACGTCTTGCTTTTTTTGAATCATCGTATGGCATGTAAAATATAACTAATAAAACCATATGAAGAAAAAGTAAACTATTATAAATCATAGTTAAATAAGTATAGAAAGCCTCGTAATATATCAATTTTAATATTAAAACAAATATTAAGACCAGAAAACCTAAAATAATGCTACACCACTTAACTACACCCTTGAATTCTATTCGATCAAAAAGGGATCTTGTTATAAAAATTATAAGATAAACTACAAAAAGAACACTTGTAAAATTAGTAGCATAAGAGGAATAAACAAAGGCTAAAACAAAAAAAATTATAATAGACATGGCTAAGTTGGGAATGCCATAAAACTTCTTTTTTATAAAATTAAATCTCATAAAAAATCTTCTTAGATAAATGAATAAAGGAGAAAGAAATTCTGGAAATTCGTACTTTGAGATATCACTTTGTTTGTTTTGACTTAAATTAACGGTATTTGGTGTTATATCGTCGTCACCAGGGATCTCAATTTTACCAAAATTAATATTAGTTGCCGCACTTGTACTCGGCACTGGTTCTTTTATACTTATTCTAGAAAAAGTATCCTCGCTAGATTTATTTGTGGAAAGTTTAGTAGTTCTGTCTTGAGCTTTTTTTTGTCCAAAGTTTTTTTGCATGGTGATATGAATATAATTTTTTAAATAATTAAGATAAAAGATAAGAAGATATATTTATAAAAATATTATTTATTCATTTAAATATAATATTTTTTGATAGCTTTGCTATTTTGATATTGTTGGGTTTAAAACTCAAGAAATATTTATTTTACGAAAGAAAAATGTGATCTAAATGTTTAGGGGAAGAGGCTGATTTAAAAAAATGAAAACTTGTTGATTTAAAAAATATATAAAAAAGATAAAAATAGAAACATCACAAATTTTGACTGTGATATTTAACAGATTTGTTGTAATATAAAACAAATCAGCCATCGGTTAGGTATTTGAGCACTCAATTTTATATTTTTATTAATTTTAATTTTTGCGTTAGTATATTATATACATAATTTGTTCTCTTTGTTTTTTTATGTTTTTAAATTGACCTGCTTTATGATTTTTGATAAATAATTATCTTTTCATATTAGACTGTCGTAGAAAAATTTAATAATATTTTTCTAGAAAAAATTAAATTAATAAATAAAAATATTTCATCCCCAAGCAACAGATGCACCAGCAACGCACCAAGACAAGCAGAGAGAACCAGTGGAAGAAACCTTTAAATAAATCATTAATAAGTAATTATTCTATTAACAAGGTACTCGTATTCGAGAGGTACGACATAGACAGATTTTTATTAATATTTAATGTTAGTTAATATAAAATATCCGATGTTATAGTTACTAAATAATTAATGGCTATAAAGGACAGATAAAAAGATCTTGTTTTTTAAAAAGGAAACAAATATATATAATTTTATCGTTTGTAAAAGTATTAAAAGTAATTTTTGAAATAAATTATAAATTCTAAAAGATATTTATTAATCAAAAACAACAAACGCACGCGCGTCAGCAGCACATCCAACCATCGATCATATACTAAATTACGAAAGAAAATAAATAGCCTTTGTTATAAACTTGAAAAAATTTTTTAAAGCATTTTATTTTACAAAACTGGCTGTTTCATTACTAAGAATAAATAATTATCATACAGGGTTATTCAGTGTGATATATTATATATTAAAATTCATATATTATATATGTAGATGAATATATAATATATTCAGATGTATATATAATTAATAAAAGATTTTATTATAAAATTAAAATATTAAAAAGCCTTATGAGAAGAAAAAGAGTATTGCTTAATAAAGATCAAATAAAGTAAATTTAAAGGATGAAAGCAGAAGGTTTCAGTATTTTTGATATCTCTAAATCCTTTAATTGTGCCGAAGTAACTATTTATAAAATTGTGCGAAGATCCGAGGAATCAAAAGAAAACGAAAACAACAAGTTGACAGTCGGCAAAAATGAAACAGAGTCCCTGGTCAGAAACAAGATATTAGGTCTTTGCTTGATGATAACACATATATTCAAGAAGGTATACAAAAAAAGTTAGAAGAGGAAAGTGTATTTCTCACTCAGCCTGCGATAAGTAGAAAAATTAAAGATCTTGGATTTAGTCGGAAAAAACTAAAACTCGTCAAAAACACCGATTCACCGGAAACCCAAGCCCAGAGACAACTTTATCAGTTACCATTAAAAACATTCTTGATAGTAGACTGTTCTTCTTAGATGAGTGTGGATTTAATTTACACACGTCTTCAATATTTAGTTATAGTCCTCTCAATACTACACCAAAAAAAGAATCTGCTAGATCTAAAGGGAAAAATGTGTCATTGATAGCTTTACTTTCAAATAAAAAAATTGTCAAATTCAAAATAATAGTTGGAGCATACAATTCAAATTTATATTATGATTTTATTAAACGAATGCCGTGATAAATTATATTTAAATCCAGGGGATACGTTAGTGGTGGATAATGCTCCATTTCATAAGTCCTCTCTTAATTGTTTGTATTTAGAAGAAAAAAAATTATGTATGAATTTTTACCTCCATATACGCCACAATTGAATCCCATAGAAGAGGTATTTGGTGTAATCAAATCCAGGTTTAGAAAATTCAGACCAGTTCCGGAAAAGACAGAAGAAAACCCTGAAATCATAGCAAGCGTTATAAATGAAATGAATAATGATGATTACTTTATGTATGAAAACTTCTACTGGGGAATGAGGAAAAGATGTGAAAAGGCTCTTATTATGGATTCAATTGAATAAAATGAAGTTAGAAATATATTTTAATTTTATAATAAAATCTTTCATTAATTATATATGCATCTGAATATATTATATATGCATCTGAATATATAATATATTTATCTACATATATAATATATGAATTTTAACATACAGGTATGGACAAAAAAAATGGAAAAGAGAAAATCTAACGAGTTATTAGATTTTTTTAAAAAATAAAAGTATAGAAATTTAGTGAAATAAACTATATTCTTTTAATTAGTATCAATGGATATCATTTACGTTGTTGTGATTTTATTTTGAATTTTTTTATATTTAATTGGGACAAAAAAAATGGAAAATGTTGTTTTAATTAAAAAACTCCCTCCAAAAACTATATTTTTAAAAATTAATTCCGCCTTAATGAAAAAACAACTTAGTATTATAGACAAATCTAGGGTTCTAACGTTTAGAAAAGAAGGATATACCCTGGCTCAGATTTCCAATAAAACAGGGATTGCATTGACCACGGTGCACAGAACCATTAATAGTTTTGCCAATAACCCTTCATTCTCTAGAAAAAAGGGTAGCGGAAGACCAAGCATTATTACAGAAGAAATTCATCAATGTATTTTATCAGAGATTAAAAAGTGCCCTGTTACGACAAGCAAAAAAATGTGCAATTTTATCAATGAGCGGTTTGATACCAGCATTTCAAGAAAGACAATTATTAGGGCTCTCAAGAATAAAGACTTTAAACCACGTATAGCTCTGAGAAAACCATTCATCTCAACCAAAAATCAAAAAATAAGAAAAGCTCTCTCCCTAAAATATTCTAAATTTTGCGATAAATACTGGGAGAGCGTTATTTTTTCCGATGAATGTCCCTTTAGGTTAGGAATCAATAATAAAAGAATACTGTGTACAGGAAAGATGGTACAGCTTTAGATAAGAAAAATTTAGTTCCTAAGATATCTAATAAATCCCAAGGATTCGTAATATGGGGATGCTTTTCATATAGGGGAGTTGGAAAGCTAGTTGTATTGGAAGAAACATTGACAAGTATACGATATATAAACCTAATAACCAAAGATCTTTTTGAATCTGCCAGAATGATGAATCTCGAGTCATTTATTTTCCAGCAGGATAATGCTACTGCTCACAAAGCAAAAGCTACCATGGAATTTTTCGAAGAATACTCGATAGAATTACTAGATTGGCCTGCAAATTCCCCTGATCTCAATCCAATTGAAAATATGTGGTCATTTATGAAAGCCCAGCTTGATAATTTGAAAGTAAGCAGCGTAGCAGATTTGAAACAGAAAGTAATGAATGTATGGAATGAAATACCTAAGGAATATATTCAAAATTTAATCAAAAGTGTTCCAAACAGATTCATGGAGTGTTATGGGAAAAATGGTGGCCCAACTAAGTATTAAATAAAAAATTTCCATTTTTTTGTCCACTTATAATTTAAATTTTTATATTCTAAATACAAGAACATATTAAAAATTTACAAAAATCATTGAACATTTAATTAAAGTAAATAAATATTAATCTTCAACTGTAAATTTTCTTCCTACCTCTTTTATATGGTCAAATTTGTCGTTTTCCATTTTTTTTGTCCATACCTGTACAATATAAGAAAATGAATATATAATATATCATACTGAATAACCCTGTATTATTTTATATCGTTGAATAAAAGTGTGTTTATATTTAAAAAAACATAATTTCTGTATTAAATATTGATGGGCTTCCATGGGAGACCTTTGTTATGTTCAAGGTGGCTAGGCTTCAAAATGCCTTCAGAATTGAATAATTATTTTAATAATATTATAAAATTATTTTATTAATATTATGTAATTATTTAAATAATATTAAAAAATTTTGCCAATAATATAAAAAAAAGGAACTAGTAGTTGGTGTTTGAGTAGTTTCCGTTGCTATTTATATTATTTAAATAAACTATAGACTTTCTGAAAACCATTATTATTTATTATAAGTATATTTATACTTTTAATGTTCTAGAATTTATAGAACAAAATAACTTATTAATGTCTCTCCACAATAAATGTCAGTGTCAGAATATCATAGGCCTGATGTCACTGACACAGTTGGATTGACCGTTAGTCAATCTTCCCAGTTTGGAAGCCGCGACCGTATCAAAAAAACAAAACGATTGGTTTGCTCGCGGATATCTGAAACAGCAAAGAATTATTTAAGAGGAAACGGGGAGACGGAGAGAGATGGCTAAGAAGACTGATCAGAATTGAAAAAGCAATAAATAAATCATTACATTCAAAAGAATATACTGTAAATTCCAAACTTACTAAATACATTTTAACTTTACTAACATCAATTTATTCTTCAGCAAAAGACATGAGTTTTAAAAATGTGATTTTTACTCATTTATATTCATCTCAGTATGTTTTAAATTCTATTTGTTTTAAAGCAATTAAAGTTACTGGGGTATTAAGTTGTATATCTGTGAATTAAAGAGAGGATGGCTCGTATTACTGTTTAGATGAAGATTTCGTTTTTAACATGAATGTTGATGATTCCTTTAAATTGGATTATGAAGTAATAATGGTTGTATATGAAATGAATAAATGAAATAGATTTATTTTGTATTTTAGTCACATTAAATTTTCTCGCAAAAATAATATTTATAAAATTTTTTCTATTTTATTTTAATTTACCTAACCATCTTTATTATTTTTTTTAACATTCAGAAGATTTGAAAACTTTTACTTACAAAGGTTGGATGTGCCACCCCTTTCAGGGGCCGAAAACCTTTTATTAGAATGTATATTTTTCCTTAAATACCATCTTTATTTAAAATTCTTAAATCTTACACTTTAATAAAGGATAGGGAAATACTAAAAAAATAATAAATAATATAATTAAATAAATAAATTTAAAATATTTAAAATAATTGAATAAATCAAATTACAGTAAAACCTCTATTCAAGGCACAACAAAAATAATAAAATTTCTATTAAAGAAAATTTTATAAATTTATTTTTTTATTTAAAGGAAATTAATATATAAATTTGAATTTTTATTCAAGAAAAAATAACATTTTTCTAAAAATACATTATATTAACCTAATATTTTTACCTCTATTCATGACAAAATAGTGTGTATTTAATATTAAATAAAAATAAAAATTAAATTATAAATAAATAAAAAGCAAAAATATTTCCTCTATTGAGGGCATTGTCATAAATAGAGTTTTAAACCGAGTTGACTTAATTTTTATTGAATTCTTCGTTTATTTGAGCCTCGAACTCAATTATCGGCTGAGAATACATGGGATAGTTCATAAGTATGTACTCTTTAAATTCTTTTATACGTAACAAAAATTCTTGTTTCTTATTTGTTTCTTCTTCTCCTCTGCTCAGATAACTTGATTCCAGATAGTCATTCTCATCAATAAGACTGTGGAATACCTCTTCAGATATTACATTAGATAATATATGATTTTTAGTAAACTCTTCCATAAAATCTTTTGAATCTACGCTTATATGAAAAGTATCATTCAGTTTCAGACATTCTAAAGCTATTTCTTCTGATGAAATTTGCACAGATTCTTCATGTTGATTTATTTGTAACAATTTCTTGAAACAATTAAAATAGGTACTTGCAGATATTTTATTCAAAGCTAACTTTAACATACTTATAGCATCTAAAATGGATATTTTTTTGAGTTCTTCTTTGAATTTGTCTTTTGGAAAATTAAGTATATGATTTAAGAATATTTTTTTGTAGTGTCTTTTAATAGCTGCTATTATGCCCAAATCAAGTGGCTGAATCAATGAAGTCGTATTAGGCGGCAAGAAAACTATCTGAATGTGCGAAAGATCTGAAATATTGTGTGCAGGACAGTTGTCCATAATTAAAAGAATTTTTCTGTTATTTTTTTTAAGTTCTTCATTAATATCATTTAAGTATTTTTCTAAAAGAGCTTTAGTAATCCAAGCTGTTTTATTGCTGTCATATTTTATTTTAAGATCTTCTAATTTTACTCTTTTAAAACATCTGGGAGATTTTGATTTCCCAATTATAAGAGGATCAAACATTTCACCATTTAAATTTAGCATAAGTAATACTGTAATTCGTTCCTTAAGTTTTTTTCTACCATAAATTTTGGTTTTATTTACCTTAATTGTATTTTCTGGAAGAAGTTTGTAAAATAATGAGGTTTCATCCAGGTTGTAAATATCTCTAGGATGATAAAACTTACCATATTTATCAATAAAACTTAGCAAAAAATTCTCTGCTGCCGAAATATCCGCAGAACCAGATTCCCCGTTTATTTTTACAAACGATAGATTGTAATGTTTTTTTATCTTTTCTAACCATCCATTGGAGGCCTTAAAACTGGGAATTTTCATTTCTTCTGCGTATCTTAACGCATATTCTTTTATTAAATTAAATGTTATTGGAATAGAATTTATATTACACTCTTGTATATAATTCACCATAAACTCGTTAATTATATTGTATTTAGGGGTCCTAGTTCTCTTTTTTTTAGTTTTGTCGTTTGGTAAATTGTCAATATAGCTTCGGTTATGATTTATGCGATATAAGGTAGTCTGTGAAATGGAGTAATTTCTAATATTTCTTTATTCGTAACTCCGTTTTTTAAATCATTAAGAGCTTCTTTCTTTTTTTCGAAAGTTAAACATTTTCTTTTTTTTGTCATGAATAGAGGTAAAAATATTAGGTTAATATAATGTATTTTTAGAAAAATGTTATTTTTTCTTGAATAAAAATTCAAATTTATATATTAATTTCCTTTAAATAAAAAAATAAATTTATAAAATTTTCTTTAATAGAAATTTTATTATTTTTGTTGTGCCTTGAATAGAGGTTTTACTGTAATATATATTAAATAATATTATATATACTCATATGAATATTTGATCCAAAGAGTCTACTATGAAAAAAGCCATCAAATAAAACTCAATAAATAATAAAGTTAAAACAGGTCAGTTTAAAAATATAAAAAAAAAAATCAGAAAAAGATTTATTCCATAATATTAAACTCAAAGACATGAAAACAATAAAACCATTAAATCCGTGTTGTGTGACGTCTTTAGATTGATGTAATTAATCAATAAATTGCTTAATTAATCAAATAATTCCATTTAAAGATAAATTATAAAATTAAAACTATTTAAACAGAACAAAAACCCAAGAAAAGAGAGAAAGAATGAAAGATATATGAAACTTACACAACAACATTTAAATAAAAATACTAATAAAAATTTTATTTTAAAACAAAAGTTGCCGAAAATGCAACAACCCGCATGATCATATAACCTAAAGTGACCGGGTTATAACCAACTACCACAAGTCTGTAAAATAGTAAAAACGAATTTACAAATATCAATATTTTTATCTTTTTTATATTTTGCATTATTAATTCTTCACTTTTCTGAAACAGATTCTTTTCTTAGGTCAGTTAGAGCAAATAAATATGTAAATTTATAAATTTAATGAATCGGTCGGCATATTTATCCTGCAATTAGCTTAAATTGCTAAATGAGCAAAAGAAGTAAAGCGAAATTTCTGGTTGGTTCAAAAAAAGATGAAAAAACTATAAATGAAAACATTTTTAGAAAAAAGGAAAGAAATTAGTTTTAATAAAAGAGAAAATTCTAATGTTTTTATCGATACAATCTTGAAAATTCTACCTACTTCCTGAATTTTCTAATCCGAAAATAATATACATTACAAAGACGCATAAAACGAAAAATATAATGAATAAAAGATTTTTACATATCGTCTTATATTTTATCTTAAAATTTAAAATAATGACAGTATCACCATACAAAGAAACTTGGAGCAAAAAAGTACAAAAAGAAAATACCGAAATGACCTCTTTTAAATCTTCCAGACCTAGCAAACGTAATAATACTCAGATAAGTGTCTGTTGCATCCTAGGCAACATTTTTTTTAAAAATTTTTTATTTACATGTTTATTTATTTTTTTAGTTCTCTCTTCCATACTTCTATATATATCACTATATTTTTCTGTTTATTTATACTTTTAATAATCAGTCTAGAACATTCTTGATTTAGAAATTTACATCATTTAATTGAAATTAAAATTAGTGTCAATGTCATATGACACTACATTCCACCTAAGGCTCTACCACTGAAATTTTCTTAATGTTAACCCATTTTTTGCAGTTGTTCTTTTCTATCTCGACTATGTTAAATTCTCTTTTGTGTTGAATCACTTTAAATGGCCCTTCATTTTTTGGTTTTAATTTGTTTTTTTGTTTTCTTTTAATGTAAATCATTTTGTTGGTTAAATCGATATTTTTTCTTTTGTTTATTATATTTTCTTTTTTGTTTTTATTATTTTCAATGTTTTCTTTAGCTTGTCTTATTAAATCATTTATATTATATCGTATTTTTACATTGAATTTGTTTACTCCGTAGACTACATTGTTGGGAGAATTCTTTAAACTTTTATGATACAAAGAATTTAAATGCATTCGAATTAGACTTGTTATTTCTTGAATTTTGTAACCTTTATATATTCTAAGTATATTAATTATAGTTGAATTAATTCTTTCGGCTTGTGCGTTACCAGTAGGATTATCTCCTATGGTTGTTGATGTTTTAATACCATAGCCATGTGCAAAGTCAATGAAGTCCTGAGATGTGAATTGTGTTCCTTTATCGGTATGAAATTTTTGGGGCAAAGGATATCTGGTAATCCAATCAGTATAAACCGCCAATATTACCGATTCTGTGGAAATGTCTTCTAACAAGCATATTTCAGTTAATCTGGTGAAAGAATCAGTAATTACCAAAATCCACAATTTTTCGTTTTCTAAATTATAATCATAATCCTCTTTTTTGATGGGACCAAAAATATCTAAATATACTAGCTCAAAAGGTTCTGCAACTGGAAGTTTCCCCAATAATAATCCTTTGTTTGTGTATCTAGATTTATTTAATTTACAAAGCTTGCATTTTCTAATATTATTCTCAACCTTTTCTTTTAGATTTGTTATTTTATAACATTGTTGCAAACTATTAACTGTCTTGTTAATTCCTGGATGCCCGAGTTTAAAGTGGAAGGATTGTAAAATATCTTCAACTTTGCTCTCATCAACCTTAATTTTGATTCCTGAATGTGAATTATTAGATATTTCAATCGGTGGAAACCTATATGAAATATTTTCTTGAACTGGACATGCTCTTGATAAAAAATCTGGAACAGTATTTTCAGATCCTTTCTTAAATTCTATCTTAATGTTATATTCATCCAGAACCATCTTCCATCGCTGCAGGCGTTGAATTTTCGAATTGTTTAAAAATTGGAGATTTGAATGATCGGTATAAACTTTGATTTGGTTCCCAAATATAATATGTCTGAAGTGTTCTAAAGATTTGAGAATAGCATAAGCTTCCTTTTCGGAAGTGGTATATTTTACTTGAGACTCGCTTAGTTTCTTACTATAGAATCCAATTATGTTCTTTCCCTGTGTTAAGGTGCTTCCTATTCCCTTGTCGGCCGCATCACAATGCAGTTCGAAGCTTTTGTTGTAATCTATGTGGTTTAATAAAGTTTTCTTTTTGATTTCACTAATAACTGTATCTATTGCCTTTTGATGTTTATCTGTCCAAATAATATTTTCTAATTTAAGTAACTCTGAAATTGGATATAATGTAGTAGATAAATTTTGAATAAAAGGTCTAAACCAATTTAAAACTCCCAAAACTTTCTGTACATCCTTTTTGGTCTTTGGAATTTTTATTTTATCTAAACTTTCCAACCCTCTATCACAAACTCTAATTCCATCTGGAGAAATGTCAAAACCCAGGTAAGTTACTGTATTTTGAGCGAATTTCGACTTATTAAAATTAATTGACAAATTTTCTTTTTTGCAAATTTCGAAAACCCTCTTAAGACCTTTAAAATGTGTTTCTTTGTCTTCTGAAGCAATCAAAATATCATCCATGAATACATACACATTTGGGATGTGATAGAATATTTTATTCATGGCCTTCATAAAGGTCTTTTGCGCATCAGAAAGCCCAAAGGGCATTCTTAAAAATTCAAAATGTCTCCCGAGAATTGAAAAGGCTGTTTTTGATATATCTGATTTTCTCATTTTTATTTGATGGTAACCAGAATTAAGATCCAATTGACTAAAAATTGTTTTGTTTTTTAATTCACTTATTTTTTCCCAGACAGAAGGAAAAGGATGTCCACTCTTTATGGTATTATCATTCAGCCTACGATAATCTATAACCATTCTAATTCCACCGGTTTTTTTGGGAATAGTAAAGGCAGGACTAGAATATTCAGAGTCAGATTCTCTGATAATATTCTGCTCTAACAACCTGTTGATTTCTTCGTTTACGAGTTTGATGTGTTTAAAGGGTACTTTATAAGGCTTAACTCTGATTGGATTTTCGTGAATCAAATTAATTGGATGTTCTATGCCTTCTATTTTTCCTAAAGAAATAGGTTCCTTCTTCTCTTTGTTAATTAATTCTTCTAACATTTTATCTGGCTTTTCTTCTTCGACTGTGCATAATTTGGGGTTATTGCCAATATTTTTGTAATCTTTCTTTTTCGACATTTGAATTCTGAAATCTTCGTTATAAATTAAATCATTAGAAAAATCTATGATTATTTTGTGTTGTTTTAAGAAATTATTTCCTAAAATGATAAAAGCCGATGTTAATTCTTTAGAAACAAAACAGGGAACCAAATAACTGACTCCAGTGAAATCCGGAATTCGCAGAATAAAAGAAGCGGAATGTTTTATATTGATTTTGGATTCTGATGCACAAAACACTATCTTGTTTTCAATTCTATCAAGCTTTAAGTTCAGCTGTTTAGCTAGACGTAACGAAATAAGGTTTTTATCGGTTCCAGTGTCAAAAAGTATTTTAGTTTTTATGTTATTAATTTTTACAAAATAAGACATTTCTACTTTATTTATATCCTCTTTTTCTTTAATTGCAGCACTTTTACCTAAATCCTTTTTATCTTTTTGCAATGACCAGCATTCAGAAGAATTATGAGTCGATTTTCCGTGAATTTTACAATATTTTACTTCTGCATTTAGTTTTTGATGACGTATTGTTTTTCCGAAGCTTTCATTTTGACAGAGTATTTTAAGGTTTTCCATGTTCTTTAAAACCTGTACGATTTTCTTTATACTTAAAGGTCCTGTTCTTACAATACATTCCTTCTCTTCACTATTTAATCCCATAACAAAGTATTTAAAAACTTCTCTATCCCGTAACCTATCCTTTTCCGGAACACAGGCATTTTCTCTTTCAACTAAATATACAAATCTCTCTGAATATTCGTCAATGGTCTCAGAGCTTTGTTTTTTTATCATCTCTATCTTTCTTACATAGATTTCAAAATGTTCTATTGGGTAAAGATTTTTCCTTACTATCTTACACCCTTCAGTTGTTGACTTAGCATCTTCAAGCTTTATTGCCAACTCATTATAAACTAATCTTTTCAATATTTTCAAACTAGTTTGTTCGTTCCAACCACATTCTTCTCTGCATTTCTCGAACTCTTTGATCCAATTAATTCCATCTTGTTTACTGGATTTCGTCAAAGTTTTGATTTCAATTTCATAGAAATCATTCGTGTCATCAATCTTCGCTTTGAAGGTCATTTTTCTTGGTTCGGAAAATGTGGAATTCTTGTTCCCTAGAAATCTATCACTGAATTCAGTATGTTGCATCCTAGGCAACATTGTTTTTAAAAATTTTTTATTTACATGTTTATTTATTTTTTTTAGTTCTCTCTTCCATACTTCTATATATATCACTATATTTTTCTGTTTATTTATACTTTTAATAATCAGTCTAGAACATTCTTGATTTAGAAATTTACATCATTTAATTGAAATTAAAATTAGTGTCAATGTCATATGACAGTGTCAAAGAACCGATATCGAATACAAGTGCAACAAATATTACAGATTCTGATAAGATTGAGGTTATAAATGATGCCAATAAAACACCAAATACGATTAATTTAAGTCAAATCCGGCAAAGTATAACATCAAAAATGAACTTCCAAATATTATTATGCCTCTATTCATGACTTTAAAGCAAAAATTGATAAAATTCACATTAATAATTAAGAATTAATACCCTTTTCCTAATTTCATTGTATCTATCACAATTCTTTTTGTTATTAGTTTTGTTGATTCTTCTAATACTATCAATTTTATAAGTGTCCTTTTTGTAGTTTATTTTATTATTTTTATAACAAGATATCTTTTTGGCAAAATTAAATTTGAGAATGCCGTCAAATGGAGAAGTATTATTTTAGAAATCCTCATGTGCAAATTTGTTTTTATATTTAGATTAGTTTTTAGTAATATTCACTTTGATTTCTTGAAATAATTTATAATAGTTTGCTTAATTTTCACAGGCTCTTTATTATTTATATTTTATATGAGTTTTTATAATTCAAAAAGACAAAAGTGGTTCAAATTAATAATAGGAATGGTTAAATTTGTACTTTTTGTTGTAATCTATACTATTTTTAAAATTGACTTTATGAGATGATCGATTATTATTGCACAGGTATTAAATCTACTTGTTAATTTTATTGGCTATTTGATGCTTAGGTTCAGTTCATATTGGATAGATGTATTTTATTTTTCTACTATTCTTTATACTCATGCTATTTTCTTAAGCTTGAACATAGAAGTAATTTCTAATTTTACTTAAATATTCTCCAATAAAATTATTTAAGAATTTTTTCAAAAAATTCTTTTTGTTTCCTAAAAAAAGAAAATCTATAACTATACATCATATTATGTGTAATACCCATTCTACGAGAAGCATATTATACAATATGTTTTTATACATTAGTTGTAGCTTTTAGGTCCAGCAAGTCTTCTGCCTGTTGATCTCCACCTCTGTACACTATATTGACCGCTCAAGTCTAATTTGCCATGCACATTATGGTTACAGGATTTTTAAGGAAGATAAGTAGCCTAATATGGAACAATTTGAGAATTAATAAACCAGGTAATCTAAAAAATTATGAAATTTATTGTGCGCTTATTAGGATTCATAGTATGCCATATAATATGATCGGTCAATTTAGGATAAAAAAGGTCTTCATTTTTTCCTTTGAAAGGAAAATTACTGAATAAGGATTGAATATCCTATTGGTTATTTAAGGTTTAAATTGTTAACTGAAAATTTGTAGTTTCAAGCTTCAAAAAAGAAACAAATATTGTTCACTTAAAGTGACATTTAACTATAAAAAGAGAATTTTAAATAAATGATGGTTTATTACAAAAGAGAATATAATTCTAAAAATAGCAACAAGTTGAAATCTAACCATAAGCTGTAGTATTATGAGTTTTTTTTATTTAAATAATTAAAATAAACAAAATTATGGTACTTCTGCATTTCCCCCGCCCCACCTAAATAAAAAGTTAATTTTTTTATTTAAATAAAATAAAAAAATGAATAAAAAAATAAATTAAAATAAATAAAAGAAGTATAAATATAGACCAAAATAAAATCATCCCCTGCCCCTCAAGGGGCGGGGCAGGTGATGATTTTATTTTGGTCAGAACAATATCAGATATAATTTTCTGTTTTAATTGTCAAGTAAAATGACTCAATAAATTTGGCAAGAGATATATTACCAAAAATGAGAGGTATGTTAGAACAATTTTTGTTTTAAGTTCTACATTTTTAACTTTTTTAAATATTTTTTTGATTTATTTTATTTTGTTTTTTTTTAATTTATTTTCCTTAATCAAGCTAGCCATAATTTTAAAGGGTCCCCACCCAAATAAAAAATTAATTTTTTATTTAAATAAAATAAAATAATTTAAAAAATAATATTAATAATTTTAAAATATTATTATTATTTAAAAAATTAAAATTTATTCCCTAGATGCCTTATTTTGATCTAAGCAGTTTATGTGATTTCGAGTTTTATATGTTAATAAAAACAGAAGAAGATGTCATCAGTTTTGCACAGGATAAGGGATTATTTAAGACCTTACATATTTATTGCAACAGGGAGGCACCTTTGCGATTGAACAAAGGTGAGTAGAATGCTGGATATTACTTCCGCTGTAATGTTAAAAGTTGCAGAAAGGAAGTATCATTAAGAAAAGGATCTTTTTTTGAAGGTTCACATCTTACAATCCAGCAGATTCTTCTCTTTATGTTTCATTTTACATATAAAGAGACTTCCTTGGAGCAGCTAAAAAGAAAATGTAAGATTAAGCAAGATCATACCGTGGTAGATTGGCTATCTTTTTGCAGAGAAATCTGCACACAGTACTTTATTAATCATCCTGCTGTGATTGGTGGCATTGGTAAGATAGTGGAGGTGGACGAAATGATGTTAGTTCGTTTTAAATATCACAGGGGACGTCGTGTCAGAGCACAATGGGTCTTTGGAGGATACGATGTAGAGCGTAAGGTGGCCTTTATGAAGGATGTTCCAGATTGCACAAGGGAAACAATATTTCCTATAATCTTAGAACAAATCAGACCTGGTTCTATAGTATATTCTGATTGTGCTCAGATATGCTACGCTCTTCCACATTATGGGTACATTCATGGTACTGTCAACCATAGTTGAAATTTTGTAGATCCCGTTACAGGAGTGACAACTAACCACGTTGAATCAATGTGGCAAAAAGCTAAAAAGGCCCATAAACTGAGATATGGAACACACCGCTCTACTTTACCAGCTCATCTAGGAGAATTTATGTGGAGACAAAGATTTGGAACCGATTTAAATGCATTTATAGAATGTATAAAAGAAATGTATCCATTAGAAAATCAATAAAATATTTATTTTTTCATATTTTTTGTATTATTGAATATTTAATTTCTTTTTATTATTAATTTTTCATTGATAATAGTGCTTTTTTTTTGTTTATTAATTTTCTAAAGTTTTTATATTATTATTTTTATTTAAATATTTAATAAATTATTATTTATTTATTATTTATTTATTATTTTTTTTATTTTATTTTGTTTTTTTTAATTTATTTTCCTTAATTAAACTGGCCGTGATTTTAAAGGGTCCCCCCTTATTAGGTGGGGGGAATGCAGAAGTACCTTGAAATCTAACCATAAGCTGTAGTATTATGAGTTTTTTTTATTTAAATAATGATAATAAACAAAATTATAAGCGACATTCGGGGGTTGTATATCGATTTAGATCATTTACGTCAAATCTAGATATAAAATTCTAACAACTAGCGATCTACTTTTTAGGAAAAGGAATCGTATAAAACAACAACATGAAGAAATAGATGACAGGATTATTATTGAAATAAATAATGTTGCCTTTATAAAGCAATAGATTTTCTGAAACAAGTTACATTGGAGTATGATATGTGGAAATGTGCCATGGGAGGTATTTGTTATCAAAAAAAGAAAAGATAAAATTATTTTGTTATATGAACAAATCACTGAGATTGATTATAATTTCATACAAATGGAAATAATTTTCTTTTCCATTTGTATAACATTAGAACATGCCAAAGGTAAAATTTGCAACAAAAAATTTCAAATTAAATCAGATGGTAAAAACATATTGTATTAAAACGAGAATATCAATAACCGAATTAAAAGATCACGCTTTTTAATCAATTAATATAATACTTAACTTTGTATATAAGGGTGAAAGAAACAAGAACTCAAACTAAATAAGACGTTGCTTTGTCATTAAATCAATAAATCTAGAACTAAATTTAAAGAAGAGGTCAAGGAAACAACAACAAATTATAAATTAGTAATCATCTTCTTCCACAATAAATAGAGATCTTATAATATCAACCTACAGATGAATTCAATATAAAACAAAGATCGAACATCTTTTCCATATTAATCATCAAAATTGCGATGTGTTTACTTTTATAGCGATTGATGTGGGTTTTATTGTGATTTATAGAAACATAATATTATTCCCAATTTATTTTTAGGTTTTACTTTAAATGAAGAGGATCTTCTAATCAAAATATTTATTACTTTCATAAAAGAAAGGATGTACTATTTTAGTTATAAACGTTGTTATTTACGGGGGTATATTTTCATATATAACAAAGTAACTAATTAAAAAATGCATTCGTTTGCAAACCAATGCGTGTGGTTTGCTAAGTTATTTAAACAATTAAAAAGGTTTCAATATTGTATATCTAAAATTTAAATAAATGACATGCCTGTATTTATAATAAATAAAACAAGAAGAGATATGTTTAAAAGGGATTTATAGGCTGTCATATTATATGATAAAAAAGCGAATCAAAATCTATAATATTTTTGATATTTTGAAAATTATTGTAAGTATTCGTATTGCAAATTTGTTCATTTTGTAACTATCTATGATTTTGTTCTGCATATATTTAAATATTTTCAAATATGTTAGGAACAATATCAAGTAATTTTTGTAGCCTTTTACAAATAATTTAGCTTAAATAACCAAATAAATCTATTATTCATTTTGATTAAAAAATATTTTTAGTTTTTAGTATATATTTTGAAGGTTAGATGTTGTGGGTTTGCCCAAACTAAAATCATTAGAAGGGTTTTTCTCATTTTATTCATAAAATCATTTCTTAAATAGGGGTTCTGTTTTAGAAAAATTCAATCAACGCCCTTTATATCTAACCGTTCCTTTTTTCATTCTTGAGATGTTCGACATTTCAACTTTGAGTTTAAATTTTTAGATAAAATTTAACATTACTTTTAATCTTATCATAATTATATAAAATTATATGTTTTTTCTATGTATAAGGAAGAATAATTAAAAATTTTTGATTAAAAATAAAATGATTTAAAATTTACACCCCAATAACAAAAAATATCATTTTATTTTGGGTTGAATATCAAATATTCCATACTTCTTAAGCAAAAAACTAAGTTAAAAAAATTTTTTGGTATCTTTATTATTTTTATCAAATATTTGATAAAAACAATAACGAGAAATTGTAATTATTATATTGTTTTATCAAAAAAAATATATTATCCCAATGTTCTACTTTTCATTCTTTATACAATACATATTCGCAACTGAAAAGAGAAGATTAGAGCAATCCGACGAGCAACCTATCATAAAAAAAAGGTTGATTTACACAAGTGAAGAATTAATAGCAGCACAAGTAATAATTGATTTAAAAAACAATTTTGAAAATTTGCACGATATAGAAAAGAAGAAAAATATCGATGAAGAAAGAAAAAATCAATATGATTTTTTTGAATTTTTAAAAAAAGAAGTTATTATTGTTTCAAACGAAGTACCAATACACATTGACCCCATTACACTAGATACAAAAAATCAAATTAATTTAGTTGAGACTGACTTATTAGAATCTTTTAATTCTATGAAGGAGAAACATATAAATATCGTTAAATATTATAAATCATTAGATGGTTATGAAAATACTTGTGATTTTTACCTTTGGAAATCTATTGATATGAGAAAAATTGCTCTAGATTACGAAGAACAATTTTCTTTCAATTTAAATTATTTGTTTCAAATAATAGATAGAGGTAAAAATGATTATATCAAGCCATTTTTTAAAATAGGTTTTACCAACACTAACAGAAACTATTATGGCACATTTTACAAATTATTATTTAACCCTGAGCTAAATCTTTTTGATTTAGAAGATAACCCAATTGATGAAAACCCTAATGCACTTTTAAGATTTCCTCATGTTGAAATTTTACCTGAAAAATATCAAATAATACAAGAAAAAACTATTGAATTTTTAAATATTATGAACAATGAGTCTAAAATTTGGAGTTCTTATATGGTTAAAATTTTTAGACACGATGTAAACTATTATGGTTTTACAGAGGCTTCCCCTTTTTTTGAACAGTTTTTGTTCTTTTGCATTGATGATTATTTAAAATTAGAAAAATATCCACTATTAAAATTTCTATTCCCAGAATTTTCAATCATTCAAATGGTCTTTGAGCAAAAAAAAAAATTAAGTTTCGCAAAAAGAATATATTTTTTCTTAAGTACATTTCATTTCAAATATTTGTTTTTTAGAGATATTATCAAGAGAGAAGTCATGGAAATGCAAACGAAAAATGAAGAGTTTGATATTTTGAAATGTAAATACTTTTCATATTTTTTGATTAGTTCTAAAATGACATGTCAAATGTTAATCCAAAAGAGTGTTACTAATTTTAAACTTGAGATATCGGGGTTTGTTTTTACCAATTTTTTATATTTCATGAAACTCAAATATTTTTGTTTCCGAGAGAGTTTAAATTTTAATACATTGTTTTTGCTAAATCCGTTTAGAATAACAAGAAATTTTGATGTTCGTTTTCTTGCCGTTAAATCGAACAATAAAAAATTCGTGTTCAAAACTTTATCTGTTGTCGCGATGCCTTCAATAAAAGAAATCATGGGTCTATTTGAGGAATCTAGAAGTTTCAAGATTTTGATAGAGAGGCTAATGGTGTGTTTTAATGAAAAGATTCCTGAAAATTTCTTTGAGGCTCAAGATACTGAAAGCCTTAAAGAGTTTTTTAAAACAAAATTCTATTATTTCTTGTTAAAATCTCTCTAATGTATAATGATATTAAATGAATAAAACATTTAGAAAACTGTTTAAAACAATGTAATAGTAAATATATTATTAATTTAAAGAATGATATTCTAATACAACTTTTATTTTTATGAGTTATATATTTAAAAAAATCAATTTATCTTGAAAGAGTAAAATAAGAATTCAAAATAACAAAATTAGAAATAATTATATTGAATACTTCAAGATTCAAAAAAAATTAAAATTTGAATTAAAATTATTTTATTTAAAGAGAAAAATAAAAATAATTCAATTATAACTTATTATAAATCGGCTAAATCTCAAGTATCTTAAAATTTTTAGTAATATTTAAACCTTTATACAGCAGAGTAAAAAAAATTAGACCATCTTTTTGTTCCTGTTTTTTTTTAAAAAAATTAAATAATTTTTAATAAAAGCGTAAATACAATCTGTATTCATTTTTTAGTAGAGTTTTTCTATAACTTTGTAAGCTACTAAAATTGTCTAAATTCAATTAAAATAATTTTTTGTTATCTTAGTTGATATATTAATGCTAAAAATAAGAAAGGCCCGCAGGGTAAAGTAGACTTAGGCAGTCAATAGAGTGCAAAAGGGTGAATTTTGACGAGTGAAAAGCCCGAAGCATCTGAAGTTATCTAAACTATATATGAAAACATATAGTGATTGTTTTTGCTCATAAATGGGTAAAGTTTTATATAAAATATAATAATAAATTATATTTATCCGTAGAGATCTTCGTCCTAAAGCAATAAATAAGACTATAAAACTTTATATATATATATTGTTTCTGTTACTTTATTTGTTTTGTTAATTTCTTTATCTTAATTTTGGGATCATTGTTAAATTTTTTAAATGATTTTTTCTCAAAAATTTTAAATGTTTTAAGAATCACTAAAAATTTACAAAGAATAATATTTTATTTTTATTATTTCTTTTCTTTTCAGTTCATTTATTTTATATTTAATAATACAAAAACCTTTATGCATCACAATGTTTTTATATATAAATATAAAAGTCTCTGTTAAAATGAGTTAAAAACATTTCTCATAAATTTTAGAAAGTGGAAATAAATAAAAATTTATAAATATTACCTTAATATAAATAATTTAATTAACCAATAATGGCAGAAGTCTAAGAAAGTCCTCTTCTGATTTTAACAAAATGTTTTTTGGGTTATTGTCTAAAACCTGAAAGTATATAAAGAAGCATATTAATTAAAAATATATAGGTTTTAAAAAAACTTATTATAACAATTTATTAAAAGTATTTTTATAAGTTACCTGCAAAAAGGAGAGGGTCTCCCACGGAAGCCTCACAGTAACAAAGTTAATCAATAAAGTATAATTAATAATATAAAACTGAATATTCAATAACGAATAAATTATAAATAAACTTAATAAATATGTTACAAAAATGATAATAATTTATAAATTAACAAATATAAACCATTAAACACCCAAATCAACTAAAATATAAAATCACTGCATTGAACAACAGAGACAGGATATTGTTTTTGATGTTAATAATTATATCCACAAAAATGAGATATTTTTTTTTGCGAAATGTATCTTAAACTAGTAAAATATAAAAAAATATAATTTAATTTTTATGGTGAGGTTTATAAGCAACGTATAAGCTTGCAAAAATACTTTTTATTAGAAAAGTGTAATGCCCCATTACCCAAAATGTATAAATAAATAATTTAATTAGTATTTAAGTAAATTATTAATTCTACCCATGTGAGATAAGAGAGACAAACAAAACTTAAATAAACAAAAAGGTAATAAAGCTTTTATTTACTCTATTAATATTAAGTCGTTTTACCTCCGGCACCTGTTGTATAAGGTGCACCCCTAGGTGCACGACATAAAGAATACATTCTTTACTAATCTTAATAAACTTATTTTGATAAAATATTCACGTAAAACACAAGTATTTAGCATACAATTAAGCTTGGATATTTTTAACATGTAATTAAAAAGTAATAGGTAAATTAATTTTTTATATTTCACACTCTGATCTTCAAATAATAGATTTGTTGGCTAGATTCTATAATAGAAATGGGCGAGACTATATTAAATTACAAATATAAATCACATAAAGGACACTCGCCACACAAAAAAAATAATTCAAAACAATAAAGAAAATACAACAGTTTCTATAGTTTGTAATCAGGTAGCAAAAATTCAATTATTGGACCGAGGAACACAAATCTTATCACACTTTGACAGCTAGCATCATGGCACTATACGCCCTAAATACAAATTTATGAATATTTCTATTGCGTAAATACGCAGGTCTTTGAATCATTTTACAATTCCTTAAAGTTAGAAATAAAAAAGAGAAAGATAATGAAAACAGAAAAAAACCAATTTTCTAAGTAGTTTGTATATTTTTTGAGAACAATGATAATTTAATTGAAGCCTTTCTAATTTAAAATTGGTTAAAAGAGGTTTATTTTTTAATCTTTATATTAAATTCTTTTTTAGTTTATTTTTTTATTTTAATCTTCTTCCCACTACATTAAAATATAAAAATAAAAAAATAAAAAAATAAAAAAAAAAATAAAAATATAAAAAAATAAAAAAATAAAAAAATATAAAAATATAAAAATATAAAAATATAAAA
>CM035597.1:2012747-2062747 GCA_020423425.1 Chrysopa pallens | reverse complement strand
CCCTGTAAAGAAAAATAATAAAAATATTTGATCAAATATTATTTTTAGAAGAAAAATAAATATTTTTTAATGATATTTGCGTTTTTTACTTTTCTGTAACAAAGTTTTTTTTAATATAAAGAATGTTTTAATAAAATATTGAATTATAATGTAAAGAAAAAAAGTTAATTGGTATAAATAAATGAAGTTTAATTATATTTTAACATTCTTTGTAAAAAAAGAATACATTAATTTTTTAAAAGAGAAAAATAAATTTTTAAATGTAAATAGTAAATAATTCTCTTAATTTTATATTATTTTTATAAATTAACACCATCAAAATATAAAATTTATTTTTTTTTACCATGTCTCTTATTTTGTGATATTTTAAAGAGAAAGAAATTTAGTTTATTAAATTTTAAGAATAAAATTATGAAACAATAAAAGAATTTTACCATCTTTTTTTTATAAATAACACTTTTTTTCTCTAAAAAAATATAATTAAAAATATTTTTTAAATAATCAATTAGAGAAAAAAGAATTAAAAATAGCATTGTAAAAAAAATAAAATTTACTCTGATAAATTAATTATTAATACATATTTTTTAAGAAGCACAAAGAATATGTTGTTATTTCTTTATAAAAAAATTTAGTGGAAATAATTAATAAGGTTAATATACAATTTATTAAATCTAATTGGACAGGTTTAAAAATATTATGAGAAGAAGAAACCATAAACAAATAAAAATATTAGAAATATTTAATTAGAAAATTGTGTAAAAATATAATTAAATTTTATAGTTCTGATTGATAAAATTTTCAATATTTTATTATATTTTATAAATTTAAAAGAAATATTATTTTTTTTAATCATTTGTCAAGGAGTATGTTTTTTATTATTTAAATACTAAAATATTTAATAGAATATATTCACAAACCCTTCGCTAATATTTAATATTCTGGGAAGGGTGCTAAGTTTTATTTGTATAAAAAATCAAATGTTAGTCAGATTTGATACTTACTCTGACATTCATTGCTCTTCATATTGTAAATAATTAAAAAATATGCCAATTTTTTGAACTCATCATCAATTTAAATACTCATTAAAAAAAGAACGCATTCTTCACAAATCTTAGAAAACCAATATTAACTTTAAAAACAATTTAAAAATAAAAAAAATGTTTCTATTTCTCAAAACATTACTGTGTTCTTTTGAAGATGATTGCTCACTTACAATAAAATTGTTATTCGAAAAATCAGTAGAATACAACTGTACAGAAGACAAAAACAGTATCCGTGACCAAATAAGAACTTTGATCAAATCGATCGAGCATTTGATAGAATTCAATTCCACTTTACTTGAATGTAACCCGGGAAAAAAAAGTATTTACAAAGAGGCAGGGGATATTTATTCTAAGTTGATTTGTTTGATGAAAAATAGGTTTTCGATTAGGACACGTGGAATTGAACTATTAAGTCATTTTGAGTTTGCTGGATGTTTGAGAAAGATTGTTTATGATGGATTGGTTAAGGTTAATGATGAAGGGATGACTATTATTTTTAATGAGTTGGATTTGATTTTGCCTGAACAATTTAAAGTAAAAAGTTAAGTTTGTGATTCTGTTTTATTTTTTATGTAATTGATTAACTATACTTCTTATTTATAAGTATTGCTTTTTTGACCTTGGGGTAAAATCTATTTGTTAAAATAAAAATTAAGAGACATTCAAATCTGAGAAGAAATTTGTAAAGTAAAATAAACAAAATTAATATATATTGTGTTTAATTATCTAATTTGGGGTTGTATTTCACTAAGTATATAAATAATGGATAATTCATTCAAACTTTTTAAAAAATTTTACTAAATGGAATAATTTTGTTCTTTATTACTAAAGATTCAAAAGCCAAACTCTATAATTTTAATGAAAAAAAGATAAATAAGAACAAATGTCTTTTATTTAAAAGGATTTGTAGTTTGAATAAATATTTAAAATATTTTAGGCTCTTTTTTATTTATAATTTATAAAAATTCTACTTATTTTTTTTAAGTCTTTAGAAATTAAAAATTTTGGTTTTTTTATGTTAAAATTGATGCTATTTCTAGAAGTAACATTTCAATATCTAGATGGTTTACAACAAATTAGTATGCTAAAACTCATATAAAAAATAAGAATAAATTTTAATACATTATTGTTTAATTTTTAATACTGTTTCTTAAAAACTGCAATACATTTTAATATAATATTCTACGTCTTTGCTATAATTTTTTATGAAGTACTATTTATAAAGAGCTTTGTAAAATTCAAAGCATTATCAAATCGAAAAACATTGAATAGAATCCGTTAAGCGTCAAAATGTCCCAGGACATTTTGACGCTTAAATGTCTCTTTTTCAGAGGCGTTAAAATGTCCCAAATATTGTTAAAAAATACGATAAATATATTTAAAAAATATAAGATAAACAACCAACGGATATGAACTGTATATTCATAAATTACTTGTTAATAAAACTAAAAAATAAATACTAAGAATATCAAATTTTTTATTCAAATTTCCATTTATAGCAATCATCTAATGCCTTTAAAAAATCAAAAACTTCAAAATTACTCGCATTAATCAATATAATATATAGTCTTTTTTCCTTTTTTAAATCTGTAGTAGAAATTTCAATATTACCAGACGAAAAATGGATTAATTTGTAAAACACCTTTTCTTCTTCAATTTTAAGTAAGTCCAAAAATTTTAAAATATTGGGATGCGAAACATAGGATTTATTGTTGAAAGAGCGATGCCAACATTCAACACCATTAGTCGTTCTCGGCATTGAGTTGATGACTCTTTCTCTGGCATTCCAGAAGCTAATGGAAAATAATGGATTGTAATTATTCATCATATTTTCCTCATTCTTGATGTAAGTCCTTTTAAAATATCTTAAAAATTCATCAATTCCAACCATTTTTAATTCCTTACTAATTTGTACGATATCATTAAATGTTTTTAACACAAGAAATTCATCAATAAAACAGAGATTTAATAACATTCTAACCACTTTTTTAAAGTCCTTGTCTGCTTTATATTTAAATGAAAGTTCTAAAACTTGAATTTGACGCCAGATTGCCTGCCCGAAATGAAATAAACAAGCACTTAATTTGCTTTCGAAAAATACTTTACTTAAAGAATTAAACAAAGCCTTTTCCAAATCAATAACTATCAGTGTAGGTAAAGAACTCACATTATTTTTTACTATTTTAAATGCTTCTGTATAGGCTGCTTCAGTTTTCGATTTTAAAAGAATGTAAACAAATGGCAATGTTTTACCATAAATATATCCATGTATAGTCACCATCTGCATAAACTCTCGAGGTACAGATCTAAAAGTCCCGTCGATTAACCATGTAGTACTTTTATTCAAATATTCAATAGCGAATTCCGAAAAAAATATTAATATCCTATCATGGCTATTGAATCCCGAGTCATACTGAAGAAATTTTTTGTTTCTAAAATTATGGGTGTATTGTGAGGGAATATCATTATATTCTGAATAAATATTTGAAGAATTTTTCTTCCGCTCTTTAGAAATTTTGTCAATCATTGATTTGTATTTAGGAAGTTCTAAAATGGTTTCTGGTGTAAGTTCTCTTGATACATTTGCCAAAATATCAAAAGCTAGTTCTTTCGTGGCAATTGCTCTATTTTTAAGCTTATTTAAAGCTTTTAATTTACTTATTTTGTTGTTTTGAGGAGGATGATCATGTTCTCTAAAATATTGTATAGCGTCACCAGCAGATATTGATATTCTGGCTTTACAGGAGCGAATCTGACATCGAAACTCTGTAAATTTTTCATATTTCTTATAGATTGTATAGATGAATCCCTTGGAAAGGACAGTTTTTCCTTTCTTCTGGTTTTCTATTATTTCAAACTCTTTCATGGGCAATTAAAAAATTTTTAAATTAAATATTAACTGGGACATTTTGTCGCCTATTTGCAGAAAAAAGTAAAGCGACAAAATGTCCCAGGACATTTTGTCGCTTAGCCAATTTTTTATGAAGTACTATTTATAAAGAGCTTTGTAAAATTCAAAGCATTATCAAATCGAAAAACATTGAATAGAATCTATGGTATAGCGATCTAAAAGTAAGCTCAATTCATCAATTGTGTAAAAGGGGCAAATTTATATCTTTGTTTGGTTGCCAAAAAAATAACCCTTATAAATGGAAACGTTTTTAAAGAAGATGATAAGTTTAAAAAAAGGAAATGATATCAAATGCTGTTTATAGAATACAACCTTAGAAGACCACGACAATCTAACCAAGCAGATTCAAAGTAAGTTTTTTGCTGCATGGAAAACTTTTAATTGGTAATTAGAATATAGAACGAAGAAAAATTAAGATTTTAGTGGGCGATTTCTAAATTTTGAAGCATAAAAAAATTTAGAACTTGTACCAATGCTCTATGGTTTAAAATTTAGAATGATTAAAATTTACATTATAATCAATTATTGAATTAATTTTTATTTATTATCATCTACCTTTTCATTATATAAAGCAATATTTTTATTATGACGAAATAATGGTCAAAAAAATTATTGGCTTTGAAATCCTCATTTATCCGAGCTAAACGAGAACGAGCCAAAAATTTAACAAAAAGTGTTGTATAAAATAACATCTTTTTTATTTTATTTTTAATTCGATAAAATTTTTAAATTAGTTTTAATTAGTAATAAAATCTATTATATTTTAAAAAGTTAGATTATTAATCAATTTTTCGTAAAAAGTAAATTAATTTAATATATAAAAAATAACTTATAAAACAAATTAAATAGGTATTAAGCCTAAAATAAATAAAAATACACCGGGTATCGGCTTACGGGAGGGATAAAGGAATTATCCCCTTTTTTAAAATATCAAATATAAAGAAACAAAATTTATTCAATATTAAATAAATAAAAGTTAACTTTATTAAATTAAAACTATGAAATAATTAATAAATCCCACTTTAGTCCTTGCTTAACCTTCTAAACTCAAATTTTTTAACCAAATGTTTAATATCTTTCCCTGTTTGTAGGTTTCTTCGTCTAAAAAAAATTTTAGAAGTGACCAAATTGATTCAATCATTTGTGTATGGGCCTTAGTAATTGAATTCATAAAATTTTTTCATGATTGACATTCTTGTGTGTAAATTCCTTATGCTTCTTAAAAAATGTTTACAAGTGATTAGTTTATCAGAATGCACGTCAGTTTTTGATTAATAAAATTTAAAATATATTTTCCCATCGTAAAATAATTTTAGTTAGCAATTTAAATATTTATAGAAAAAATTAATTATTTAAATCAATTTGTTTTTGACCACAATGAAAGAAAAGAAAGATTTAGATTTCTCAGAAAAGAAGATAATAAAATTAATAAATTATTTTACTCACACAGTGTTTTTAGTTGTTACCTCATGGAGGTAAAAATTAGTTCTCATGGCTACGACAAAAATAAATAAATATTTTTTATTTAATGTTTTCATTTCAATTTCAATTTCGTCACAAAAATAAAATAATCAATATTTTAATTACTTTTCAAATCAATTTCGTCAAATAGAAATAAAATAATATTTTTTTAAATATGACTTACTGAAAAATCAGCAAGGAAAAAAATAAGATGATAGCACGCTGGCATAAGAAGAGAAAATCTACGTCTGATATACTTATACTTGTTCCATATATTCAAAGAAATATGATTAATAGCATAATCAAAAGGTTTAAAGATACCGGCAGCAAAATAAAGGCTTGAGGTGGTGCGAGATCAGTATAACTTACCCCAGGCATCCTAGAAGAAACTAAGACAATACTTAAGAGACTTGCAGTAAAAGTCTTATAGAGATTAGGCAAGAAATTTTTATAAAGAAAAAGGAAAATTTTGCAACATCCTCTGTGCACAGAGGTTGGGAAGGAATAAATTTTACCTTCAAAAATTAGTTTTCCTCCTATAGCCAGAAATACCCCCAGAAAATTGATGAAAGATACAATTATGCTCTAAGCTTTTTAGAGCTCTGAAGGGAATATTCTGACAAAGAATTTTTCTTCGACGAAATAGAATTCCTATTAAACCTCAGAAGATCTTATGGGTGATCTATATCTTACACGAGCCCAATAAAACCAGTGGCCTATTTAAAATTTCGAAACCTTTCAGTTTGTGCAACCGTGTTCATTTCAGGTTTTTACTATTATAATATTAATGCTCGCCCTACAATAAGGAAAGTTTTTTTCCTATTTAGAAGACTTATTCTCTAAACTGAGAGAAAATAACATTTTCAAAGAGATAATTATAATGGACAACGTATGTTTTCATCACTGTTTTGAGATAGAACCCCTTATTTTAAAAAATAATTTTAAGATAATACCTTTACCTCCATATCATCCTTTTTTAAATCCAATCAAAGACCCCTTTTCGAAATGGAAGAAAATGATCGGAACAAGTAGTCCGGAGACTGAAGAAGAGCTAATATTTCAAATCAACAATGTTGTAAGTTTAATTAACATAACAGACATTTTTGGATATTGAAAAATGGTAAGAAATATCCCAAAATCAATAGCCAAGGAAGAAACATTTTAATGAATATTTTTTAAGAGTTTTTTTTTTATTTTTTTGAAGAAAATAATTTTAAAAATGACGGAATTGATTTTAAAATTGCGAAATTGGCAGAAACACTCTATAATATATGTTTATTCTATTAAATGAGTCAAATTTATACCTTGAAAGTTTGAGTAGTCCATGGCAAAAGCAGAATTCGCCTTTAATATATTTTTACAGGAGACTTTAATGGATTCAAACTTAAATGTGTGTTTTACATATCTTTTATTTTTACACCTATAATTAATACAAAAAAACTCCAACCCATCTACAGAAGTGGTTCTATTTTAAACTTGATTTGATAGTTACAAAAAGAGCAATATTTATCAGTCTTTATTATCTGTTTTGCAGCATAAACCTAATCGATTCTTCCTGCTCTTTAAATATTTTGTGATATGGATTGATGTTTAAAGCTTCTATGGGCTGTTGTGAATTCTTCCTATTCATCATTAATTTGCAAAAAAAACATTACAAAATAATAATTACATGTTAATGGTAAACTTGGATAATTATTCCTGATTCATTATTAATATGCAATTATTATTTTGTATCGCTGATGTTTTTACATAAATGGGAGTAAAGAAACAAGAAAATCCCGCCTAAAGCATTTGAATTGACTGAAAACTTTTATCCAATTTATTTTTTTATACAATTTGATCGTAATAACTTTAAATCAAATAAAAAGATTCCAATAATTCGATATTTAAATAAATGTTAAATTCTAAAATTTATTTATTAATTCATAAGACATTCTATTAATAAAACGAAAATTCTTTTTTGTACCAAAATTTTTTAAAGTCTAAAAAATACATTTGAAAAGTAAACACAGCCCTTGATTATGATCGGTCTGTTCATAATATTAGCACAGTGCACTTACACAGGTCCGGAATCAAAATTAATAACACTACTCCTAGATCAATCCTCAAATCGTGATTCCGCAAACATCCGTGAAATTTTAGAAATACAAAAGGAGGTTTTAATGGCAGTAAAAGCTTTAGAAAATTCTTATGAAAATTTTTTATTGTCCCATCCTTGTAAATGTTACAGAAATATTATACGTTGTCATTATCTATACGGCAAATTTCATTCAATTTTGTTAGGGTTGGTAAAGAAACGTTTTGGTTTGAGAAACGTAAATTGGCCTATTATCACTGATTCTGATTTTATTCATGAACTTAATGAATTGTTTAATCAAATAATATCGCAAAATTGTATTGAAGTGCTAAATCATCTCTTATATGAAGTTGATTCTATTTTAGAACAAATTAAACAGCAACCAGAAAAGAAATAGGAATTTAAATCACGAAGAACCACCCTTGAAGATGAATCGAAGAAAACTAATTAAAAATTTTGTACTGTTTTATAATTAAAATTTTATCTTGTAAAAAATATTCTTAAATTTGATGATTTTTATTATGAAATATTCAAAAATTTCATAAAATTCAACATTATCTTTAAAGAAAGTAAATGTTAGTGTTGTGTGTTAAATCTGATTGGATAGTTTCCCCCTACCCCTCTTTGTTTATAATAATAAGAATAATTTAACCCATGGAATTCGGGAAGATTCTTTAAATAAATCTACTTACAACAGTTATTTTGTAAAAAAATGGCAGGAAAAAACATTTAGAATTTAAATTTTACAATCTAATAATTAAATAATTGTTTATAGATTTTGAAATACAGTAAACCTTTTTTTTATTCCGAAAACGGGACTTTGAAAATTTGAGAATACAATTGAGGGTGAAATATAATCAAGGGAAACCCCATTAAATTATTTTTTGATTAAAAATTCAGTAATTTTGCCTTGTTTAGATTTCTTTTTTTTCTTATATAAAAATTCTTCAAAAATTTTTAAGTTATCGATAATGCACAAGCTATCGTTATCGTTAGGAATCGTTGAGTTTAATATAAAATCTTTTACATTTTCAAAATGCATCTTTGCCCCCTTTAAATCCGGCAACTTTCTCGACTTTATATCAGCTACTTTGGAACTCTCTTGTTTTTGTTCCAAAGTTATAGGCTGTTCAAAATAATCATTTTTAACCAGGAAATTACTTGACTCACTCATTTCTACTTCTAAATCCAAAATCTCGCTCAATTTAGGCGGGTCAAAAATATTTATAGGTTTTATCATATCATCATACATCGCACTCTGATTTATATAAGTATTATTTTCTGAGGACATTTCTAGGGGTTCTGAATAGTAGCCTGTCTTCACCCAACAACTCTTAATAGTTTCCGAGCTTACATCATTCCACAACCAAAACGAAAAGATAAGAGCATCTTTAAGCGTTAAGTTCTTATATATTTCATAAGCTTGCATCTCTGAATCAAGTTTACTAATTACATTTTTAATTTGGCAGGTAAAAAACTTACTTTTAAAATTTCTAATAATGCCCGAATCTAATGGTTGAGTGTTGAAAGTTGAATTTTTGGTCAAAAATATTAATTCAATTCGACTTGGAGTATAAGTGAGTTTGTGAGATGGACAATTATCTAGTATTAAGAGTACCTTCCTTTTTTCTCTTTTAAATTTTTCATTAATATTAATGATCCGAGTATTAAATTCAAGCTTAGTTATCCACGCAGATTTATTGAAATAATATTGACAAAAAATATTTGTATTCAAATTCTGAAAGGCTCCGGGATTCCTCTGCTTGCTTATTGTTGGTGATAATTTTTCTAGAAAAATTAAAATATTTAAAGAAAAATTAAATCACTTCTAAGTTATCATGGAGTAGAGAACATTAAATAAAAAACAATTAAACAAAAATTTTTGTAAGAATATTTATTGTCACTTCATCACAGGGCGCCGAGTCCACTACCGGGACTCTGACACCTATAATAACGGGCTTTAATTCTTCGGACCCATCCATGTTGCAACATAGAAGTAATGTAACTCGATTCTTGTATTTTTTTCTGCCTTTTCTTGCGTTTTTCAAAAGGGATTTAAATGGCATCATCTTATAAAATAAGCTTGTTTCGTCACAATTGAATACATTTCTGGGGGCATAGTTACATAATCTAATTCTTATAGAAGCATAAAATTCAGAAAAATCTTCAGTTTTCATATTCCCACTTTCGCCTGACACCTATTTAAGCGATATATGATTTCTATTATTAAATCCATTCATTTGTTGCTTGAAAGCTTGGTATGTTTAATTCCCTTGCATATTGCAGAGACTTTTCTTTTAGATACTCTCATTTTAAAACCCTACTTTGTTTTCTAGTTTATCTACCCATTCCACTATTTTATCTTCTATTTTTTTAATTTCCCAGTATTATAACAATATTTATATTTGGATTTCAATACGTTTTCATCTCTTATTTCCGACTTTTGTTTTATATAATTAGAAACTGATCTTGCTGATATTTTTTTGGTCAGTTTCTCAGAGAATATATCTGCTATTTTTGTATTACTTAAGTTTTTGTTAGATACAGCAAAATTTATTATGTCTAACTTGGATTTCAATAAAATTGTATTTTTTCTTTGTTTTGGTTCCATATAAAAATATTAAAAATCTGTAATATATTGCAGGGTTGGAATAAAAAAAGGGGCAGTATATTATGCCTGGGCTAAATCTAAAAAAATAAGAATAAAATAGAGGGTGGAATAAAAAAGAGGAAACACTGTATCATATTACCCTCAAGACCCCATAAAATAAATTTTTAACTAAAGAAGAGAAAAAACAAAAAAAACTAATCAGAGCAGAAAATATAGGCTTTCAACTAAATAAATAATTATTCAGTAAACAATTTCAAAAGACTTTGCTTAACATTAAATTTAATTTAGTGGTTTTAAAGAAATAGCAATAAATCTTCAATTCTTAACTTTATATCAAATAAATTGAATCAATATATGAAAAAAACTAATCAATTAATCGATCAAAGTTAAAGATAATACTTTGTAAATTAAAAAAATATGTAAACGAATTATTAAAATAAAGTTTTTTAAACCAGGTATTCTTTAAGAATTATGATCAAATATGCTTGTATTAACAGTTTATCCTTTGTTACATAATATTTAACTTTGAATGTTATAAAAATATCTGCTGTAACTATTCAATATGTTAGACAATATTTAAATAATAAAACTTCAATTGCTCATAAAATAAAAGAATAACAGAAACAATGCTTCCTGTAAACAAAGCCTGCAATGCAAGGTGAAATTAGGCCGACAATAGGGTGAACGCGGGTCTGTTTAAGTAGGTAAAGGATCGCAGTATCTTGCATATATCTAAGTATGTATAAACATTTTTTATCGTAAGTTTCTTTGTGACTAGCTATTGATATTTTATATAAAATGTATAAGAAAAGATCTTCATGTGGCTTTCCTATCCCTAGGCAACAAAAAACATAATCGATGGTAAAATAGAAAACAAAAGTCTAACCAATACTGATAAATGTGTTATATATTAAATATGTTTATTAAATAGTTGAAAATATGCCATTCAAAAAACATTATAATTGTACTGGTTGGCTTCGAGGCGTTCTTACGCTTAATGTTGTAAATAATAGAATTCTTTCCTAAAATATTTCCACTCATCACTATTTTTTATTTATAAATTTACCTTAAATATTCTGATCGATCACAATCGTTCTCAAGATGCCTGCTTGTTTCAGAGATATTGATAGTATTGATGTCATCGTAATACAACTGTACTAAGTCAAAAAAATCAGTTTTTATTATACACAGTAATATGTGTATAATCGATCAAAATTTAAAATTATTTATTAGTAAAACATTTAAATCATTTACAATACGAATGTCAATCGCAATATTAGCCGATTTTTTGATGCAATCAACATAAATATAATTAATTTTATCAAAAATTAAAATAATAATCTAGCCTCGAAGAAACAAAGTAACAAATCAATGAGTAGCTAAATAATACATACGGTTGGGTGACGCCTTCGCACCTGTCTTTTTAGAATAAAATATATTACCTGTAAATCTATTTCCGTAAGACATCATTTATTTAAAATTGTTCTTAAATACTTTTGTATTTCTCCTTTTTCCTTTAAAGGAGAAATACATCTAACCACTTATTGTTTATTTCCTTTTATGTATACTCTAATCTCACTTCTGACAACTCATACGATTGAACAATGATGCCAATCGAGGAATTTTTTATAAAAATACAATAAATGATCCTCGAAAAAGAAATAATAATTCATATTAGGAGCATACTCTGCTTCTTAAATAGTTAAATTATAAGAAGACAATAATTTTAGTATAAAGTTAATTAAATATAAGCACTTAGTTTAACAGAAGAAAAGATAAAAAATTTTGCAGAAAATATAATGATATCAATGTTAACTGATTTTATATCGGCCATTACTAAATTAAAACAGTCATTGATACCGGAAATAAATAAAAAATAGATTAAAATTAATTAAAAAACGTTAAATAGAAGAAAAATTTAATAACATTAACTTATAGATTAAAACATTTCTTGCTTCTATCATTAACTTAAAATTACAATTTTTATAATTCACTAGGGTTGGTAATCTTCTTTATATTCAAATAAAGATCTTTATTACGAAAATATGATTTATTTATATTTTTTAATATTCAGTTCGAACAACTTCCGTGTAGAATATAAAAATAATTTTAAAGATTTGTTTGCTATTAGTTCCAAATTCATCGATAATATCCGAGAGTTATCCTCCTTAAATATTACAACATTATAAAGTTTCTAAAAAGCTCCCAAAGCTAAATTAAAGAATGTAAATTCGTTTTAAAAAAAAAAAATTGAAACTCTTAAGAAATGTTTTAAACGAAAAAAATTTTATACAACCTTTAATTTTAAGATAATATTTTAGAATCGCACATTATGAAAAAATATTAAATTTTCATCTACATGGAAAAAGAGATTTACAGATAAAAATCAACTTTTATAAATTTAAGATATAAAATTAAAAGGTAAATTAATAATTACACTAAAAGAGTACTTTAGCTGTTAACTATGTGCCGAACAATAACCCTAACCCATGAATAAAACAGCATAAAATTAAAAGATGCAGGATGAAATTTTATTTATCGAAATTAAACAAACTACAAATTTAATACCAATTGGATAGCTGTTAATCCAAGCTCTTTTTTAATAATATGATTCAATAAATAAATTATTCACTTTATATAAAAGTACTTAATTAAAACATATTTTGCTAAAAATATACAAAAATAATTATTAAAATTTTTTTCATTTCTTTATATTTTCTGTATGCTATTTTAATAAACTAAAATAAATTTATCCTTCTATATTTAATTTATTATTAAATTTACTGTTTATTACTAAAAGATTATAAAATATTCCCTTTAACTTTAAAACTAATTAACTAATTATACCATTCATGATCTAAATTTTATCTTAATAATTCATTTTCGGCGGAATACTAAAAAAGAATTTCGTTCATTAACTTTTAATGTCGTATTAAAAAAAAATATAAATTGAGAATCAAAATAAACATCAATTATGATTTATCTATTTTTAATTTTATCACAATGTTCTTACGAAACCCCGAAATCAGAGATAATTACCAGACTCAAAACCTATTCTAAAGAAATTGATACTGCAAAGCCCGATGCAATTCTTGAGATGGAACTCAATGTATCAAACATAAGAAAAGCTTTCTTTGAATCACACATGAAATCTATTTCAACATCTTATTTACAAAGTCTCCCTAATGACATGAATTATGAAGGAATGTTTAATTTTTTTTTATTCTAGGATGTTAGAATTAATAGAGGCACGTTTCCTATCAGACGAATCGAATACTCCTTCAATCGACCATACAAAATTTGTTAATGATGTGGATGAGTTATTAAGGCAGATTATAGACAAATATTCTGCAGTTGATTTAATTGAAATTTTTGCAAACGTTGACTATTTTTTGAAAAAGTTGAAAAGGAATCAAAAAAATACATTATCAGGAAAAAAATTACCAATGTTGAAGAAGTCACAAGCGAAAATTAATTAAAATTATGTTTCCTGGGTTCTTTTATTTATTTTAAATCATTCTTTAAAAAATTAACAATTAAAAATTTAATTATTACTTTTGAAAGCATTTACCTTTTTTGGTAAATTAAAATTATTTTTAAAAAATTCACTTTTAAAATTTTTTATAAAAAAATATTTAAATTTTATTCTTAATTTAAATTTATTGAAAATATGTTTTTTAGATAATTTAAATGTTTTGTACATGTTGGTTAATTTGTTAGTGTTTCAATAACTAATTAGGACTTAAAAAGATGATGTTTTGAGAGTAAAGGTTATAAAAATAATGTTTCTTATTTTTTTTATTCAATGCTTCTCTTTAACTGCTTATCTGGGATGGTTTAGAATCTTTAAATTGATAATTTAAATAAATATTTAAATTATTATTTTTTATATAATGAGGGTTATAACAGTTAGTTTATAAAAATATTTCAATTAATGATTTATTTAATGCCATCTCTCTTTTTTAAATTTTTTTTATTATTTATTTCTTAAATTAGAGAGATATTTGAGTTGAATTAACCAATCAGATTTTACTTAGTAAATTTAATAATTATCATTTCTGTAAACAATTAATATTATGTTATAATAAAAAAATTCTTTCGTTCTAAAATTAAAAACATAATTTTCTAAAAAATATAAATTATTTCTTAAAAATGTTTAATAAACTTCTAAATCTTTCCTGATTCGATCCAATAAATTCATTTCTTCTTCATTAATCTCATCTCCAAAATATTTTAATAAAATATCAACTGACTTACCAGTCACAACAGAAAATAAAGAGTCATTCTCATCAAAATGTCTACCATACATTTTATTATTATCATATTCAGCCTCTATTTTGATTGCTACTTTGTCTCCCTTACCTGCGCTGTTCACTGGTTTCTTATTATTTTCTATCGAAGTGACTTTTCCCAATCTTTCTATTTTATCTTCTCTTTTCACGTAGACTGATTTGTTTATCATTAATTTGCCATTCACAATTTCTACACCTAAAATTAAAGGAGACCTCTTTGTAAAAATACAATTTGGAAGTATTTTTAGCTCAAAAGGAAAAATACATTCATCTGCGTATTTAAGTTTGGTATCCTGTGATAATTTCTGTGTGTATTCTTTGTATTTGTCTACCAAATGATAAATTATTTTGGCTGAGAAAACCTTTACTGAACATTCTTTGGCGTATTCAAGCATTTCTTTGCTAAAATCGACATCAAAACAAAGCATAATGGGTGTTTTGGATATTGATGCTCTGGTTATGTCTTGTTTTCTTATATCGCCAATGGAAAAAGAAAAAACTGGAACTTCTTCTTTTTCTAAAAAGGAAATTAGAGCTTCTAGTGAACCTAAAGTACTGGCTTGTACGTGCACACCATTCGGTTTTAATTTGATATTCTTTAAAATATAATTCAAATCTTCATTGATTTGATTCATTGCTTCCTCTTCATCTTCTACTTTAATTACTTTTGAGCCAGTGAGCACTCTTTCCAAATTATTGGCTGCCAATTTAAATCCTATGCTTGCATTCACTCTTTTTACAGATTCATAATAATGCTTTGCTTTAGCATCTTTGCAATGCTGTGGTATCAAAATGCTCTTTACTTTGGTGATGACTGGTCCTTCCATCGTACCAACACATATTTTGTCATTCTCTTGTAAAAAGCCGTCTACTAAAATTACATCTAAGGTTGTACCGAATCCTTCCACATTTTTTACTTCTAAAACCACACATTCAAACTTTTCTGATAAAGTAGTTTTTTTCTTCATAAACGTTTCTGACATCTTTAAAATCATTCCTACCAAAATATCTAAGCCTTCTCCTGTGATCGCACTGGTTGGAACCAATGAAATAAATTTGCTAAGCTCTTTATTTTCATTCCATAATCTTGCATTAAAGCCAATCTCGGCAAATTTTACAATTGTTTCGTTTACACCTTTTTTAAACTGCAATTTTACACTTTCACTTTGAGATTCTAAGCTTTTTTCCGCGTCGTATCCGTAAATTTTATCTATTTTGTTTAATGCCACAATAAAAGGAGTCTTCTTTAATTTTAACAAATTAATTGATTCTAAAGTTTGTGGCTCTAACAAATGAAAAAAATCAACCACAAGAATGGCAAAGTCACAAAGTGACGAGCCTCTCGATCTTAGATTAGAAAAGGATTCATGCCCTGGTGTATCAATTATCAAAATACCTGGTAGTTTTGTTTTGATTTTATATTTCTCGTGCAAAAATTCTAAAGGAAAAAAAGTAGCACCAATTTGTTGAGTTATCCCACCTGCCTCTTGGCCTTGTACGTTAGTCTCTCTTAGTTTATCTAATATTTTAGTTTTACCTGTGTCTACATGTCCTAAAATACAACAAATAGGACTCTTACATCCTTCATCGCCAGTAAGCTTTTCTTTTTTAGATGATTCTGTCTTTTGGGTTTTAATTTGCATGTTTCCCAAATATTTTTCTACGTCTCTCATTTTTTTAGTTTTTTTATCTTTCTTCTTTTTTCCTTCCATTTCAACTTTTTTCCTGTTTTCTTCTTCGATCCTTCTTCTTTCCTTTTCTTCTAATTCTATCCTTTTTTGTTCTTCTTTTTCTTTTCTTTCTTCTTCTTCTCTTAATAACTTCTCTTGTTGCTTTTTTCTAATCAATTCAATATTAGGACCTACTCTTTTTTTAGGACCAGTCTTTGGTAAAGTTGCTTCTTTTTTATTTTCTTCAATGATTTTTTGTTCATTTGTTTCTTCCGCCGTTTTTTTCTCATTGTTTGGCAAAGGTTCTTCTTTTTTACTTTTTTCTTCTGCAATATTTTCCATTTTTTCAATCGGCTCTTCGTTCTTAACTTTCTTCTGCTTTTTTTCTTTCTTTTTTATAACTACTTCTATTTTCTTTTCTTCTTCTTTGTTATTGTCTTGTAAAAGTGAATCTAAGTAGTTTAAATCTGTTGACTTTTTTTTTGCCATTTTTTAGGATTTTATTATTTTTTAATTTAAAATTTATTTACATATTTTATTTTTTTTAATTTATTATTCATTTTTAATTACAGCAAAACCTTTTTAATTGTCACCGAATTTCTATAATTGTAAAATTTAAAAAAATAAAATAAAAAATACATAATAAATACCTAAAATTGTAAAATTATAATTGTCATTTTTTTAAAAAATTAAAATTATATATTAAATAGCCAAATTTAAAAATGACAAAAAATCCTATATTTAATTAAAAATTTATAAAAAATATTAAATAAAAATATAAAATTTTATTTTTATAATTGTCAATGAGACTTAAAAAATTAATTATTTTTTTTTATTTAATTTTTCATTCAACTAGATTTCGAACTCTGAAAGACTAACTAAAGAGTTTTCCTGTAACCAAAGCCTAAACGGTAAGGTAGACTTAAGCAGTCAATAGTGCGAAGGGGGTGGGTTTTAGTGTGTGAAAGGCTCACAGTATCTGCCAAAGGGGCAACCCTAAGGTATTTCTCCGTAGGATTTCCCATCCCTCGGCAATAAAAAAAAAAAACTAAAGAGTTTGAAGCGTACTTTTCTGCATACAATCTTACTTGCTTTAAACTATTACAGAAGGCCTGGTGTTCTAATGACTGTATAGATGCAGTTTTACATTCTAGAGCGTTTTCACTTATTACTTCATTTTTGATTTCTTCGCACAAAATTTTATGCACTAATTCTTCGCTTAGGTCATTGTTTGCGTCTTTATTAAAACTGCTTTTTAACACTGTAATGGAATAATTAAATGTTAAATTATTCCATTAAGGTATTAATTAATTAATTTAATATATCTAATTTTGTATTAATTAAATTATAAACAAAGGTATATAAAGATTGAATAATTAGTACCCATGGATTTCAAGAAAACAAATATGATTAAATTCTCATTAATTGAATATTTTTTAAAAAATAATAAATTACCCAACAATTTTGAATTCAAAAGATCAAAGGGTATAAATCATGAGCACGCATCCAAAGGTATTCCTACTTCTACAACTTTAGAAGACCGCGCCAAGGGTTATTGTAATAAGCGCACGCAGGACACACTTGAGTTTGAACTTAAGCTACCAGGAACAAGCATCTTAACTAAGAAAAGCATCCCATATGTTACAGAATCTCATGATATAAATGAATGGTTAACCAACTTTGAGGAATTGAAAGAGGTTTTAAATTGGAGTGATAAAGACTCCATTTTTGTTTTAAAAGAACTTCTTAAAAATATAAAAATAAATTTTAGAGAAGAAACATCTTATCTTACCATAAGAGGTAAACTTTTACATGTATTTTATCCTGAAGAATTTTCACTATTATATTTACAAGAGCTGGAAAAAATAAAACAAATTGAATTTTTATACTTTACTGATTACATGGATACGATTAATAAAAAGTTAGTTCCATATAGTATTTCAGCAAAATTATCAAAACATGAGACGCAAAGGAAATTTGAAGAAAGTGTTATTCGTGGTTTAGGCGTATATACAGCAATAGAAATATCAAAAATAAATTATCTTAAATTTGAAGAAAAGATAAAATATATGCTAAATTTTGAAAAGAACATATTAGTCAACGCAGATAACTTATGTGTAAAAGAAAACAATACTTACAGCCGTGATAAAGAAAAGTTTATCTTTAAAACTGCCAACTTTAAGCAAAACAAGTTTTGTAAAATTCATAAACTTACAAGCCATGACACTAAAGATTGTTATCTCAACAAGAAGAACAAATATAGTACACATAATGAAAGAAAAACAGAACTAAAAAATCAAGATAACAGTTCAATAAAACAAAGAATTTAAAGGACTTGTATTAACGGAGAAGAGCTATACAAATGAGTTGATCGAGATTGAATGTAAGCTAAACTCTCGGTTTTATAAATGTACGATCGATACTGGATCAACTAAAAGTTTTGTTAATAAGAATATTCTGAATAATATAGTACAAAATCAAGGTAGTGAGTCTAGAGAAATCACCGTTCTTACAGCGAATGGAGAGAAACTTAATAGTAAACACAGAGTGTTGCTATGTCTCAATTTCAAAGATAATGAAATAAACATTAAAGAAGAATTTTACATCCTTGACAATCTTTTGTAGACATCCTAATAGGGAATAACATCCTATCTAAACATGACTGTATTATCAACATAAAGAGACAATTTATATCTTTTAACGGTAAGGAAATTGAGATGTGCGGTCCTCAAGCATCTTATAATAAATCATTGGACAAAGAATTGATCGACAAAATATTTTTAACAAAAAAAAATGACAATTTATTAAATTTAATTAAAAAATACAAAATAGCAAATGAAAGTTTTAGCCATATTAAAACAGAACCAATAAGAATATTACAGAAAAACAAAGATATTATCGTACAAAATAAACAGTTCGATCTACCATTTAAATTCCATGATATTATTTCTAAAGAATTGTCTAGGTTAATAAAAGAAGATATTATAGAAGAAAAATCAAGTCTAAATTCAAGTCCCGGATTTGTAATTGCCAAGAAAAATGGTGATTGTAGATTGGTTATTGATTTTAGAAGAATAAACGAAAATATAATAGACTTGCCAATAGGAATTCCAAAGATTTTTGAAAATATACAGATACTAGGTCGCAATAAATATTTCTCTAAAATCGACCTTAAAAATGGGTTCAATCAACTTTTACTTGATGAAAATAGCAGAGATGTTACAGGATTCGTAGTATTAAATCGTAATTTTGTGTACAAAAGAGTCCCCTTTGGCCTTAAGTCAGGACCAAAACTATTCCAAAAAACAGTACAAGAAATATTAAAGAATTGCAAAAATTGTTTTATCTACATCGATGATATAATTATAGTAGGAGAAAACATAGAAGACCATGACGAAAATTTATACATGGTACTATTACAGCTATATAAACACAACGTTAAACTTAATTTAGAGAAAAGTATTTTCAGACTTCAAGAAATTGAACTGTTAGGACACCGTATTAATTATAATGACATTAAAATAATCAAAGACGAAGCAGAAATAGATAATCTATTAGAAAAAAGACCTGACACGCTAAGAAAATTACAAAAGCTTATTGGTAAGTTGAACTGGTATAGAAATTTTGTACCCAACTTTTCAGAAGAAATTTTACCCTTAACAGACAAACTTAAAAACAACAACCAAAAGAAAGTAAGTTGGACTAAGAAAGAAGAAAAGATTTTAAGTAGTATAATAAAAAAAATTAAAACATGTAGTACCTTAAAATTCCCTGATTATAATAAAAGATTTTACATTAATACAGACGCTTCAGATGTAGGCATTGGATCTGTACTATATCAAGACCACGGTGTTCTACGGTATTACTCAAAGAAACTCAGTGGGCCAGAACTAAATTATTCGGTGGTAGAAAAAGAGTTCTTGGGAATCTTACGTAGCTTAGAACACTTCCGAAATATCATTCAAGGTTGTCCAATAATAGTTCTTACTGACAACAAGAACTTAATATCTCAGAGATTTGATCCCAACAAAAGAATTTCAAGATGGATGGTACTCTTAAATGAGTTTGATTTTGTGATAGAGCATGTATCAGGTACAAAAAATAACATCGCTGATTTCTTTTCAAGAAATTTTTGTTTTGTGTCTCAAGTAAAGGAAGATAAAAATTTAAAAGAAATAAAATTGAAATATAATAAAAATGAAATAATAAATCCAATTTATTATTATATTAAAAAGAAATTTCCCAATCAAGTCAATGACATTTGCTTCAACGAACTAAATCGTATGGAAATTACTGACAAGAAGGTGATTCGGGCCATAATTCACTATGTTCATATAAACTATGGTCACCCAGGACAAAAATGTATGTATTACACAATCAAGCTATATTTATATATTAAGAACCTGCACTTTCACATAAAGGAATACTTGAATCAATGCAATAAATGTTTAAAATATAAGTCAAAATATACGAACCGCAAAGAAAATGAACAAGTAATAAGGAGTAATTACTTATTTGAACGAATTTCTAGTGATATAAGCGGGCCTTACAAAGCTGCGGATTTTAACACAGAAATAAATTCTAGAAAATTCTACGTTCTAACTATAACGGATATATACAGCAGATATACACAATTATATCTTTTAGAAACTCAAAAAGGAAACTCAATCACTAAGTGCTTTAAAAAGTGGATAAAGCGATTTGGAAAATTTAAATTACTAATAACTGACAATGGTAAATCATATAAGAGCAAAAAATTAAATACATTTTTAAAAAAAAATGATATTAAGCACCTTTACGTACCTCCATATACGCCGAGTGCAAATGGCATTTCAGAACGTATAAACAGAACCTTAAATGAAGTTTTACGGATTTATAAAAAGAAAAATTTAAAGAAAATTTATTTAATTGCTGAAAACAGATTTAATTTAATGTATCATAACGGATTAAAAGAAATACCAAAAAAGGTTTTAGATGGCAAAGAAAAAAAAGATGTTAGAAGCATTGGTGAGGTAAAAATAAATAACAGAAAGGATAATTTATCTATTAAAGAAAAGGATTTAGTATATATTAAAAAATTTAATGCACAAAAGGTTGATTCGCAGTACTCAGGACCATACACAGTAAAAAAGGTAGGGAATAATGCAAGATGGATTAAAGTTTATAAACACCCACATTGGATTCATGTAAGAAATGTCAAACTTTGGAGAAGAGGTGAATGTAATGGAATAATTAAATGTTAAATTATTCCATTAAGGTATTAATTAATTAATTTAATATATCTAATTTCGTATTAATTAAATTATAAACAAAGGTATATAAAGATTGAATAATTAGTACCCATGGATTTCAAGAAAACAAATATGATTAAATTCTCATTAATTGAATATTTTTTAAAAAATAATAAATTACCCAACAAACACATTTCCACAGCCTGTTTTTGTTTCATAATCAAACAGTTTACAATGAGGGTTTTTAGAAACATTAAATGCAAATTCATCTCCTTTTTCTAAAATTAAAAAACATTTTTTATATGTTTCTTCTTTAATGTTTTTTAAAGCTACAACTACGTTTATTAAAGCATTAAAAATATTATATTTTTTTATGTTTTTGTTGTATCCTTGAGGATATGCACCTGTCAATAGGTGATTTAAGTAGATAGATTTAAAAAATTGTTTTACTGATTTATTCATATTTTTCTTTTGAGGGTAGGAGGGTGCTGTAACCATGGGCTAAATCTTCTTTTGTTTATTTATACTTGTTGTATAATAACACATTTACTTTAAAAGGAAATAATTAATAATCACTAATTTTGGTAAATTTATTATTTATTTAAATTATTTGTTTACCCCCAAGATAAGCATGGAAGAAGATATGAATAAAGATGAATTTACTACAATAATACTTTTTAAAATTAAAAAAATATGCGCCCTTGAAGTTCGAACCCCGGTACTTCTATGTTATAAGTATATAACGGTTTTCATTAAAAACTTCACTGCTATTCGTAGTAAACATCTGACTTAAAAATAATTTTTTGTAATTACATTTTAAAGCCCGTATAATGCCCTGGTCTAAAGGCTGTATTAATGAAGTCGTGTTTGGTGGTAGGAATATAATTTCAACATTAGACAGGGGTTCAATGTTTTTGTGCGCCGGGCAATTATCCATAAGAATGAGAATTTTTCTGTTTTTAGAAATCATTTCTATGTTAATTAAAGTTAAATATTGTGTTAATAAAACATTTGTCATCCATGCATTTTTGTTACTCATATAGACTGCATTTAAATCATGTAAATTTTTGTTTTTTAAACACCTTGGATTTTTGCTTTTTCCCAAGATTAATATTGGAAGCTTTTCTCCAAAACTATTTAATGTTAAACACAGAGTAATTCTATCTTTGTTGGATTTTAAGCCTGTTATTCTTTCGCCCTTGTTTTTCACTGATTAATAGGTAACATCTTAAAAAATAAAAACGTTTCATTTTGAGGAGGTCCGCAACACTTCTCTTGTTACTGAGAGTGATGTCTATAAGACATCTAATCCTCTTATAGGTTTTAGTTGGTAAAAAAAATGTTTATTACTTGTTTTATTTATTTGTTTACTTTCTTTTCTCATTTTTTGCTTTCTTTGGGGTTACAAATTTATTGTTAATAAATTAAAAAATATTAAAATAAATAAATATTAATATTCCCCATAGCCACTACACTACACATTTAAATTAAAAATGTCTTTTTTACTATATTTTGAGATTATATTTTGTTGATAACTGTCAGGCTCACGTGGAACCGACTTATTTAGAAGATAATTTAAATAAATTGAAGTGTAAAAAGTTTGTTTAGGTTCTTTATTTATTCTTCTGCTGGTGGCCATGACGTCGATGGGGTGAATTTATTTTTATTTAAAAATAAATAAAATAAATTATTTTTTTGTAATTGATTATTACAATAACTTTTTTTAAAATCCTCAGCACCGGTCGTATTCTCTGAAATAGATTCACCAGATATTGTCACAAATGATAAATCATTATTTTCTTTTCAAAATTTCTACCCACCCATTGGATGCCTTAAAGTCCTTTATGTTGTTTTCTTTTGCAAACTCTAATGCCATTTCTTTTATTAAGGAAAAGTTTATAAGAATGCACTTTTCATTGCAAGAACAAACAATTTTTAATATGAAATCATTTATTTTAGTAAATTTACTGCCTTTAAATCTTTTCGTGCACTTTTTCAAAGAATTTCCGAGCTCATGAATCGCCTTTGTATTTTTCTTTATCCTGTACAGTGTCCTTGAAGATATATTGTGCATTTTGCATATTTCTTCAAAGTTTAAATCAATTTCTAACAATTTTAATATAGTTTTCTTTTCATTATAAGTCAAATTTGTCTTTTTTGTCATTTATAAATTTTTAAATTTGGCTATTTAATATATAATTTTAATTTTTTAAAAAAATGACAATTATAATTTTACAATTTTAAGTATTTATTATGTATTTTTTATTTTATTTTTTTAAATTTGACAATTATAGAAATTTGGTGACAATTAAAAAGGTTTTACTGTAATTATTAAATTGATTATTATTTTATTATTTAATTGTTTAATTAATTTAACTCCCCCCATTGCTTAATGTCTACCTTACCGGTAATTTTTATATATTAAAAAAATAAAATTAAATAAATTATATATAATTTCTAAACAGAATCACTATTTTCAAAAGTTAAAATCAAATATAATTTATTTAATTCTGTATTTTTAATAAATAAAACACAAAGTTGCATAACCAGGGTTATAAACTTGGAAAATCTTTTAATAAATAAAATTTATGCTTTATAATTTTTAACTAAATAAATTATTTATCATTTTTAATTTATAATTAAAATAAGCCTCTTTTTAGCAATTTTATTCTTTAAATATTTTATCCTAAAAAATATAAAATAAATATAAATGAAATATAAAATAAATATTTTTAATATATGTAAAATTAATTTATTTTTTAAATTAATTTTTATTATTCCATGCAAAATTCAACTACTGATTTAATAAAACACTTTAGTTCAATGCAGACAGAAAACCTTGTCAAATTTTACCAAGACTCAAAAATTTTTACTTTAATAATAAACACTCTCCCTAAAGAAACAACTAAAATTTTGTTTGATTTAATGCACACCCACATACCTTTTTTTATAAAAGAACCAAAAATAAGAACTCATCTTAAAATACTAAAAAATCTAAAATTTATAGAAAAAAAAGGTGAGTTCATTCAGTTAGTCCAAAGCATAAAACTAAGCTTGCTAAAAGAATTCAACAATTTACAATCAAACTTTTCTTTCATTTTATGCAACTGCAAAATTACAGAAATAAAAGAAGAAAAAAGTTTAATTTTTAAGTTAAACATAAATAAAAAAAATAAATTTAACAAAATAAAAAACACAAAAAATAATTTAGAAACAATTTTACAAAATTTAGTTTCTCCTTCTTTCTTTAACACAGTCGTAAAAAACATTTTATACAAAAAAGAGTTATTAGACATTGAGAATAAAATAACACATAAAGGATTTGAGTTTCTTCTAAAAAGCAAAAAGGAACAAACATGGTTTTTTTTATTAGAAGGTATTTCTTTTCTGTCTTTAGAGTGGCAAATCAAGATTTTAAGTTGTTTAAGTGAACTAAGCAAATTAAAGAAAGAAGTGGTTTATGAGTATTGTGATTTTAGAAAAGAATTGAATTTCTTTAGTGATATTGGGATTTTAGAAATTTTGGATGACAAACATTTTTACTTGAATGATTCTTTCGAAAATCTTTTTTTATTTCAGATACCCCCAACAAAAAAATTTTTGATGGTTGAAACGAATCATAAAATTTATGCTTATACCAATTCTAAATATGAACAAAGTATTCTTACACAATTTTGTGAGATACAATATGAATTACCTTCTCTTACGGTTTGTATTCTTAGCCTAGAAAATATTAATAGAGCATTTGAGAGAGGTATCACAGCACAACAAATAGTAAATTACTTAGAAAATTACTCTAATAAAGTGCCACAAGCAATTGTTGAGTTAATCTTTGTTTATGAGAGACAAAAAAAGAGAATCAAAATTAATGATGGGTATTTGTACAAGAATTTTCTTAACATAGTTGACTATGAAAAGACTGTTAAGTTTTGTGAAGATAATGGATTTTTATTGGGAAAGGACAACCAATCAAGGATGATTATTGTTAAAAATGAGGCACATAATTTTGTAAAAGAATTTGTAAAAAGAAATATTTAAAAATTAATATCTTTTTATGTAAAGCATTAAAATTAATTGTTAAAAGTAGTTATTAATTTTTTAAATTTTTTCAGAAAGTTTTTTTATTTGATTAAATATGAGTAATCCATATGAAAATCTATAACAATGCCTTCTATATAATATAAATAATACTTATTTATTTGAAACATATGGTATAATGTGTTCCTATATAATTAAATGTAGATTCAAGATACTGCGAGTGTTTCATCCGCTAAAACTACCCCGTGCATTCTATTGACTGCCTAAGTCTACTTACCCTGCAAGCTTTGGTTACAAGTTTAAATTATTTATTACCATACATGTTCTTTTCAAATACTACCAAAAACTTATTTTTGTAGCGAAATAATTCTATGGTTTATGGCAGCAAAAAATGAAACTAACAAAGAGCTTTGATTCTCGGTAAATTTAGAAAAATTACTAATAACAATGTAAAGAGATTATTTTAAATCAAAGCAAAAGATTATATAGAAATAGCTAACATATTTAAACAAAGTTATGATTAAGGAAACTATATGTGAAATAATCTTTAAATAAACACATAGTTAGTGCAGAAATTATTATTAACTAAAACAAAGTATTGTGTGCAGAATTTTTAATTTGCTTTTTCTTACCCTTAAAATGAAAAAATTACCAATAAAAAAATCAATAAAAAAACTAGGAAACGAAGAAAAAACAATAAAATACTTTATAAAAACAGAAGTTTTACAAGAAACAAAGAAATGCCATAAGTGCAAAAACACAATGAAATTAAATTCAAAAGAAAAAATATTTATGATTGCTCCGTGTGCGCAGATCTCCACCTGATTTCGGGTATCGGAGATGTATACGGTTGGATGAACCGGTGGTCTCCCCACTCGGTTGGTGTTTATTCGAATTCTTTTTACTAAAATTGTATTTATTTTTCATAATCCTTTTTTTATTTAAAATATTTTCTTAAATATATTTCCCGTTTTGGAAATCACCAACAAACTTCCTTAAACTAAAACCAACATCTGTAACCGTATCACACTTCAACCACCCTCTCTTTAAAACCTCCTTAATTGAGTGGCATGTCTCCTCACAACTTTTCCATTCTGTTTTCTTATTTCATATATACCTCTGCCTTCATTTTTTACTACAACACCGGTTTCACAAAACTCGTCGTTCATTTTGCTAGACTTGACCTCGTTTTTTATCAATACCTTGTCGTTCTCTTTGAATATGTTAAACCTGAACTTCTTCTTCTCAAATTCTTTCCGATACACTGCTTCTTTTTCTTTCACCTTGTTGTAATTATTTGGGTTAAGTGCTTCGTTAGGGCTAACTCCTAATGCCCTATGTTTTAGATTATTATAATTCCTTACTATTTCTGCTAACTTGGCATTTATCGGTCCTGGTGTTTTTTTCAGAGCATTTCTTATAGTGCGATTTGCTCTTTCAACCCGGCCATTGGATTGGTGGTAAAACGGAACTGAGAATTCATGTTTGATACTTTTGCTTCGGAAAAATTGCTCCACCTTTTTGTTGTCAAATTCGCGGCCATTGTCGCTAATCACTGTTTCGTATTTAAACTCATCATAAACATCTTTTAAGAAATCCAAAACCTTGCCTGCCTCTTTTGATTTGATCAATCTAGCAAATATTTTACGGCTAAAATAATCGATTGCAACGATTACTCTTTCTTTCTTTGAAATCTCTAATAAATCCACGCCAATTTTCTCACCTGGTCTTTCAGTAAGTACGTAGTTACAACTCTTTCCTATTTTTACATCTTTCCGTTTGCATGTCATGCAGCTGTCAATTATTTCCTTTGCCTTTGTTAATTTGATATTAATTCCGTTCTTTCTTAATAAATCATAAATATTTCTTCTGTGGTTTAGATTTTCATGTAACCTTATAACCTCCTCTTCTTGATTCTCTCTTAAAGAAAATGATCTGCTTAAGGCGTCACTAACAACTAGACACTCTCCTTTCCTGTATTCGATCTTGAAATTAAACTTCTCTAGTCTGTCGAACCAACGGTATATCCTAGCAGAGCCAAAGTCTTTCTTTCTCTTGACCTCCTCAATGGCTTTATGGTCCGATACTAAGGTAAATTCTTTTCCTAATAGAAAATACCTGAATTTCTCCATACTCCAAAGTGCAGCTAATGTTTCCCTTTCTGTTATCGAATACTTTTTCTCTGTCGGGCTAAGACTTCTCGAGATATATGCGACAGGTTTTTTATTTTGCCTTAATACTCCTCCTATACCAATGTCGCTGGCGTCTGTTTCTAGATCGAATTCGCCCTTTACATCTGGTATTTGTAATTCTAACTCTTGTTTCCATTTTGATTTTATCTTCATGAACGTTGCTTCTTCTTCAAGTCCCCAATTAAACTTCTTATCTTTATTCAATAACTTGTACAGCGGACTTAGAATTTCTGTTATTTTTGGGATGAACATTCTGTCATAGTTCACCATTCCCAAAAATCGCTGTAGCCCCTTTTTATTTGACGGGGCGGGAAAATCCACGATTCCTTGTGCTCGTGACTCACTCGGTCTTATTGTATTGAGCTTTATCTCATATCCTAAAAATTTAATTTCTTCCACCGCTTCTTGCCGTTTAGTAAAATTTTCTTCTAAGTTATATTCTTCGAGAATTTTCAAAACACGTTTTAAGTTTTCATTGTGTTGTTCCATAGTTTCACCGTACACTAATATGTCATCAATGTATATTATACAACCATTCATTAATAGATCTCCGAATATCATATTCATCGCTCGCTAGAAAATAGCGGGGCTATTTTTATATCCTTGCGGCATTCGGGTAAATTGCATCAGTCGTTTTCCAGTATAAAATGTTGTCTTTTCCTTGTCATTTTCATTCAATTCCACATTAAAGAATCCGTCCTTTAAATCTAATAATGTAAAATACTTCATATCCCTGAGTGCTACCATTATTTCATTTATTCTAGGGATTTCAAATTCATCCAGCACAACCAAATCGTTGAGTCTGCGAAAGTCAACACAAAACCGCAGATCTCCATTTCTCTTTCTAGTCAGCACGACTGGGTTCAGCCAACTTGAAGTACTCGGTTCAATGATATTTCTTCTTTCTAAATCCTCAAGCAATAATTCAAAATCTGCTTTGTCTTTTAAAGACCTTATCGGTCTATTCCAGCTAATTGCTGGCTGATCGCCTGTATTTATATTACACTTAATTGGTAATTTTTTGAATTTTTCTTTAACTCTTTTTACAAACGTATTAGACAAAAGAATCGATTTTTCTTTTTCATTTTTGATAACATAGAATTTCTCTTTAAATTCTTTTCCTTCATACTTAAATTTTAAATCTACACTTCCTAACGTCTTGTTACTAGTTCCATCAAAGTTTACATATTCTTTCACTTCATTATTTAAATTAACATTTTTTAATTCACCTAATAGCCCTGAGCATATCATATTTGAAGTTGCTCCTGTATCAAAAATTGCTCGATATTTTTTATTCGCTAAAATGATATTTCTCTCATCAATATATTCTTTTGATCTTATTTTAGAATTGTTCACCTTTTTACTCTCTTCACATTTGTTGCTGTAGTGGCCTTTCTTTCCACATTTGTAGCAGGTTACTTGTTGTTTTTCTGATATAATGCACTCGGATTTCAGATGTCCGATTTTGTTACAGATAAAACATCTACGCTGTTTAAAGCCATTATAATCACTAAAATTTTTATACTTTTGATTTGTTTTTGATTGTTTTTTGTTTTGCGAGTCTTCGAAATATTCACTGTCTTGAACTCTTTCGATGGCGTTTTCCAATGTAACTCCTGGGGAGTAAAATATTGCTTGCATATTATTCGGTATTCTTTCAAGTCTTAATTTTCTCAGTATTACTTCTTCCTTTATATTCTTCTGACAGGCCCAATCTCTTAATCTCTTCAAATATCCGCTCCATCTTTCGTCAATAAACTTTTTTAAAGAATAAATACTTTGGTTAGTACAAAACTCAACTACATAGTTTTTAAAATCAACCCAGTTGTTAGGTAATTCATTATTTACACCTAATTCATAAAAGTTCTCTTGCAACTCATTACAACTCATACGAATGACTTCATTCATCTTTCCTCTCAAAGTCATATCCTCAAATCCATTATCGCCTTCGATAAGGAATAACTCTTTTCTAACTATTTTCTCATACATACTCCTATTAAACACAATTTGTCTTGTGCCTGATTTATGATCAGCTTCTCTTGTTTTGGTTGTTTTAAGAGCTCTTTGCTGATTTACTGGGCACGTTTGCTTTTCATCATATGGATATTGCAATCCATGGTTGGATGAACCGGTGGTCTCCCCACTCGGTTGGTGTTTATTCGAATTCTTTTTACTAAAATTGTATTTATTTTTCATAATCCTTTTTTTATTTAAAATATTTTCTTAAATATATTTCCCGTTTTGGAAATCACCAACAAACTTCCTTAAACTAAAACCAACATCTGTAACCGTATCACACTTCAACCTATACTATTTATTTTCTTATTGAAAGTATGTTTAAATTGTTTACTAAACCCCATACTTATTTAAAAATTTCATATTTATATTTATTCAATAAGACCTAGAACCCAAAGAATTACTTAGAAAGGAAATTTAATTTTGTGACGTGGTTATTATTATCCAGATAAGGTTTAATGCAAGGTTCTATTAAAATATCCGGTTCTTAAAACTGCACGAGTTATAAAAAAATGTCTAAATAAAATTTCTATTTTTGGATATATGTTTTTTGAAAACCTGAAGGTGGAAATAGGTGATATTTTGGTTTATGTTAACTTTATTTCTATAAAATGCCTTTTAGTGTTTGCAAATAACAACAGGGTTTTCAAGTGCTACAGTAACCGAGTGGGCGGTATTTCTTAGACAGTTAGTGGCAGAATCATTAGAAGAAACTGATATGATGATAGGAGGAGAGGGGGTTGAAATCGAGATAGATGAAACGAAAATGGGCAAAAGAAAATATCACAGAGGCCACAGGGTAGAAGGTGTGTGGGTGATAGCCGGTGTAGAAAGAACTCCGGAAAAAAATGTTTGTAAAACATATCGAAAAAAGAGACCGCAGGACTATCAAATCAGTTTTAAGAAAATACTCGCATCCGGAATCGATAGTGTTGACCGACTGCAGGAAATCTTATTTCCCCGCTTGTGAACAACTGGATTTAGAACACAGAACAGTGAATCACAAGGAAGGATTTATAAATGAAAGAGACGGAACCCACACAAATACCATTGAGGGCCAGAATACTGCCCTTAAAATTTTAATCAGACCAAGAAACAGAAACAAGAAAAACATTAATTCATATTTATTTTACTTTATTTGGAGATGAATTCATAAAAACAATATATGATAAGAGTTTTTAAAAGCGTAAAAAGAAATTGGATACAATTTGAATCATTTATTTTAATTTCTTATAATTAGCTATTTATATTGGTTTTTATTATATTTCTTTAATTTTCTAAATAAAATTCTATATTTTATTTAATTTTTAATTTACAAAATTTATTGGAAAATTAAAAAAAGGGGTAAAGAGATTTTAAATGGTTAAAAAAAGCAATATTATCACCATTTTCGGTAGTATCAGTAATTTTTGACGAATAATCATACCATGATGACGTTTTGCTAGGGGATAGATTTAGGTTTATTGATATCCATATCCTGTATACTAAAAAAATCCGAACCTTAATTTACGTTTTTTGTAATTAATTGCAAGAATTTAATAATTAGCTTCAAATAATTTTGTGATTGGTTGCAAGAATTGGGCTATAAATCTAACTTCTTTTAAACATTGCAATATTATTTTAAAATATATGAGAGTGTGATTTTTAAATGAAGCTAATTTATAAAATTCCTAATTTTGTTATTTTTTTAAATTAAAAAAATAATTTATTTAGTTCGATTTTTAATGAAATTTATTTATAAATGCATAAATTAATTGGATCCAAAGAAACTTTCATAAAAAATAAGAATCAAATTAAGAAAAATAAGTGGAATGGTTGCTATTCCTTTGGTTAACTTAATCAGATCCACCAGTTTTGCCTTGGTAGGTGATAAATTTTTCCTAGCTTCTGGGTCCAAAGGCAGTCCTATTCTTCTTAAAAATCTTTGATTATTTAAAATAGCCACCCCATTTAAAAAGAAAATACAAGCACTGCATAAAGAAAGTAAGCTTCCTATCATGGGTTAAATTAAATAAAAATTAAAAAAAATCAAATTTTTATTTATTTTTTACCAATTTGTGGAAAATATTCTTTTTCTTCTTTGTAAAAAAGGACATCTTTGATCTTCCCCACAAAAGGAAATATACATCCTCTCAACTCATATAAAATCTTTTGAGACCTAGGTGCTGCCACTACATAATTATTGGCCACTCTTTTACTAATCACTTTCTTACTACTTCTTTTAATAATCTCACTCCAAATAATGTCATTGTTTTCATTGTCATAGTTAATTTTCATGTAAAGAAAGATTTGTTTTACATTTAAATGAAACTGGTTGGTTAAATTTGTATCGAGGTCAAAAATGAATGGTGGTCCTCGTACGTTGTTTAGTTGTACTTTTACTTTTGGTAGCTCTGGGTTGTAGAAACTGGTAAGTAAGAAGATTAAAACTAAAAGACCTGTGGTAAAATTAAATGTAAATGTCATAAGTTTTGAAACTCTTTTTCTGATTGAATACATGGGTAAAAAATAAAAAAATAATTTTTTTAAAAATTAATATGAAATTAACACAAGAAAATGAAAGAGTAATTTTATTTTTCAATTATTCTGAACAAAAAGCTCTAGTTTTAAAGAAGGATGAGATTTATCATAGCAATAAAGGAATGATTAAGCATAATGACTTGATTAACCAGCCATTTGGTAAAGAATTAGAGGTTAAAAATAACAAATTTTATATTTTACCAGAAAATAGAATTACAAGAATAGAAAATGATAAAAGAAAGACACAAATTATATTTGAATCTGACACTTCTTTAATTATAAATTATCTCAACTTAAAGAACCACAGCAATGTTATTGAGTGCGGCACTGGTTCAGGTGTATTGACACAGTCTCTTTCTGAATTTGTACAAGAAGGTAAAGTTTTTAGTTATGAAATTGACGAGGAAAGGTATTTAGCAGCAAAAGAGAAATTTACAAACAAATCTAACATAACAATCCATCATTGTGATGCTGACATTAAAGGGTTCTTTGAACAAGAAGTGGATGCAGTGTTCTTAGACATGGGCAGTCCTTATAATTCAATACGCCATGCTTACAATTCTTTAAACGAAAAAGGGATTCTTTGTGTGTTTGTTCCTACTTTTAACCAAGTAAATTTATCTCTAAAAGAAATGAATAATTTATTTACGAATATTAGAATGTTTGAGTTTTTAAGCAAGAAATATTCTAAATCTAAGTTTAAAAATGATATTTTTATGAATGATAATTTGTATAATCACACAGGATACTTGATATTTGGGAATAAATAAAGTAACTAGTTTCGAAAATGGCATTAATTTATTTATCAAAGTACTTTTATTTTTAAAACATTTTTCAGAGGAAATTCTTGTGAAAATATTTTATAAAGAACTCTAAAAAAATGAATTTGTAGTGAAATCAATATACTTAAAAATTTATTTATTCTTGAGCTGTACTTAGTTATATAGAAACATATTTTACCGTATGTTTCTTTTATGAAAGGATATTAATATTTTATATAGAAGGTATAGCAAAAAATCTTTGTACGGATTTCCCTCCCTTAGGCAACAGAAAAAAGTAATTTATAATAAAATAACAATCTTTTTAAGTTTACAATGCCAGCGGATAAAAAAAAGAAAAAATCGAAACTATTATTGTTTTGGTTGCGGAGAACAATATTCATCCCCACGAGAGAAAAACTAAAAATACTGCATGAGTAAAATAATTATATATATTTTCGTCTTTCTTATTCTTTTTCTTTCATGGGAAAAAAATAAATGAATTACATAATTAATTATTTCCTGAAATTACTTAAGTCATTAGTATAAATTATTTTAAGATAATCATAAAAATTTTTATGCAAATTTAGTATCTGTGTTTCGTAAAAAATAGATAAAAAATTTTTATATATTATCTGGAATTAAAAAAATCGTTTCCTTATATAATTATAAAAATTAAAGCATAATTTTGGGGGAATACTACAATATAAGATAAGATATAGCCTTTTATTAATAATTTTTTATCTATTTTTAAAACATATTTTACATAAATTAGCCCGAAAAGAAATCATTTTAAACAATTTAATTGAATCGAAACCTTTACTTTATACCCAATTCAGCATTATTCTAAAAGATAAAATGGTAGTACAAATTAACAAACTTTTTAAAAAAAAATGATATTAAAATATAAATTTCTTCTTTTCTGATCTGTTTGTTATTTTTAACCAATTCTCTTAAATTTATTTAATATATTAACAATAAATATTACTATTTTATTAAAAACTAGAATGTTTATAATATTATTCTAAAAAAGGTTGACTAGTATATTGTTAATATATTAAATAAATATAAAGTAACATTATATTTAAAAAATAATATTGATGAGCTTTGCTTGAAATATCAATACTTGGTTATGAAAGTAGATTTTTACCCCTGTAATTTATTAAAAATAAAATATTTGATGTAATTTTTCATTTAAGATTTTTATTAACAATAATCAAATATTTTAAAAATAGTATAAATGTTTTATGGTAGATTTTATATATAAATATGCTAAAAGTTAATTAAAATATATCTTTTTTATATTTTTTATTGAAGACTTAAAGAGCTAAAATGAATATTTATATTTTCTTTAATTAAATCAATTTAATATTAAAATATTTCAAGCTTGTTGTCTGGTATACTGGGCATACGCCTGTATTTAAAGTAGTTATTAAATAAACTTTTATCTTTTGGTGATTTATTTAATGTTGTCCTTTCTTCTTTTCTCATTTTCATAGGTTTTATTATTTTTAAAATGAATACTCTTAAATTTATTTGACACTTATCATCATTGAAATTTGATATTGTTATTTGGCTTTTGTTTTTTAAAGCTTTGTGTAGGAAATGTTGATTCATTGAATTTTAGTTTATAAAATTTTACTATAAAAAATAAGTTTATTGAGATAAAAGTCTTAAGTGAAATATTTTATTGATAACAAACATATTAACAGATAAAATATTAAAAAAGATAATATCCTATATATAACATAAGGAAACATTTGTTAACAAAAATTAATCTAATTTTATATTTTCTCCTTTTTAGTTATTTGATAAAATTAAAATAAGATATTTAAAAGGTACTTTTGGTATTAAATCAATTGTACACGTTAAAAATTTAATAAAAAAATAAAAATAATTTATTTTTAAAATATAAATTAGGTAAATCTTTAGAATTCGCCATTTTCAGACCTCGAGTGGAAAGACCCTGAGATGAGGTGTTTGAGGTATAATGAGTTTTTGTTTTTATTATAAAAAAAGTGTTTGTTTGATTATATTCTTCTTATGATGTGCTATGATAATCTCTTAGGGGTAAGATATTTTTTAATTTATATTTTTTATAACCATCAAAAATTATTATTTATGTTATAGTTTATAGCAGCTACTTTTCTTTGTGTTTAAAATCCTAAACAAGTAAGTTTACCGTAAAGTCTAGTCTTATTCCACTTATAGGGTATTTATAAACCAAAAAAGCAGTAAAAATCCCTTATGATTATTTGAATAAAGTTTTTTAGTTTCTTTTGTATCTTATTTTTTTTTTAAAAAGTGAGGGGCATTATTTTTAAATTAACTTGTTTGAACTCTTTTCTTTGTAAAGTTAAATCTTATTGGTTAGTTAAAGCAATAAGTTGTTTGTCTCGATAGCATATAAAGAAGACAAAAATCCTCCAAATTACTTGCACAGGCTGGGTGTAGATGGGAAAAGAGCAAAAAGTATAACGCCAATAATAGTAAAAGGGTATATCGTCTAAAAATTATATTATTTTTTTGCTGTAGATTGTTGAAAGTTCTAATAAATCAGATTTAGCAAACAACATATTAATTTCTGTGTAGTAGAGTTACTTTTTGTATTTTTATTAACTAAAAAACGTAGTTCTATATTTTATCTCAAACATTGAAAAACATTTACTTTGTTTGTATCATGTCAAGCGAAATAGATTCCACATAAATAAACCGAAATTTATAAAATTCTTTGATGGCAATAGAGATTTAATTTTTATTAATTTGTTTATACATTTCAATCTTCTTTACTAAAATTAAGAAATCCCAGTTATAATCTGAAGAAAATCAATTATTAAATGTATTTTTAAAAAAATTCTAATAAAATATCAATTTATTTCATTTACAAACATACCGTAAAATTTGTTTGCAAAAATTCTTTTAAGCTCATTTTCCGAATAATTTTTCTTGCCATAATTATGATCATTAATACCAGTTAAATCATCAATTTTATCAATTAGCATCGTGTAATGCTTAACCGGATTAAAATATTCTTTCAAAGCTTCTAATTTAGGAAATTTACAAATATAAACAATTTTTTTACAAAAAATTTTCTGGAATCCATCATAATATTCTTTTCCAAATTCATATTCATATAATATGCGATCATTATCTTCTAAATTGTAGGTAAATAGGAAATTAAAATCTAGCATTTCTCTAATCTTAGAGTTTTTCATTTTTAGAAACAAAACAAAATTTTGAAACACAAATTTATGAAAAGTTTCTACATCAAAATGACTATATTTTATAATTAGCTTTTGTAAAATAATTTTCGTACTAAATAAAAAATATATAAAAATTTCGCAGTTTAAGAAATCTGACTCTTCAAGAGATTTGAATCTTAAAAGTTCTTCTTTAAAATTTTCTCTAAAGAAAATATATTGTAAACGAAAAATTGATGCGAAATAATGTGACCTCTTTAGAAAGGAAAAATCTGGTATATTCGACAATATTTTTTTCACAATCTTTGATTCAGGAAAGAGAAATCTTAAGAATGGCGAATCGCTGAAGCTGAAAAAATCTTCCATTGCAAATAATAAAACATCTTTTGAAGCACTATAATTAGATTCTTCTTTATTGAAAAAAGTTTTGTAATTCGTGAAACGGTATAATTTATTTTTGAAGACATGTAGAAGTTTATTATCAAAAAACTTTACAATTTCTTCTTGAATAATCGCATATCTAATTTTTAGTTTATAATATCGTTTTTGATATATTTCAATAAAGTCATTATAATTTAAGAAAGAATTTTCTAACTTAAAAACCAACGATTCATCATTATAGATCGTCAAAAATAATTTTGTGATGTTTTCATTTTTCTTCTCGATTGAATTAGAATCCTTCTTAAACAAATTTTTTATATTATAAATAGTTTTCATAAAATATAATAAGTTAAATTGAAATTTTCTGTTAAATTCGTATAAAATTTTTGAAAAATTGACTTTTCTCCATATGTGATAATTTATTGAGAATTTCTTGCGAGGTTTTTTTTGTTTATATTTTTCTTCATATTCCACTTTAAAAGCTTGTAACCTTTTCCTTAAATTAATTCTCTCTAGTTCTGTTGTCTTAATTCTTTTTATGATTCTGTTCTGTTCCTGGAATAGGGGCTCAGAACATTTAATGGGTTCAATCTCGATCGTAGAGCATTTACAATCAGAAGAATCTTTGCATTTATTGCTATTTTCATTCTTGCTTTGGTTTTGCATGCTCAATAAAACACATGCAATATCATACTTCTCCCTAAACCCTGGATCCATCTGATTTCTTGTTGTGGTTTGATGATATAAATTATCCTTTCTTTGTTTTATATGTACTTCTTTTGTTTTAAATTGATATTTGCGCTTACGTGTCATATAAAATAGTTCTATATATAAGAAAATCAAAACCATGGGCTTTAGTTTTTATTTCTCTAACGATATTTAATTTTACTACGTCTTAATGATAATGGCGATAACCCATTATTTTGATCTAGTTTGTTGGAAATAAAGAATAAGCCTTTAACCCCTTTTAGCTTTGATTGGTTAGAATCAAAGTTAAAAGAAAATATTACAAATAAAATTGGTTTCTAAAAGGATTTATTCTAAAGGCAAGGAGGCGCGGCCCACACCCACACAGTTGATGTATTTTAATTGTAAAATAATTTTATTTTTATAAATATCTCGAAACACATTTGTTTTTTAAATAAAGTTTTTGGAAAAAATAACGATTATTCATATTATCCTTATATTTTTATGTAATTTAAGTTGTTGTCAATATTTTATTACAATATTTAAAATGATCTATAAATATAAAATTTTATTTATTCAAAAATTTGCATGTTTCATGTTTCATTCAAAATTCCCTAACATTTACAAATAATATAAATTGATTTAAGCATTGTTAAATACGATTAAAGCAGGAGATTTGATAACCAATTCTTTGGAAGCAACTTATTTTTTCATTATCTTTATACACCTTTGATTTAGAAAAAAGAATAAAAAAATACTCCTTATTCTCTTTTGGCTTAGTTTTTTAAAAATAGAAAAGTATTAATATTCCTTTCATATTGTCAATGTTTAATATATTATTTTAATATTTCTGGGTTTTATGATTTCATTATTTTCTAACTGTTGTATTTGATTCGCTATCTTTCTTTGAAAATATAAAGTAGGAATTTTAAACAGCCGTTCTGTAATATATAGCAAAACTATTTAAATAATTTATTAATTAAATTATTTCCCCTTTAAATCACATTAAAAAAAGAAAAAAAAGAAGATTTGCTCTCAATCGTAATTAAAGATTGTAATAAAATTACTAAAATTATTTTGAAATCCTAATGTAAAAGTGAACTTTTTAGTAAAACTCAACTTTAAAAAGCAAAAATAAATTTAAAAATCACTTACATTTAATTATTAATAGCATATTTATAGATTATTTGAATACATTTAACCAATTTAGGCCCTTTACAGTAAATCTCTTTACATTAAATTTATATTGTTATTGTATTGATTTTGAATAATTAATACCATCAAATTACAAAATTATTCAAAGTTGTGTAAAATATAAAAAAATTTTATTAAGTTATGTTTTATATAATGTATTTAGTATTTGAGTAAAATATTATGTGTTTCACATAAATTTTTATAATTAAAACTATAGATATTAGTTTAAATCTTATTTATAGATCAAACGGCATTTCCACAGTATTCAAGTAATTATATGGACATTATACTATAATCCAGGCATGGGCGAGTGACGATCTCTGGGCGGATCCGGCTTGCGTAGCATTGTGCATATAACCTTTTAAATCACTAAAACAAGATTTCGTTTTACATAAATAGGTGATATAAACCTTTAGATGGCACATAAAGCATTGTTTATATTATTTTATTAAAATCAAGGAGTTGAAAATCTTTCGAAAAACCAATCTTTTTTAATGCCTTTTATTTAAAATTATAATTCTAATATATATGCAATAACTTATTGTAAATCGATCGCATAATTTTATTACTTATTTCGCTTATAATATTATATAATTACATGAATTAATATAATATTTTTAATATAAAGATCATATTACCCGCATAAATTAAAGTTTATTTATTTAATATAAATCTAAATTGAAGAACTATGATTCTGCAATAATTTTGCTCAAAATTAACGAAATCAATATATATAAATCTAATGAGTGTGCATGTATCTTGATACTTTAAATACGCAGCTAAATATAAACTGATATGTCTTCTCGATATGATTTCTTTTGGCGAATTTGATATAATTGTCGCATAAGGTTAGAAAACACTAAATTCATTTTATTACAGCTTTTTTTGAATAAAATTCAAAGTTGATCGGTAAACGCATATTCATGACTTATATTATTTTAATCATGGTTCGCTTTCTTTATAGTTCCTCTTTTCTACACAAGAAATCTATGAAGAGATAAAACTAGCTAATAATAACAGAATAACCTATGATCTAGGAAAGCCAAAGAAAGATTTTACTCTGTTAATATTTTAATAGAAATTTTATCTATTAAATTTCTATAAAATTATTAAATAAATTAATATTGTTGAACCACCATTACAGAGTGATATGCAGAGAACGTAAATGAATCATTTGCAATATTTATAAAAAATATAAAATAAATTGCAATTTTCGGTGCATTTTAAGTGGATGAGATATGTAAGTATATACTCGACAAAGAATACTGGTTTTTGAATATTTTTATGCCCATGTCTATAAATATAAAAAAGGTGAGCGAATTAGTGCATACTGCCACGTGTATACGACAAAGCATTTAAATATTAAAATTCTAAGGGTTAAATTACGAAGCAATTCAAAGAATCTTACTTATGCATATACTTTGTTTTCTGATTTCTACATGCCGTTTATACTTTCAAAATAAAATGTTTTAATTTTACATGGGGCTCTTTGCGACAGATTGTAATACACAATTGCAATTTCGTCGTGATATATATATGAAATTTTTACTAATCTTCATCTTTTTTTCACAACACTATTATAACTTAGTTGTTCCTCTATTTATAAAACTTAACCTATTTTTCAGTCAAATTACTTTTTAATGTTTAATGAAGTAAATTATCGAATTCACAAAATTGACAATCTAAAAGACATTTTCTCTTATTAATATTTATGTAAATACCAAATCTAATTAGAATATACTTTTCTTGCTTTATGTGATCTTTTGAAATTCTTAATATAAGTATAGATTATATTGGAGCTTTAAAAATTCTCTTTGAATCATAATTGTATGATTTATTAATTAAATGACCTAATATTATTTTTTTTTTAATTGAAAAGATTAATTATATTTTATATAAAACCCGGGGTTAGCACATATTAATTAAAACATTTCAATATATTTTAAATTGAAAAGTTTTTCGGCCCGCGGACAAGTTTTGACTCTTAATCCGGCCTAAAGACTAATTTATTTGCCCATCCCCGCAATAAAAGCATCGGCAAACATTTTATGGGTAAACTCCTACAATAATTGTTTTTTATTTATCTTAATAGGGTATATAAATAAATATAAAAGTGAGTTTATGAAGCATTACAATTAAAAAAACAGTTTAAAAAAGAAAATAAGAAAATCTCAAATCATATAGTGTTTGGATTACATCCCCTGGGATATAACATATAAAATTAAAAAAATAAAAAAACTTATTTTTCAAAATCTAAAGACAATAATGCGGCTTAGAATTCGTTTTTAGCTTAGCTTAATTCATATTGTAAAATTAAAACCTTTAGAAATTTAAAGATTTTATTTTTTTAGTATAATATTATAATATTTTGCTCTGACCTTTGATAAATATTTTTATTTATTTTCTTAATATTTTTTTAATTTTGTATTTTATTTATGGTCTAATAGTCAGAAAAAAGTCCTTATTGTCTGCCCAAGCAAAATTCTACCAAGTTTAAATTTACATTTTAAAAACTCAAAAAAATTTAATTTAAGCACATAGACTTCAGCATTAGCAATAGCTTGTGCATTATCACCAACCTTAATTTTTTTTAGAGTTTTTCACATATTAAGAATTCAAAAAAAAACAAAATTACTGAATCTATAATTAAAAAATAACTATAAAATATATTTATCTCAATTATATTCAACTTTTAAATATATTCTAAAATTTTTAGGGTCTTGTCTTTGAATAAAAAACAAGGATTAGGGCATCTATTCTGTAATATATATTTACAATATAATTTATTGTTATAATTAAAACCTTCATGTACGTCTTATTTTTTTGCACCGGAATGTAAAACAAAATTTTACAGCCTGTTTTTTTCATAAATGTCATAAAACTTTTAAACTTAACAATTCTAAACTTTATAAAAACTTTTATGTCTTGAATGCAAAAAGACCAAAATATTTATAAGACCTTGTGGTAAAAGATATGTTATTTATTTTATGATAAAATAGATTTTCATTTATAAGGTAATATATGTATTTATAGTGAAACCATAAAAATTATGTCGAGATATAAAAGGAAAATTGCAGTTAAAATTTCAGAAGAACAATAAATTACAGCCTTGTAAAATTTAACTTTAGAAAGAAGAAAATTTTTAAATTATTTAAAGGAAGAATATTAAAATACAATAAACACAGTCTGTTATTTGCCATTTTAAAGGACTTTAGTTGAGAAACCATTGCTTTATTTCAAAATCAAAACTGATTATAAATAAAATATATAAAGAAATAAATTAATCTAAAAGATAAACGATATACAATCTCATGACATATTGGATCAAATAATCTTCGATCTCAAATATTTCAGGTTTATATGAAAGGATTTAAAATATGAAAAGAATAATATTTTGTATTTTATGATTTAAATGTTTTAATTTACTTTTTTAATCAAAATAATGTGTAAATCTCAGAAGTATTCTTTTAATGTATTCTAAGAGATTTTTTGCAAAACTTATTGAGGAAAATTACATTCTTTAAAGCTTCTTGATTGCATTGTTAGTAAAATATAAAGAAACCTGAGAAATGTAAATCAATTCTTCAAAATATTGTAAACAACATTTTAATAATCTCTAAGTTTACTGTTTGTTAGAGTATTCAGTGTTTTTAATTAAAATATTAAGTTTAAAAAGATCATTTTTCTTTTGCATTTCTTTTATTTATTCTAAGTATTTATCTACTAAATGTTCTCAAGATTCTAGAACATTTAATAGATAAATGTCAATTTGGGTTAAATGACAGTTTAGCACAATTATTGTATTAATTCCCTAAAACACTATTATCAATTATAAGAAAATTTGCAAAGCATCTACTATATTTTTTTAAAATCACAAATGCCACAATAATATTCTATCTTAAAAAATATTTAGAATAATAAAAAAATCAAAAAACCACTCTAAAATTTTTATAAAATGGTTAAACAGTGTAAAGATTTTAATTAATTTTTCTCCGTATTTTATAAATAAAATCCTTGCCAAGGACAATATCATAAAAGTTTTTGCTTTAAAAGCACTCCCGGATTTTTAAAACAGTTTTAGCATTGTTATTCTGATTTATTAATTTCCTATTTTGAGCAGAATGCGCAGGACAGGAAACTAAATACAAAAATTCATTTTTGAAATCAAATATTTTTTAGTATTTTATCTCAAAAAATTTAGAATAAGTCATTTTTTGACTACCCACTTTTAAAAATTATAAATTGGAGTAAGGATGAAGTGGTTTAAAGGGAGTAAAAATATAATTCGAGAGCCCAGTTGTTTATATTTTAATTTTTAGATATTTGTATTTCCACTTTTCTCGTTTTTCTTACCGTTAATTCACATAAAGTTTTATCCATTTAAATATATCAAAAATTTACAGCAAATATAAAATTTAATAAAATAAATAGAATTAGTCGTTTTCAATATTAACTCGTCATTAAGTCTTAAAATTTTTATAGAAATATTTATAATCTTAAAAATAAAAAATTATTTATTTTTACTGTAATACTTATAATTTGCATTTAATAATTAAAGAAAATTTTTACATTTTCATTTAATAACATATTTGATTCAACCATTTACAAAATTAAAACATAGTTAAATTTTATAAGTTTCCCCTATTTCTTCATACAAGCTTTGATCCTCTAAATTTAATTTAAAATTCTCCTTTGTTTTTGAAATTCCCGAAATAAGCACCTTCATCAAAAAATAAAAGTATTTAAAAATTTTTTAACATTACCCATAATGAAAGTTCCTGGTAATTTAGTTTGGGAAAATTTAACAATTGAAGTGAATGACCGCAATCAGAAAAATAAGATACTAAGAATACTTGATAATGTTTCTGGTGAAGCCAAGGCTGGAAGAATGAACATTATTATGGGACCAAGCGGATCTGGTAAAAGTACTTTAATCAATACATTAATGGGAGTGGTTCCCAAAAATTTTAGAACTTCTGGAAAAGTACTGCTAGACGGAAAGGATAGAACACTAGAGTATAAAATGTTAGTAGGAACTTGCGACCAAGATGACGTATTTTATGAGCACCATACCGCAGAAGACTTTTTAAAATTTCACGCTAAAGGAGCAAACAGACATTTGTCTGATGAAGAAAACGAAGCAAGAATAAACTTTTTGCTAAAAAGATTGAGGCTTGAGGGAAGAAGAAACACCAAAGTTTCTAAATTATCTGGTGGTGAAAAGAAAAGACTAATTTTGATTTCTGAATTGATGACCGACAAAAAAATTATTTTTTTAGATGAACCAACTTCAGGATTGGATTCTCATTTGGCATTGGATTTAATAAGTTTTTTAAAGGAAATTACTATGGAGAAAAATCTTATGATGTTTGTTACGATTCATCAACCAAGCCCAACAATTGTAAGAATGTTTGACGATTTTACATTTTTAGCCTGGGGTAGAGTTTTGTATCATGGAGAATATGTTAAATGTGAAGAATATTTTAAGGAAAATGGATTTATTAAGCCCGAAAATATTACATTTACAGAATATTTATTCGAGTTGACCACTGAAAAGAGTTGTTTTGATGAGATTGTTCCTAATTTGGACAAAGTACAAAGTTTACTCCCAGAAAAGGCAGAGTCACCTAAAAATTCTTCACAGTCATTCTATATCTTAGAAACAAAAATGTCTTTTAAAGTAATTCGTGCCTTATTTCTCAGATTGGCTTCTCATTATTTTCGTAACATATTTTCTATTGGATTAATTATATTTATAGTTGCAGCTGCCCTTTTCCTTTCTTCCGAATACGTCGTTGTTAAAATATTATTGGCAAAATCCCGCGAAACTGACTTTGCCGAAGCTTCTATTGACATTATGATACCCTTTATATATTCCTTCTATAATCTTTCATTAAATTACAGCGTAATTGGTCAAAGAATTCTTTCTTACGGGTTAAAAAATCACAGGCTTATTAATACTGAAATTAGAAATAATATATATGGGCCTATTGAACTCGTTTGCTCAGTTTTTATCTTGGTTTTTTTCATTTTTTCCTTTATTTTCTTTTTATTTGGTAGTCTTTTTTCAATGTTCAATGTGTCCTTTCTCATAAAAATACTTGCTTTGACTTTTCCTATAGTCATTGTTTTTTCAATTTGGGTTTGCTTAATTTATTTCAATTTAGGTGGCTTCTCCGGAACTTTTTCATTTTTATTGACTATTTTTAATCTTTTAAGACTTCATTGCTTAGGCAGCAGAGGGAAGAATATGAGGGGAATTATCTCTATCGATTATGAAAAATACCACAAAATAATTGATTTTGTTTCATTTACAATTACTTTTTTACCATTTAATTTATACAATATTATTTGTATTAAATATTTTTTGAATTTTTTTGCTGATTATCTGCCAAGTCATGTTCGTTCACAATTAGCAGAAAAAATCACCCTTACAAATAACATAATAGCGTTTTCTTTTGTTAATTTTGATGAAAAAAATCAATCAGATTATACATATAAAAGTTTTATTTTGCCTAGTATTTTGGTGTTAGTCCTATTGATTTTAATGGTATTAAATATGACAAGGCATTTAAGAAAGTCTTATTCGCAGCCGTATCGATACAAGTTGGTATTAAATTAAAGTTTATGAGTTCTTCAATTAATTAATTTTTAATATTTTAAAACAATCTATTATTTCTAATTTTTTAATTAATCTTAGTGTTGATAATATTAAATTTATAATAATTATACCCCTTAATTGATAAAACGACAATCATTAATAATTTATTTATTATTAGCATAGCACTCATAGCATAAATTATATAACCTTTTGATCATGCATTTTAGTCTACCTGAGGTAAACTAAAATGCATGTAAATAATTAAATAATAAGCAAATTGAAAAAATAATATAGAGTTTTAAAGCCAATTTATCATTTTTCAAATCAATTGTATCAGTTTTATTTTTTTGCCCCGGAGCAAAAAAATAAAACTGTAAAATAATAAATAATTTTATTTAATTTAAAAATAAAATTTATATTAGGCTTGTCCGGGTTTTATATATATAAAATTTTTTTTACAACTAATGTATAAAAAAAACTATATATTAGTATAACAAGTTTATTAAAAATAAATTTTTTTTATTTTGCTAAAGTTATGGTTTTTTATATTTTTCCGAACGACGAAAGAATAAACATTGAAAATACTCAAACTTGGCAGCTAAAAATTAGTTCTTTGGACGAAACGCGATTCTAAGAGACCTTTATAATGAAGAGATCACCCTATAAAAAACTAATACAATACATAAGAGAACGAATATTCATAAAAAATTTAGAAACAAAAATGTATCTATTTTTATCTTATGTAGGACGTTCCGGTACATATAGAGAACTTAGAGAACAGTCTGGGGTGACAAAATCTAATGTCAGACATAATTTGTGAAATCGCCGCTATATTAAAAAGTTTTCGTCATACGGAAATCAGATTTCCAGAAGAAAATGAATTCTCAGAGTTGGAAGCGAGATTAAGAGGCGATTGTAGTGAAACAGGCAATATATTGTATATCGACGGAACTCATATACAGATAAGAGGCCCGTCGCAGAAGGATGGAAATATTATAATCGTAAAGGTATCGTTTCTCTCAATTTGTCTGCTTAGTAGATTACAGAAAAAAATTTAGAAGCTTCACATATTTCTTCTGTTCTTGGCATGATTCAAGAATTTCAGAAATTCTCTTTTAAAAACCTTCGTAGACAGTTTAGAAAACTATACTGTATTAGGAAACCCTGCATTCTTCGAGTCGGATTTTTCGTCACATAATTTATTTAAAGTATCTCTCGGCGCCTTTGGTTTCCTTCTGCTACCTGCCATCATCTTCCCAAACTACTATATTTATATTTTAATTGTTTCAGACTGCACCAATCATATCTTTCCTCAGCTATTCTAATTGGTTATTTTTAAAACAAGGGGCAGAACCAATGGACTCTGCTCCAACCCTTCGGATTTAGAAACATAAAAAGCTCGTATTCTACCACATCAAATCCTTTAACAAATACACAATTGTATGAATTAGGTCGTTTGAGGGTAATAGTTGAAAATGCTTTTGGTCTTCCGAAACCAAAATTTAAAAAAATTTCAAAGTTTTTATTAACGGTGAAACAAGACAAGGAATTAAGATTATAAAAAGCTTTTTTTTGTTACATAATTCCATAATAAATCATGATAAAATTATTTATTTAATTGTTTTTTAAGTTCCTTTAATTCGCTGTTTAAATATTTCATTTTATTTCCTAATGATTTTAATTTTTCAATAAAAATTTGTAATTTGTTGGCTTTTTTTTTCATTTCTTATTTGAATATTTAAAATTTAATCGACTTTACGAGGAATATTCTTTGGATCTCCGGTAATCTTGCACCAGTTTTCTTTTTTTTTGCTAGGGTTCTTTGTCTCATTCAATTTTATGCAGAGATTTATCTCCAACTTCTACCACATCTTTAAGGAATGTATCCCTTTGGCTTAATTTGGAATGTTCTTTGAATACATTTCAATTTTTCCACTTCACACCCCCACTTCCTGATTTATTTGCTTCATATAAATGGGCTTTATAAATAGAATAAAGACCATTGTATTTAATTTTTACTTTCTTTCCGGTTACTTCATCTGAGTTGCTTTTGCTAAAAGCTCTCACACTTTTTTGAGCTTCAGTGAGTTTCCTTCTGCTTGCTTTAACTTTGTTTTAAAGTCGGTTCCATGTTTTAAATAAATAAGTTTTTTGTACTTTCATTATCAAATCTGTAATTCTTTTTCATTAGTCAATTTCTTTTTAATTTTTTAACCTATATATAAAAAGTTTTATATAAGTCACTTATACAGTTTGTAAAGAAAATATTGCGAAAAATTATTTATGTAAGTTTACTACACCCCTTTCTTTTAATTTAATGATTTTATTATAGTTACTTATTTTTAAAATAAATTTTATTTAATAGGTAATGGTTTTTAATGCTTCTTGTATTGATTTTTTCTAAAATTTGATTAAATTTTTTTTTGCTGTAAATAAAATATTGCGAAAAGATAAAACATCCCGCCAAAATGTGATATAAATAATAATTTTTAATGTAACCCATCTATGAGAACAAGTAGGGACCTGCGTTTACAGATAATTACCTATAAATCTTTGAATTTCTGCGAATTTGATATTGCTATAAAAACTGGCGTACACATCTCCACTGTGTATAGAATTATAAATAAATATGTGAAAACAGGATCTTTTGATCCTGAAAATATTCCAGGGAGGCCTAAAAAAATTACTCCCGAGCTTTCCGAATACAGTACGTTCCAAAAAAAATGGGACAAAATAAAGCCTTCCTAGTAAATATAAAAAAAATCGCAACAGTTGTATAAAAATTTGCATAACAAATATATACGAAAGTAATAGGTGGTATCGGGTTTTTTTTTGTTTTAAATCAAAAAATTTTCATTAATATTTTGAAAATTTTTATTTCCATGATCCAAAAAAAATGGGACAAAATAATTTATTAATATTTTGTTGCATTACCTTTGTTCCTTATAACTGCCTTTATTCTTCTAGGCATAGATTTTATAACTTTATTAATCAAATCATGTGGAACTCTTCTCCATAAATCCTTTAAGCAATCCTTTAGTTCTTCTTTATTGGAAAAATTTTTGCCGCTTAATTTTTGTTTTAAGTACGCCCAAACATGCTCAATCGGATTTAAATCAGGCGATTGTGAGGGCCACTCCAGCAGTTCAATGTTTTCTGACTTGAAATATTCCATAGTCATTCTGGAACAGTGCTTTGGATCATTGTCTTGTTGAAAGATAAATGTTTCCATACCCATTTTACCAGCAAACTTCTTTAAATTATTTGCTAAAATCGAAACATATTGCACTTTATCCATTATGCCTTCAATAAAAACAAGATCACTCAGCCCTTTTGAACACACACACCCCCAAACCATAATATTTCCTTTGTTAAACTTGACTGTCTTCTCGGTGTATTTGTTATTAAGGCCTTCCTTAGGTTTTCGCCAGATTTTAGCATTCCCGTCAGAATTATAAAGATTAAACTTACATTCATCAGAGAAAAAAACCCTTTCCCAGTACTCATCAGGCAAAAAATTCCAAGTTTTACACAAGTCATATCTGGCTAAAATATTTTTCTTAGAAAGCAATGGTTTCTTTATAGGAGAATAAGCAAAAAGACCTAGACAATTCAATTCTCTGCCTATAGTCTGCTTTGATATTGTTTTTCCTGTTTTTTGTTTAATAATGTAAGCCAATTTTGGCGCGCTTTTTTTTGGCTGAATAGCTAACTCTTGTTTGATTATGCTTAAATCTGCTGAATTGAGCTTCTTTGGGCGCCCTGAGCCTATTTTTCTTAGAGTTGTCTTGTTTACTTTTAGTCTTTTCAAGAAATTTGCTATTGTTGACTTAGGAATAGATAAAATTTCGGAAATTCTTCTAATCGTGTGTCCTTGCTCTCTGTACGCTAATATACGTCCGAAATCGAGTTGAGAATGTTGAGGCATAGTTGAAACTAAGGGTCAAGATGACAAATTTATTGTTTTGCTTTTTTTGGAGGGAAAAACTCCAATTTAAAAAATTGTCCCATATTTTTTGGAACAATAAATATTTAGAGACTATATAAAACTATTAAAAAGGAACAAAATTTTTATATACCGGTCTTATAAAGATTCATATTTATAAAAACTATAACGTTATAAATATTATGTGTAAATCTCAAAGGCACTTGGGTACAATATACGGGCATTTTATTGTTGTCCCATTTTTTTTGGAACGTACTGTATATTTTAAATTTAGTGGAAGAAAATGGCAAAATATCTCTGCGCAAACTGGCCAAATTGATTGAAAAAGAGAAAAAATATTTCATACAACAATAAAAGAGTTTTTGAATGAGAATAATCTTTTTGCTAGATCTCCCATAAAAAAACCATTTCTTAATCAGACTCATAAACTTCGACGAAAAGCCGTTTCAAGAGAAATTATAAAAATGAAAATCGAAACAATAAAAACTATAATTTTTTTAGATGTGTCTAAAATAAATTTGAAATATTCAGATGGTAAGCAATTTGTATGGAGAGAAAAAAATAAAGGATTAGATGAAAAAAATTTAACACGGACTGTAAAATTTGGTGGTGGGTCTATTATGATCTGGTCTTGTTTCAGCTATTATGGTGTAGGTAAGATTGAAATCATTGACGGAACTATGACAGCAGCAAAATATGTGGATATCGTTTCTCGAAACTTGACAGAATCTGCTAGAAAAATGAATTTGTCTAATTACTTATTTCAGCAAGACAATGATCCCAAGCATGTTTCTAAGCTTGCACGGGAGTTTTTTGAAGAAAATAGTATTAAACTGATAAACTGGCCATCACAATCACCGGATCTTAATCCCATAGAAAACTTATGGGCTTATTTGAAAAGTAAAGTAGCTGAAAGAACTCCTAAAAATTTATCGGAATTAAAAATTATTGTTGAAGAAGAATGGTATAAAATTCCAGTAGAAATGTGCCAAAAATATGCATTAAGTTTTAAAAAAAGAGCACTGGCGGTCTTTAATGCGAACGGAGGTGCCATTAAGTACTAAAGACTCTTAAATAAATTTTAATTCGCAATATTTTCTTTACAATTTTAAATATTACTTTAAAAAACTGCTAAATTAGTGCACTTTATTTAATAAAAACTTTTAATAAT
>CM035597.1:1987290-2012647 GCA_020423425.1 Chrysopa pallens | reverse complement strand
TCTAAATTTTATCAAATAGTATTTATTTTACCAAAATTTTAAATTTTTTTTATTTGCATAAAATGTATGTACAAATATTTGTATTTTTATTGCAACAAGGAGTATATATTTTTTTAACAAAAAAAAATTTAAAAAAAAACAAAAATAATTGTAAAAATATTGAAATTTGAATTAAAAAATTTCTTTCAAAAATATATTTCAGCTTCGGTGATAATTCAGGATATAAAATTTTTAAATATTTTGTGCATAGAAATTTTTTAATTTTTAAATCAGAAATTTAAACGTTACTTAAGTTTCTGCTTCACTTGTTTTATTGTTTCAATATTTATTCAAAATAAATATTGAATATATTTTAAATTTAAATTAATTTTTTTGTACTTTAATAATTTTATTAAATTGAAAAAAGGGTTTTATTAAATTGAAAAAAGGATTTTATTAAATTGAAAAAAGGATTTTATTAAAGTGAAAACCCCTGTAATTTGTCTCAAAAAAGTTTACAATTTTTATTTGAAGATATATGCATCACTGTTTAGAAATTTATTAAACTAAAAAGCAAGTTAAAATGAAATGAATATCGACATATACACTTTTATTATCATAATTGTATTAAGAGATATGAGCGAAATATCTTGTACTTAGATTTTAAAGATAAAAAACAATTTAAATTATCCCAGCCATTCTGTTTGCACAAATCAGCAGAAACTATTCGATAAAATGATGTCTATAAAAAGTTTCAAAACAAACAAACAATTTAGGAAAAGAATCTCTTTATACGCAACTAAATATCATGTAGAAAATGTTGATTGTATATTTTTGAACAAAATCTTTTTTCTCAGTTCTTGGAAATAATTTTTATTGTTTTGAATTATTTACAGAGGACACTTTAAAGTTTAAATTTAACCTCTTCTTTATAAATTGCTTATTAACTTAAATTTAATATTCCGTTTTATATTTTTAACAAATTACAAATACAGTAAAACCTCTATAAATGTCACAGCATTTAGACCGATTTTTCTATAAATGTCAATTTTTAATTTTTTTTTAATTTTTCCCTTTTAGTATATGTAATTTTAAACCTCTATAAATGACAAATTTATTATTTTTCAATTTTTCATATGTTTAACGGGAAAATTAATACCTCTATAAATGGCAAAATCATTAATAAAAAATATATGTAATTAAAAAATATACTGAAAAGAAAATAATAAAATATATTTTTTTACCTCTATAAATGTCAATGGCAAATAAAGAGGTTAACCAATCAATCTGTTTTATTTAAAAAACCGTTTACTAGTTGTTCATAATCATATAATTTTGATAAAAACCTGGGGCATTTTTTAGCCGTGAATTCTTTAAGATAACTTAAACTTTCAATAAATTTTTCATCATAATTATTTTGATGACAGCTATTCAAGTTGAGGGGATTTTTAACATCAAATTCCTCTAATAAACTATTATAAAAATCTTCGGAAATGTAATTAGATAAAATTTCTCCCTTTTCAGTATATTCGATAAATTCTTCGTAATCGACATGGATTGAATGCTTTTCTTCAAAGTTTTGAAGATTGTCTTTTATCTCGGCGCACAAAATAGTTTCTTCGTTGATATTTTTCTTTGATTCTTCATATAGAATCCTAAAACAATTTTCAAATGTACTTTGTTTGAGCTGTTTCAAACTTAAAGACACGAGATTAATAGCATCAAGCAGATTAAATTTTTTCAATTGTTCGTTAAAAGTATCAAATGTATACGAAAGTATAAAATTCAAAAATAACTTTTTGTAATATTTTTTAAAGCTGGCTATAATTCCCATATCCAGAGGTTGTAAAATTGATGTTGTATTAGGAGGGAAAAACAATAGTTCAATGTTTGAAAATTGCTCAATACGATGAGCAGAACAGTTATCTAATAATAAAAGAATTCGTCTATTGTTAGCTATTAGATTTTCATTTAAAATAGTTAAATAGGCTTTTAAAATATCTTTCGTAATCCACGCGCTCTTGTTTGATTCGTATATTATACCCATATCATTTAAATCAATGTTTTTTAGGCTTCTTGGATTTTTTGATTTTCCTATTATCAAGGTTTTAAAGCATTCTCCTTTATGATTTGTCATAATTAAAATTGTAATCCTTTCCTTCTGTTTCTTTATTCCTAGAACCTGGCTGTTTTTGGGTTTTATAGTCTTTCTTGGCAATAATTTATAAAACAAAGAAGTTTCGTCCAAGTTAAATATATTGTCGTCAGAATATCTGCCATTTAACATTTCAATAAAATTTTGCTTAAAAATCATGGCAGCATTGTAATCAGCGGAAAAAGACTCACCAGATATGTTTACAAATGAAAAGTTATTTTTTGTTTTGAGCTTTTCGACCCAACCATTAGAGGCCTTGAAATTTTCGATTTCTTTTTCCTTAGAAAACCGTAATGCATTCAGTTTTAATATATTATAGGAAAGAGGAATAGAATTGTTATTACATTCTTTTACAAAATTTAATATGAAATCGTTAATTATTCGAAATTTGGCTTTCCGTTCCCTTTTTTTGTCATGAGGTTTTGTTTCAGGGTTTAAGGATGTCATGTGTGTGAAAGATTCTTTTATTCGATAGGCGGTTCGCGAAGATATATCATGCTTCTTACTCGCCTCTTCAATTGAAAGCCCATTTCTAAGCTCTGACACCAATTCCTTTTTTTCTTCAATACTTATGCTTACTTTCTTTTTTGCCATTTATAGAGGTATTAATTTTCCCGTTAAATATATGAAAAATTGAAAAATAATAAATTTGTCATTTATAGAGGTTTAAAATTACATATACTAAAAGGGAAAAAATTAAAAAAAAAATTAAAAATTGACATTTATAGAAAAATCGATCTAAATGCTGTGACATTTATAGAGGTTTTACTGTATTAAGCAAATTTACAACGATAAAACATGTTTTTAATATTTTTCTACCTAAAATTTTAATTACTTAATCAAAATATTTTAAGAAATTATTTTTTAATTTAAAAAGAAGGTTTAAAATAGTTCTAGCCATTCCAAGCATAGGTAATTATAATTTTGTTGCCTTAATTTATAATTGTCGATAATATTTTTCTATAAAGCTATTTAACATAAAAAATGGGATCTTTTGTTACTATTACTCAACCAATAGCAAAATTCTTTTTAACTATAAATTTAAATCATTTTTTAAATAAAAAATATACCTTAGTTTTATTAAGATTTCTTTTTTTCTAAATTAGATAAGTCTACTTTTTAAATATTAAATTTTCGCTTTTTTTGTAGAAGTCATGTAAAGATAGCTTTTTATCGAAATGTTTACTGATTATGCTAACTATTTTCCTTCTTTTTAAATTTTAATAAAATTTTTTGTTATATTTTTGTGGAATAGTTTGGCTTAAAGTGTTTTAATTAATCAAAAGCAAAAGTATTTAAATTGTTAAGTTTTTTTATTGTCTAAGGATGGGAAATCTAACGACTATCTATCGCCATACCTTCTAAATATAAATGTTGAGTTTTACACCATACTAATTATGAGGAAAGATATAAAATGCTTAAAGAAAGATATTTATATTAAGAATTGATTAGAATATTTTCTAAAAACAACCCTATACCTTTCAAATTTGGATTTAATACCTGTTATCAAACCAAAAATTAGCAGGTAAATATTTTTATCATTTAAATATTTAAAACACAAAAGTAAAATATTTCCACTGAGCTGTAATTTTATATTTTAAAGTGTTATTGTATTATCAATTTCCTCGAAAACTGACCTGTATAGTAATTGTACAAAACAATGATTTAATAAAATGTTTATTTTAAGCAATTTCCATTGATAACTCTCTAATATTCGAGGTTGATATTTTATTAATAAAAAATATGGTTGTAGTGAATTTTACCCCTATGTTTAGGAGAAAATTTTTAAATTAAATAAATAATATAATTAATAAAATTTACTAAAAATTATTATTTATCTCATAAATATGATTAAGAAAAGTGTCATAAAATCATTGTTATTACCATGAAATCTTCCAAGTAATTTTTAATAAATTCTTTTTAGTGTCATATATGTTGTTGTTGACTGATTTTTATTAGTTAATATATTATTTCCCTTTTAATATAAAAGATCCAGTAAAATATTACCTATGGAATTTCATAATAAGAATTTTAATAAACATAATTTCAACACAAGTATTTGAACTTTTTTTTGCAATTGCTCCACTATGGCTCAATATTAATTGTGTGGCATATATGACAGGATCTTTAAAGTAAAGGGGGTGATAAATCGTTAAGTGTCTGTAATAACTCAGTTTTTTAAGAGTAGTTGGTTCATTTCTTTGGTATTTCGGTCCTCCAGTGTGTACAGAAAACTCAACCGAATGAATAATAGATCTAATTTAATAATTTTTTAATTATAAGAAATATAGTTATTTTTTTTATTTCTAACTGGTTTTAAAATTACTTATTTATCTGTTATATCAACCATACCAAAATTTTTTTTAATATTTCCTCTGCTATGACTCGGTCTGATGAATTTTGATTTATTTGTACTATATTTCTTCCTTTACCAAGTTTAATTTGATGTTTTTTTAAAATTATTATAGAAAGTTTTATGACTATGTGGTTGCTTAGGCTCACAGTATCTGCCGAAGAGGTAACCCTAAGGTATTTATCCGTAGGATTTCCCATCCCTAGCCAAAAAAAGATTGCTTAGTTTACTTTTCTTAGTTAAATTATTTAATGATGTTTCGTGTATTCACTCATATATTACAGATATAAGTTCCTTCAATGAAATCTTAAAAAATTCAAAGCAAGAAACAATGAGTTTATTTAAAGGCATCATGTTTGTCATTAATCCTATTTACCTGACAGCTCCAAACAAACTCATTGTTTCTTTTACTTGTTTAGACCAATCTCATAGTTTTATAACAATAGGTATATAATTGTTGTGATAAAATCAAAAATTTTTATGGTTCTTCTTCATAAACTAAAAGTTTTGTTAAATCATAAAAGTTCATTAAAATATAAAAAATATTGTTTTTTTTAAAAAATTTCCCTCCAAAACATAAAAATTTACTAAGCAATAAAATAAAATAATAATTTTTTTATTTATCACATACAAAAAAAAATCCACTTTTATCAAACATGAATTATTTCAATATTTTATTCATTTATTTTTTAATATTTCTTTTACTTTCTCACTTTCTTCACAGAATTCTTTATTCTTTAAACTTAACAATTTAACAATATTCCAAACATTTGATTCATATGGAATATTAAAATACCTTCTACTAAATTTCTTTCCTTCTAACATCCTTCTTAAATTAATATAAGCATTCAAAAGTAATAAATTATTGGTATTAGAGGGAATAATTTCATTTTTAATTTCATAATTTAATTCTTTAGCTTTGGTAAAACAGAAATATTCATTGTCAGGCCAATATTTTTCATTAATTTGTAACAATCCTTTCTGAAAATGTATTTTATTTTTCAGGTCATTGATTTCTTTTCTGTTAAATTTTAATGTTTGCAATTTTCCTTTACTTAAATTTTCTTCATTTATTTCTTCGAAATTTCCTAAAACATTGTTGAGTTGATCTTTGATTATTCCAGTAAATTTGTTGGTATAATTCTTCAATACAGAAACATACTTCTTTTCATCGTATAAATACCTAAAAGATTCATTAAAAAAGAATTCTTCTTCTAATTCTTTATCACTAAACTTATTTTTATCAAAATCTTTAAATTTTGCTATTTCATCTTTCTTTTTTACACAATATTTACTTCCAATCTGTTTGGTGGTAGAATGAGCTAATTCTGCTAAACTTCTCATGGCTGTAAGATTGATAATAACCTCTTCTGACAAGGTACACTCACTTAAAAAAGAATAAGCTTCATTGTACCTACTTAAATGGTACAATACTTGTGATTTGAGTATTTTTACTTTCTCTTCTGAATTGTCTAACTGGTTAAGTATCTTTAAAGATCTTTTATACTTTTTTAGAGAGTAGTAGACGTAAGCTGATTCATAACTTAAAGGATCACAGTGCTCTAATGCTTCTTTATATCTTTTTAATTTTATTAATGCTATACATTTGTGTTTACCTGACTCCAATTCTAATATTTTTTCATGGTCTTCATTTTTTATTAATTCTTGTAGGTTTGTCATTTGGGGTTATTTTTTATTTCTTTATTAATTTTATAGACTTAATATTTTGATAAAATAAATATAATAAAAATAAAAAATTTTAAAAAAAATATTTAATTAAATAGAAAATTAAAAGTTTATTTAAAATAAATAATAAAAAAAAATATAAAAATATAAAAATATAAAAATATAAAAATATAAAAATATAAAAATATAAAAATATAAAAATATAAAAATATAAAAATATAAAAATATAAAAATATAAAAATATAAAAATATAAAAATATAAAAATATAAAAATATAAAAATATAAAAATATAAAAATATAAAAATATAAAAATATAAAAATATAAAAATATAAAAATATAAAAATATAAAAATATAAAAATATAAAAATATAAAAATATAAAAATATAAAAATATAAAAATATAAAAATATAAAAATATAAAAATATAAAAATATAAAAATATAAAAATATAAAAATATAAAAAAAATATCAAGAAGAGATAAAATAACACCAAAAAAGAGATAAAATATTAAAAAAATAAATATAAAATAAATATTAAAATATTATTTTAAAAAATTATGAAAATTGTTTTAGAAACAGAAGATTACCAACTAAACACTGAAAACTTACAAAAAAGATTTGATTTACTAAAACAAGAGAAAGACCTCCTTCTTATAAACGAAAAACATAAAGAAATAGACATTTTTATAAAAATTAAAAAAGAGTCAAAGATAAAAATTTCTTACTTTCTAGAAGAAATAATTGTGAGCGAAGAAAAAGTAGAAGAAACTTTGTTAAATTTACTCACAAAATTACTAAATTATAAAATAATTTTACTTAAAGGGATTGTTGTTAAGAAAATGGAAGGAGAGAAAATTAGACCAACAATCAAAATTTATTGTAAAAACATGCCTTATTTACAAATAGAAGATGAATTATTTTTGGATAAAAGTAATATCAAATTAAGAAATGAGTTTAAAGAATGTTTTACTTTTGTAAACCAATCTTTTATTTGTGAAGATGAAATACTTCATTCACTTCTAAAAACAAACATTTTAGCTTTTAAAAACAGAGACACTTTTAAAATTTGTAGTTTAAATTCTTCATTTATGATTTATAAAACCAATACAAATAAATCGATCTATGAAAGTATTTTCAATATTTCACCACTTAAAGATTTTTATGCTTACATTCTTAAAAATAAATCAATTTCACCATTAATAACTGATTTGTGTGAAGTATTTTTTAATGATTTTGATCCTATTTTAGATGAATCATTTTACAATGCACTAATTACCTTTGAAAATAATGGATCGGATTGCGAAGAGAGTTTTTTAAGGGAGCTTATCAAAATGACACCTTGTTTCTTTAACAAAGGATTGTGCGTTGATTATTTTAGTAAGATTGTAGAGGTATTTGACAGCAAAGGTTATAAAAAAAGAAAGAAAACACAAGAATATAAACTTGGGTATAAAACTAATGAACAAGAATATCTTGAAAGATGTTATGGTGGAAGTTTAAAGTATTATTTGAGTAAATGAAATGAATTTTTATTTGTAAAATAATATTATTTTTAATAATGAAGATTGACGTTTTTTTCTGAGTTGGTTAAGTAATTTTACAATAAGAAAAGGATTTTAATGTGAAATTAAAAATGAAACGTTTTATGAAAATTGAATGTAAAAATGGAAATTTTATGAGACTCTAATTTTTGAATTTTATAGTAAAATTACCTAATTTAAATATTTCATTATTTTTTATAAATTGACATGTCTATAATCTAAAAAAAATATTTGTAAGAACGCAAAAAGAACTTTTAAGAAATATAATTTTATTGATGCAGACATGATTTATAAAATGTTTGGATTATTTTACTGAGTTATGGTTCCTTTTATAAAAGTTTCTCAATCCCATTGTTAAAGTCATTTTTCAAGAAATGTCCAGTATTATATTTTTATTTTTTTTTGTTGCCTAAGGATGAGAAATCCTACGGAAAAATAACTTAGGGTTGCCCCCTCGGCAGATACCGTGAACATTTCATACATTAAAACTCACCCCCTTCGCACTATTGACTATTTAAGTCTACCTTATCGTTTAGGTTTTGGCTACAGGAGCATTAGATTTTTGAACCTTTGCATTAAGTGAAAACCAGATGTGTTGAAATTAAGTAGAGCAGGGCTTCTTAAACTTTTGTAATTCACGACCCCATTTATGATTGCGAGTTTCTTAACGACCCATATAAATATAAAATAAAAATTAATCAAATTTTTTAATGATATATTTATTAGGTAAGAATATACATATGCATATGAAAAAATATAAGGTTGTAGGACGTCTAAAAACATATAAAAATCTAAAATTGAAAATTGCATAAAAGGTTATAAAGTTGTGTTTATTATAGTTTGCAAATTTTGAGTCGATTCTTAATATCTCTATTCTCTAGAATACACCAAGTAATGGCGTGATAAATATTAAATTAAAGTCTACGTTAAAAATTTAATGAGATAGATGTGCCTGTTTTTTATTGCATAACAAATCATATCTTGGTGTGATGTTTGAAACTGCTGGACGTAAGAGCTCTTCTACATTTTTTAACGCCGAGCGATATTGAGATTTAATGTGTGTTAAAGCCGAGAAAGTAACTTCACATAAATATGTGGTGTTGAATGGCAGAAGTACATTTAACGCCATATCGGCGATTGTGGGGAATTTTGTTTTAGTTCCGATCCAGAATTCAGTCAAAGGCTTTTTTTGGAACTGTAGTTTTAACTTTGAGTCACATGAAAGCTCAGCAAATTCCTCTTGAGCTTTAAGTGGCAGGTGATCAATCTCACTTAAGCCAACCAAAAACGGCTTTTGAATCCAAACTATTTTTTGTAAATCAATACTTAATATAAAATATGTCCGGAATTGTATTTCTAGCGCCTTTAAGTGATCTATAATAATTTTGGAAATGCAGTTTTTGACTTGAAGTTTCTTCATTACAAAATCGTCGACGTTGGAAAACATTTCAAATGAATTTTTTTCGACCCTTCTTTTACAAATGCTAATTTTTTAAATAAAAGCTTCAGTTTTATCATTTGAAGTAAATATATCGCAATTTTTTCCTTGAAGAGACAAATTAAGATCGTTTAACTTCGCAAAAATTTCTGACAAATAACACAGCTTGGATAGCCACGAATCATTTTGAAAAAAAGCAACGAATTCACAATTTCGTTTTGTTAAAAATACTTCAATCTCATCCTTTAATAACAATAATCTTCTTAAGCTTTGACCTTTGGACAACCATCTTACTTCTGCATGTAATAATAATGTTGTGTAGTTAGAATCCGTACCCTTACAGAGATTTGAAAATAAGCGGCTGTTAAGAGCCATCTCTTAATGGAATTTATGACTTTAACAGCATCTTGTATCACATCATGCAGTTCCGGTGTCAGTTTTTTTGCAGCAAGAGCCTCTCGGTGAATAAGGCAATGAGTAAAAATTATATGATAATAATGAGCTGCTTGAAAAAATGATTTAAAGCCTATATTTTTACCCGTCATCGCTTTTGCACCATCAGTGCATATTACACAGCAATTTCTCCATTCTAATCCTTCTGCTTTTAGAAATTCGTCAACTTCACGATATATGTCTTTCCCTGTAGTATGGTCTTTCATAAGACGACAAAATAACAATTCCTCCTCCACGTTTTCTTTATAAACGTACCTGACATATACTAACAACTAAGCCAATTTGGTTATATCGGTTGTTTCGTCCAACTGAAGTAAAAATTTTGGGCTTTCTTTAATTCTTGTCATAAGTTGTATAAACTGATCCTTGTTAATATCAGAAATTCTGTTCTAGATAGTGTCGTTCGACGAGGGAATTTTTCGAATATCATCGCCTTGTTTTCTTTCGTGTAGTATTTCTACCATTTTTATGGCAGCAGGTAACACAAGATATTCTCCAATGGTGAATGGGGTTTCATTTTTAGAGTTATAGTATGAAACTTCATATGATGCTAGTAAAAAGTTTTCACAATGTTTCTAAATTTTTCAATGTTTTCTTTTCTTCATTTAAAGATTTACAAAGTGTTTCAAAATATGCTTTGGGTATATTGACATAAGAAACATGCTTTGATTCTAGACGTCTTTTTAATTTTGATGGTTTCATACTCTCCGAAGCCAATAATTCATTGCAGACCAAGCAAAGAGGTTGTTCATTACTCATACAATTTTGAAATGTGAAGACAAATTGAAGAAAAGACTCATTATATATTCTTTTTCGGAAGTTAGATATCTATTTTCTTTTACTTTGTCTTGTCTGAAAAGAGTTTGTAGGCTTTTTATCTGCGTTATTACCATTCTTATTTAAGTTCAACCATTTATCCATGGAAAAAAATTTTTTTGAGACTAAAATACAAAAATATATAAAAATAAGACCCGGAAAATTCATGAAACAAAATAAATTAAAAATAAGAAATATAAAATATAATAATAATAAACTTGAAATCTTAAAATAAATCATTAAATGTTAATAACTTGCATTTTATTATTACTAATACTTTCACTAATAAAAAAATAAATTCATTTAACTTACTGGTGGTAGATCCAACAATATACAAGTATAAATTGAAAAAAAATTTAACCCCGACAAATCGGAATAATATGCACATCGTAAACAATAATACAATGGCTAAATGAGAATAGTAGGATATATTAATAAAGTTTTTTCGGCAATAAAACTAAAAAAATTTTGACAATAGTTCACAGGTGAATTATGGTTTTTAGAAATTGACAAAGATAAATATAAATTTTTTATAAATTTCTTTAACATCTTCTAATTTATAGTGAGTTTTTCAAGGGATAAATATAATCTACATAGAAACGTAGGTGTAAATAGTATTACCGAACTAAAGATTTTATGATGTATTTATCTACAATGATTGCTATTTTATCTTTTTAACAATAATTATACAAGTTGAAAAACATTTACTGTTAAATTTTATTTTTATCACTTACGACCCCAAAATTTTGCATCGCGACCCCAAATGGGGTCGCGACCCATAGTTTAAGAAGCCCTGTTATAGAATAAGCAAGATTACTTATCTAATATAAGTACCTTAAAAAGTTTTAAACCAAAAATAAGCAAACTTCATTGAATTCAGGACGGAAACCTCCAATATTTTTATAAAAATATTACAAGTGACACAAAAGATTTATACAAATATATTTTTACATAAACAAAGAGTATTTTAAAAAAAACTAACAAATTATGAATTAAAGATGATACTAAAAAATAATAAGTGAATTAAAAAATAAGAGCATATTTTTCTTCTGAAAAATTTGAAGAAAACCCGTAAAATTTTCTTCAGACGAACAAACAAATATTTTAATTTTAAATCAATGTTTTTATATTTCTAAGTCTTATATCTTTTCTTATAAAAGTTTATTAAATTTTAACGCCTGAAAAAATTTTTGTAAATCTAATTTATTATTTTAATATAACATTTACTTTTAGAAATAAGAATAATTCGTTTTGTAAATGTTTAGAAATGTTATTTAAATTCACAAAACTAAAAAAAGGTGATGTTAAAATGGGTTTAATTGTTAAAAAATAATTCTAAAGATTTTAGACAAATTTCTTATACGAATATGCAAAACCATCAGCATTATTCATAACATCGTCAAACAAATAATAAGTTCCTAATGTCACTAATATATCGTAGGCTTCCTTTAAAATATTAAATTTAAATTTAAACCTTTTCCAGATCTTAATTGTTTTTAGTATTGATTCATCGGAAAAGAAGATATTTTTGTCAGTCTTTTTCAAAAGGTGATCAATAAAATCTGAATGATTTTCTGGGTTATAATTTTTAAACTCCTTGGTAGAAAAAGATATAAAAATTGTGAACAAAATTGAGTTATTATGATCCAAATATTTGAATATTAAATTTACCAATTGTCTCCTGTATTCTAATTTTTCGTATACTTCAAAATAACTCATTTCGTTATGCATAATTCTCTCAAGTGCTAGTAGGAATTTAGCATTTGATTCTATTTTGAATTCTCTACATCTAATGTCCAAATTATTTACAGATATATCAGTTTTATGTTTTGAAAAGATGTTTTTGAAATTTATTTATGGTGATATTGTTTATCACCAGTGCATGCCATGTATCTCAGATACATGGACTTTACATTAATATTTTTGTCTGGGTAATTAAAAGATGAAAACTTGTTCATAAGGGATTATTTATTTAAAATATTTTCTTAAATCTTTTTAAGATCTAAATTGATTTATTCTTAAATCAAATTAATTAATTATAAATTAAATTAACTTAATCTAAGAATAAATTAATTACAAAGTGGTTACACCACATTATTGTTTTGCAATAATCTTTAATATCTTTGAAAGTAATTTGAATCGAAGCATCACAATTCGGATTTAAAAGATTGTAATGTTGTTGTAAATATGGTATGTCTACAGTTGACGGTTGGAAACAAACTTGTGAGTAGTTCTCAAATAATTCACATCGTTTCTGGGTGCGTTTGCTGTACTAAACTGGTTTAGAGTGTGAATTCGTTCATCTGGAATGTAATTATACGGACTTGTAGTATAAATAGAATTCTGTGTAGTGTAAAGACAAGGAGCTGCAATGAAGACTTGTTGAAGAGGATTACTTATTAAGTAGCTTTGAGGAAGTATAATCATCTGAGAGCCTATAGGATAATAAATTTGCGTGGTCGGAGGATTAGAAAATAAGACAGTTCCTGAATGACAAGTGTTGTAAGCTAAAGGTACTATGTTAAAGTTCGTTGCTTAAACATGTAAAGTTAGTAAATCTATCATATTAATCGAAATAGTCATGGGGATTGTTATAATATACATCTTTGTTAAAGAATCTTTTATTTAAATTGTCAATGTCATTGGTTTTGTTTCTGTTGTTTGGTTTCATTTCTTTCATGGTATAGAATATAAATTATGGGATAAAAAATTTTTTAATTTAAATAATTAATTCCTTAATAAATCAATTGGTCAATATTTTAAATTAATAAAAGGTTTTATAACAGGGATACTTTTTAATTTTTTTTATAAATTTTTTATTCAATTTACATAAAAACTATTTATTATTCATTTTTAAATATATGTTACCATTTTGGGAAAATTGTAAACTCATTAAAAAAATTTAATGGTTTGTTTTCTTTTAAGAATATCAATAAATTTAAAAAAGCAAATATTTTTTTGGTTTCTAATTTTATTATAAAAAATTTACTTAAAACATTCCATTAAATTGATTATTTATCAAAAATTGCATTATATAAATTAAAATACTTAATATTCTATCAAAAGCATAGTAAAATTATAAGTTAAAATTATATAAATCATATACACAATAAAAAATTTATGAAATATTGCTATATAATAAATCTAAAAATTTTACTTTTGTGATGAGATAAAAAATAAAAGTGTACAGTGGTACCTCGAGATACGAGTGTCTCAACATACGAATTTTTCGAGATATGAGCTTTTAAAATCACAAATTTTCGTTATGAGATACGAGTTTTATTTGAGATACGAATATAATAAAATAAAGCTAATATTTTAAATTAAAATTTATAATTAATTATCTGAATTATATTCATTTAGATTTTCTTATCAATATCAATTTAGATTCTATACCAATATTTATATATCATTTTACAAATAACCATGAATTCGAAAAAGAAAATGATGTTATTGATTTAAAACTCGAAATTATCAAAAAATATGGACAAGATGCGCGTATTGTAGACCTGGAAAGCTCCTATAAACGCGGTTCTTCGATGATATGTACTGTATTGAAGCAAAGAGAGAAAACAAAAGGCATTTTTCTAGCAAAAGACGCCGCAATAATATCAAAGTTTCGGACACCAATCCACGAAAACATGGAAAAAGCCATTCACAAACACCAAAAAGGAAGGTGCTACGAACAGAACACAAAATGTTTAAAATTAAAAAGTTATATGCTTCATTTGTCTAAAAAAACAAACTTTTAAAAATTAAAAATAATTTGCCGTAATATTATACTAGTTTAATAACTTCAAATTTATAAAAAAAGATAAGATGATATGCCATGATTTTAAACATATTGAAAGTGATTTGGCCGTATATATTAAAATAATTTTTTCGAGATACGAGTGATTTGAGTTACGAGTAAATTCTTGGAACGAATTAAATTCGTATCTCAAGGTATCACTGTATTGTCAAATGAACAAAAATGATTTATTTTATATTATAATAAAATATGTAAACTTATTTTCTAATAAATAGTTCTTAATAAAAATAATAATCATATAAAATAGATATCAGTTGAAGATATTACAATTTAGTTAGTGATGGTTGGATCTGGCTGAGTGACCAGATAGTTTATTTTAGAAGAATCGTTTTTAGAACCCATTTTTTATTTAAAATTTAGGTTTATATAGTTTTTACTCAAACAATATAAACCAACCGACGGATGGCAACATTAATTGATGTCATCAAACTAATTAGGATGTCTTTACATTGACATTCAACTCTTTTTTATTTATTTTGTGGGTTATTATTTAATTAATTTGATAAATTGCGATTATCTCAATTTAATTGAAAATCTAAATTCTTTTACAAATTTTGTTGTTTTAAAAACCTTATTTGAAGTTATTTATATAAATGTATGGTTAAACCTTGAATTATGTTTATATTTATATATCAAAGCAGAACTAAAAGATTTTTTTAAACTCGAAACTTTGAAAAAAACTATCACTGATTTTAAAAGTAATTTTTTGCCTACTAAAAAATTTTATAGAGTTATACTTTCGTTTAATTAAATTAATTAACTCAGAGTCTAAGCATCTAAATTTATTGAACTAATATTCAAAATTCGGAATATATATAACTTATCATTTGTATCTCTAACAAAAATGTTTCCATGCTTATGCATTGAAAAGATTTTATAGTAAAAATGTAACTTTTTATTGCCATTGTATAAAAAACGGCGCGTAAATAGCCACATGAAAATCTGTTAACTAAAATTTATGTGATTTTTTATAAATATTGTCGTATCCGGATGGATTCTGACTGAATAATAAGTGTTTTAAATAAATAGGTTTGATATTTGCTTTAATTGTTTTATTCTTAGAATTCATGGGTTCTATTTTCTTTTATTTAAATATTAAATATATTTATATAAAAAAATACTTTATACGGAGAACCGAACCCAGAACTCATGTATGTTGAACTACAACAATTCAAATAAAAACAATACGATTTTTCTAAATAATTGTATTTAAATTTTAAATATGTTGTATTGATATATAAAATAAAAACATATAATTAATTGCTTATAAAAAGAGCCGTTAAAAATTTGTATATGCTTATAAATTTAATTATTAATTTATTTGATCGTCGAATAGATTTGTCAGAGCTAAAAAGACAAATTTTTTATATGAAAACATACAATTGTCAATATTTTGCTTATGGATATTAAAAATATAGTAATTGCCTAAAGCAACTAAAATATCGTAGCCTTCTCTAATAGTATTAAAATCATATTTAAAATCCTTCCAAATAGTTATAGTGTTCAATAAAGCTCTATCAGAAAACGGGCCATAGCCATGATTTTTATAAAGTAGATGGTTAAGAAAACTATGATGATCTTTTCCAACATATCTCCTGAACCCCTTTCGGAAATAAGATATGAAAATAATAAATAAACTTGCATTTTTAAAATCATTTTTAAAGTTTCTAAATATCAATTTCAAAATCTTATCGATATATTGTATTTTATTTACGTTGTTGTGGTAAAAAATTTGTTTTTTGATGATTTGCTTGTTTCTTTTAAATATTTCGCTTCTTCCTAGCCTGAAATTAAATTTAATATTATATTCTGATGCTTTTATTCTTACATCATATAAATGTTCGAAAGAAAATAATGTAGATGTAAAATCTTGGTAGTGTGAAGAAGGATCATTAGAAGAAAAATTAGAACTTGTAGGTTTTATAAATGAATTAGAATATAAATTTGAAGATGTAGAATTTAAATCCTGTGGATTAACCTGATAGAAGTTTTCTGAATCATAAAAAGGTAATGAATAGTTTTGCAAATATTCCCCTTGTTGAGCAGTTGTATTATCCATTATAGTTATACAATTTAAGGGGTTTTCATAGCTAAACTGTTGTTGTGATTGAGAAAGAGTATTTATAACATTAGTTTGATTTGATTCATAATAATGAATTTGAAAAAAAGATTGGGTGTTACTATACATTACCAATGGTTGCAAAGGTTTTATAGTATAAAAAGTTGGGTGGTTGAAATAAAGCGCAGTTTGGTTATAAGGATTTGGGTTAATTGCATAAGCGGAGTCTACTGAATAATTATTTGAATGAATGGTTGAGGCAAAAGATGAAGGGATGAAAGGAATAAAAATAATTAAGCATTTAAATAAAACATCCATGATAAATTAAAATTTTTATTTTTTAAATATTTAAAAGTATTTGATCAAGTAGACCAAAAATGCTTAGATGTTTGTGAGTTTAAAAAAAAGAAAGAATTTTATTTTTACTTAATTTCAAAATAAAAAACACTCGAATCAAAATTCATATAAATTTTTGAAGGAGTTGGTTAATGTTTACTTGATATGATATTCAAATATAAGCAAAACCACTTTTCATCTGAGAAAAGAGATATTACCTAAAAAATTATTTAGGATCAAATAAAAAATTTTTTATACTCTATTGGTATTTTTATTATTTAATACTTGTCAACCAAATTTTATGGCATTAATATGTTTAAAATTTATATAATTTACATTAAAATACAATTTTATGAACAATCTCAACTTATCTGACATAAAAAAAATCAAGTTACGAAATAAAATTTATTTCTTGATAAAATTACACATAGAAGGTAATTTATTTTAATAAGTGTAAATAAAAAAGATTTTTTTACAGCAAAATGAAATTTTAGTTAACTAAAATATGCTATTCTTAATTATATTCGTATTCAATAGAATCATTAAATCAATCTTTCTAAATCTTTAATAATAAAGAAATACCTTTTCTTTTTATTCCCACCCTTTTCTATGACATTTCCTTAAAGGTTTTGATTTGTTAGCTATTTAGAAATTAATTTATATTTTTTAATAAAATTCATAAAAATAAACAAAGAAGGTTCTAAGTAAGAAAAAATATTATAAAGAATAAATATTTAAATTTAACCATAATTTTCTTAGGCAACTATTTTTAATTTCAAATATTATAATTTCAATATAATTTTTTTTAATTTAATATCTTATTTTTATAAAGCACATTGATTATACTCTTTAATTATAGCTAGTTAATCAAAAAAAGATAATATTTTAACCCCTTTTAATATTTTATATTGTCGAGACTCGCTGGGAGTTTCCCGTTTAGAAGTAGAAAATCGTAGAGATTTCCCATTAAACCATTTATTTAAACTATTATTATGGATGTTCTTCCTGTCTGGTGTCCTCATGACAAAAATGCTGGGCCGTTTTATTTTTATTATTAAAAATAAAGGTTTTTCTAAAAGAATAATTAATTAAATTATTTTTCTCAATCACGACAATATATTTTTCAGAATAATTTTTATTCATTTGTAAATAGTAAGAAATATTTTCTAATTAAAAAAGAATCAATTTACCTCATACATTTTTACATAAATCTATTTCATTAACTTTGACAATATTACACTAAAATATTAGAATTTGTAGTTGTCATGTTAGATTTTTTGTAAAACTGTAAAGTATTTTTAAATTTTAATCTTAAAAAGTTTAAAGCACATTTATTATTTAATCTATTCAAAGATTTTTCTTAAATATGTTCATATGATGCTAATTATTTTCTTAATATTGTATTACATCTATTTGAAATAGAAACATGTATTTTAATGATCTTAACAATATAATAATATATTAATCATCGACTATAATATATGATATTTTTATTGAGAAATATACAAATTTATTTTGTCTATCACAAATTAATAAATGATCCTTTTACTTTGTTCTTTTGCTATTTTTTAAACTAATAAGGTATTGTGGTAAAAAATGAAAAAATCAATTTATAATAAAAAAATATACAAAATTATCAGCACACAATAGTAGAAGAAAGAAGAATAAATAAAAATAATAATAAAGATATATTAATAAAAAAAGTATTATACTTGCCTAGAAGGTAGAAAGAGAAGTCTATTTCTCTATCCGGTCTCCAAATAAGGATTATCTATTAGAGTATTACCTAAAAACAGGAAAGTACCCTATCAAACACTCCAGGCATATTATTAAATTTTTAAGATGCATCTAATACAAAGAGTTTTTTTAAATACTTTTAAGAATATGTTTATTTTTAAATTGACTAATATTTATCTCTCAAGTAAATTGTAAAAGAGTCAAGTAAAAAATTAATTTGACTTTTTGAAGTCTTTTACAGACCACTTTCTTTCAAGATGATACATAAATAAAGATCTATTTACATAAAAAATCTAATAATTTTATATAATATGTATATATAATTCTTTTTTGGTTATAATTTCCTTGATTATAGAAATATTTGACGAATTGTTTTTAGTTAAGGTAGTTTTTATGAAATTTGTTTGGTTTGAATGTTAAAGAAACTTACTATAATATTATAAATTTACTATATTTTAAAACGGGTTTAAATTAAAATTTAATCTTTGCCAAGATTATAGAATGATTTACTAAATACGGCTATTCTTTTGTTTAATGAATGAAATATAATATGATAAATAATTTTTCTTTTTTTTATAAAATATTTATTATTTTTTTAAAACAAACGTATTAAAGAAAAATAACTTAAGTAAGCAAAGTAGATATGATTTCATAATAAAGATTGTTTTAGTAAAATAATCACCAACAATATAAAAAATATTTTAACATGGTTTATATTATTTATTTATTATGTTAATTTTTTTAGATTATGATTATAATCTTTTTTTATGATTCAAAAAAAACTATCTCGTTTTATTACATATACAATAAATTATCTTTTACTTCAGTCAATACTAAAATAAAAATTAAATTTTTAGTGGTTTTTTTAGATAACTTTTGAAAAAGCAGCTATCTTTTGATACACTTTTGCTAATATTAAATGAAACATATGATTTAAGTATCTTAAATCCAGATAAAACTATGATAGACGGCCGAGTTAACAAATTTTTCTAATTCATAGTTATAATCTATTGAATGATTAAAATAACATAATTTAAATAAATGACTAAAAAAATATTTTTTAGAATAACTTTATTATAATTTTTTGCTTAATCGCAAATATTAATAATATTTTAATTTTTAAATTTTGTTAAAACTGATATTAATGGTATTTATTCGGAAAATATTTAAAAAAATGAAGAATTAAGCAAAGGAAATTTTATATTTTATTGGATTACATTTAGCATTAAATAACTATGAATCATAAATAAAGGTTTCTTACCTGATATTTTCCGCTTTAACCCTTTTTATAAAAAAATCACAACTTGGTTTAAATTAAAATTACGATAAATTTAGATATTTTACAATAAAAAACAAAAAAAAATATGTGAAATCAACTTATTTTTATTTTATTTACGAGTTTACGATGCCATGTAAGACATTATTTGCCAAATAAAATTCTTCTAAACAATATTTAACATATCTCTTATAAGAAAAAACAAAGTTATCTGCATTCTTATGATTATCAACAAATGAAAAACGAAATCCAATGTATACTAAAATTTCATAACCTGTTTTAATGTTATAAAACTTTAATTTATATCCTTTCCAAATATTGATTGTATTTTTCAGAGAAATATCTGAAAATATAGAATTAACTGCGCTAATACTTAGAAGATGTTGGATACGATAACTTTTATGTTCTGAAACATATTTCTTAAATCCATGTGTGGCAAATGCAATATAAATTACAAACAAAGAAGCGCTTTTGTAATCAGTTTCAAAGTTTGAGACTATTAATTCTAAAATATGGTCAACATATTCTAATTTGTCACAATTTCCATGTTTTTTTATTTGATAAGTCAATATTTCTTTACTTTTAGACAAAAATAGTTCTTTGGTTAAAAAACAAGTAAAATTTGTCCGATAAATTCTTGAATTCATTGTTAAATCTGGATTGTGTCTCTCTTTTATATATTTGTATCTTTCGGTCCAAGAAGAATGTCCAAATTGGTTTTGCAAAATCTGTGTTGAATTTTGAGCATTTGAGTAGAATAAAGGTTGGCCATGAAAATAACTTTGCGGATTCGAACTAGAAGTCGAAAACACAGAGCTTGTTAAATTATAATCTTTAGAATGAAATCCTGACTGACCAATGTTAGATTCCAAATGTCCTTGAGGATAATTATCTCTTATTAATGGAAAAGTAAAATATGTACTAGTATCAGTTAAAGGATTATTATAATCTAATAAATGGTCTTCTCTGTATAAATCCTCTTGAAGATTCTCTTTTGCAGATTTAATTTCTAATGGCTGGGACAAATTTAAATTTTCGACCCCGTGGCTATGTTCTGGTTGACATACAAAGCCAGGTGTAACCACTGAAGTGGAATTATTGTAACAACACGTCGAATCTGACCATCCTTCGTATCCTGCTCTAATAAAAGAAACAAAACAAATTAAGTTTTTGAAAAAAGTGTTCATAAGGATCGAAAAAATATTTTTTAAAAATTTACAATTTAAATTTTCCATTTTAGATAATAACAATTATTAATCAAATTAATGGTTCACATCATTTAATATTAAAGATTTATGTAAAAGGCTATTGGATTATTATTTCCTTTTTTTAACGATTTTTAATGATTTTTGAAGAAAAAATACCAAATATATCATATTAAATCAAAATCTCTTATTTCTTTTTTAGAATAGATTAATCAAAAATATTATTAATAAATTAAAATGGGTTGTTTTTCGATTAGATATATTTAATTATTTAATAGTAAAAGATTTTTGAGTGAAAAAGAAAGTTTTGAAAAGAATTCGGTTGCAAAATAATTAATATTATTTTACAACAAAATATGAAAATCAAATTTAACATCGATGTTATAGAAAGGGATATATAATTTAAAGACAGAAGGTCAACCCAAGACAAGAAAAGTTAGCTACAAAGTTAACAAAAAATAAGAAATTTTTAAATAAGTAAGATTTAATTATATTTTTATGAATTATTTTCTATAATACTAGGATTCTCTATCACGCTTTATTGTCAAAATATTGTTTTTTACCCTGTTAGAGTGACATTACCCTTAGATATAATTTCTTCATATAATTATTCAAAAGTTTTTCTAATATTAGTAATGTTTTATAGAAATATAAAATACACATTCCCTATTTTTATATATAATGCATTTAACATACAGTTATTAGATTTTCATAATAGCTTCGTTTAGTATCCCGATCCATATTTTAAGAAGACTTAATAATGGCTTCTGAAACCACGACAAAAAAATCGGGGTTACAATAAACTCCAACTTTGTTTTTAAAAAATTAAAAGCAGGGGCTTTAATATGGAATTTAAATTTAAGAAGTGCATAAGATCTATCACTTTTACCCCATTCAGAAAGTTAAAACGCGCTTAAGCTAAATTAAATAACCTTAATCAAAAACACAAAACATATATATAAATTTGCTTTTACTCAATTCTTAAATTGAGGTGGATATATAAGAGATAATTTTTTTATGTTGAATTGATGGTTTTTAAGTTTCTTTGAAACGTTTTTTATTTTAACTTCAAAAAAATCGGATTTTGGCTACATGTGTCAAACCAACAATTTGCAATAAGGATATGATTTTTTGTAATTTTAATTTTTTTAATTTATTGATACTTTTTGATTTATCTGTTTCAAGTTGTTTTTAATTATAATCTGACTCCTCTTTTTCTACCCGACCTAATAACTGTGATTTTTACTTATAGTTAACCCCATTTATTTATGTAAATAATTTTTTAGATATTATTTATGAATTGTTTACACTTGACATTCATACATACTTACATTTATATATATATGTTATAGCTCAATAACAAAAGATATGGGTTCGATTTCCCTGGAAAGTAATTTTTTTAATTTTATTTACTTATTTAAAAATAAAATTGAGAGACCCCTATGCCTAAGAAGAGAACAAGAAGATCAAATAGAGTACACTATAAATAATTTTACCTAAATCACCTGATTTTAGGGTTGTATCCCACAGGATACAGCAGGTTACAACAAATTTTCATGAACTGGATTTATTCACTACAAAATAAACCTCAGCGTGAATTTGGCAGACGGCGAAAATCCTTCAATTTACACTCAAAATATAGAAAACATTTGGGATCGATTAAGGATTTTCTTCTTAAATTAGTAAGTTTCTAGATTAAGAAATTATTTACATCTATATATGTTTCGAAAAAACAAGGATGCTACTACTTCTGTTGAAAGGTTGAACGCAATTGTTGTGTGCCCAAAAGGATTAATCAACGATAAAGGAGATAAATAAATATTTGTTAGGGTAAAACTGGAAATAATTGTTAATCGGCAATTATTTCCCCTTTAAAAGTATAAATATTAAAATTAAATAAATCATGGATTCTGATAAAAACTTTATTTACAAAAAGAACAAGCGATGGAGGCCCTGTAGCTCGTCCAACCGAAAAATTAAAATTAATAAGGTATTAATTGTAAAATATTTTATTTTATTCAATAATAATAATCAATTACCAAAAATGGAAGCGGGTCTCTACTAATCTCAGACATTACCAGAAAATCTGAATTTTGAAATCTATGAAAATTTGATTTGCAAGCAATTTTAAATTGACAAAACGTTAATTTAATGTGAACTATTATAGTATAGTGTGCTCTCCCAGAACACCGGCCAACAAGCTTAGGATTTATATGAGATGCGTAGACAGCGCACATTTTAAGCTCTGACAGCATTTAGTAGAATGCGATAAAAATATTGTTTTGTTTTTGAAAACCGTTTAAAAAAAAGTAGAGTGTAAATCGAGAAAAAGGAGCGCTATAATTATTGATTGTGTTGCTTTAATAAGATCAATACAATATCCTTCTATAAACGAATATCTTAAACATTTAGAGACTATAAATAATGAAAATGTATATAAGTTTGGCAATTGTAACAGATTTTAATTTAAGTGAGATTAATTATGAAAAAAACAAACACTCTAATGTTGTTAAAAACAAAAATAAGGGTTAGACGACCACGATATTTGACGAACAGGGGTTTACTTTTGCGGTGGTCTATGAGACCACCAGTTTTAATAAAATTGTCGTATAAGCTTTTATTTAAATTGTTTCTCTTCTCTCTGGCCATGCTTCTCTCTTGTTGTAAATAAAATGTTTAAATATTTTATTTTTTCTAGAAAAATTATTCTGATTGGCTAATTTTACTACAACTTTCATTCACGAAATGTAGAAAATGACTTAGCTTTTAATTACAAAAGCAAAAACAGGAATGCAAACTTAAGGTAAAGATAGACTTGAAGCTGTATTAACATTTTTGAAGTACTATGACACGTGTGACAGGTATGAATAAATCTTTTATACCACTGCTTCTTTCTGCAATCAGGTTATTAATATGCCCATTAGACTCATCAAGACCTCACTTACTCAACATTTTATCATGCCATTCAAAAAAATGAACAGCTGATCAAAGGAATAAAATACACTCTAAGTCCAGAAATACCACTTATAATCGATTCTACCGTTTTTGAAACCCGGAAGCCCACAGGTCTATGTAAGCCATCAAAAAATATTTTTCTGGGGATTTTTTTACTTTACAGGACACCCCTAATCCTACCCCAACCCCATTAATTTATCGTCATTTAGGTATTATTCTTTGTCAGAAAATAACGTTAGTACGGAAAATATTATCAATTATCATTTTTATGCAAATTCAAATTTTACTTTCACGGCCCCTGTTTTTGAATTAATTTTAAATTATATTAAAAATAAAATATATTTTTTTGTTCTTTTAATTAATTTTAATTGCAAAATATTAAATAAATAACAAAATTGAAAGGAAAAATCTAACCCTATAACCCAAATATACTATAAATTATTAATAAAATATACTAAATCGGCGAAATAAATTCATTTATACCTTATTTTTTTCAAAGCTTCTAAAAAACCTTCCCAAATCTTCTTTTTATGCTGCCTCCTCCATATAAAATAGTGTAGAAATGACTTTATATCTTTCTTATTCCTGTTATTTGGTTTTATCAGCACGTTTTTTGCATTATTTTGACCCTCAATTGTATTAATATGAGTACCGTCCTCTTTATTTTTGAATCATTTTTGGTACTTCTCCGTTTCCCCCCCCCCACCTAGTAAGGGGGGACCCTTTAAAATTATAGCCAATTTAATTAAGGAAAAAAATAAATTAAAAATAAAACAAAATAGAAAAAAAATGCAAAAAAGTTAAAAATGTGGGATTTAAAAAAAATTGTGCCAGGAAATACCTCCCATTTTTGATAATATATCCCTTGCAAAAGTTAAAAAGTTTCGTTTATTTAGAAATTAAAGCCAAAAATTCTATCTGAAATTCTTCTGACCAAAATAAATTCATCCCCTGCCCCTCAAGGGGCGGGGGCAGGTGATGATTTTATTTTGGTCTATAGTTATACTTCTTTTATTTTTTTTTTATTTATTTTTTAATTTATTTTTTTATTTAATTTATTTAAAAATCAATTTTTTATTTAGGTGGGGGGGAACGGAGAAGTACCCCTTTTTTGTGGTTCACAGTATGGTATTCAAGATGTTCACATGAAGTCAAATAGGCCTTCCGACAGTAGGTAAGCACTACAGAACCAGGCTTTACAAACTGTCCTAAAACCTCTTTGATTGTTCTTGCGTCTTTCTTTTCAATCTGCTTAATAAACATTTTTTTTTCAGGTGTCCTCTCTACTCCTGCTATTACCCAAACGCCTTCTACCCTATGGCCTCTCTTATACTTTCTCATTCCTATTTTAGTCTCATCAATCTCTACTTCGATTCCATTCCCACCTATTGTCATATCTTCTTCTTCGAGGGAATCTACTACTAATTGACGTATAAGTCCTGTTCATTCAGTAATAGTAGAAGTAGAGAATCCTGTAAGGAAGTGTAGGCCATTTACAGGGGTTTCGCCAGGTAAAGAAAACAGAAATGTAACAACCTATTTGTTTTAATTTTAA
>CM035597.1:1969286-1987190 GCA_020423425.1 Chrysopa pallens | reverse complement strand
TTATAATTTATTAAAAAAAGAATATTTAAAATTATAATTTATTTTTTTATAAAAAGATTTTTAGGTAAAAAAACCAACCAATAAAAAATATTTTATTAATTAATAAAAAATCTAATTTATTTTTTACTCCTTAATGAGAGAATTAACCACCAAAGAAAAACAAATTCATGAAATAATTGCCACAAAATTAAAATTAGAGCCAATCCAAAATTTAAAGAGCATTGGTATAAACAGAAGACAAGAAAGATTTGTCATCAACGAACCGATAGCATATAAAGTTAAAGGCACTGATACAATAGTATTCTTTGGTGACGTAAGCCAAGGCTACGACATTAAAAAATTACAAGAACATCTGGCAAAACTTCAAGCGTCTTTCGGCGAACAAAAGAAATCAGAACAAGAAAATGATGAAATTAACGAAGAAACTAAGAATACTTCTGAAATGATAAATGATATTGAGAAGGATGAGTTAACAGACATTATTACCAAAGAACTTACCAGTGATCTTAAAATTCACGAGAATAATTTTAAAACTTCTGGGGATGAGAGTATTATTAATGAAATACCCGAAGAAAAAATTCAATTAATTGTTTCCCAAGCTGATGTTTCAAGAGAGAAGGCTATTAAAGCTTTAGTGGATTCTGATGGAGATGTTATGCAAGCTTTAATGAAATTAACTGAATAAAAATGAAATAAGTTAATTTTTTAAGTTTGTAGTGTATTTAAATTGTATTTCTATTTTAAAAAATTATTAATTAAAAATACTTAGGTGAAAAAGTGCAAATATTGGTTATTTTCACAGGAACATCTTTAGATTAAAAATAAAATTAAAAAATACCATATTTTATAAATTGGATGAATTAAAATTAGTTATTCTTTAAATCTGGATTTTTTTCGGTTTAGAAGGCGTACGGAACCTAACCCTCGTAGAAGTAAAAAGGATTCTGAAGTGGGCAGTATACTCTGGAATTCTCTGTTAGTACGGAAAAACGGCTTTTAAGCTCTTTTAGATGGGTTACAGGCTATTTTAGACCCCTAGCATTTTGGTCAAAAAATAAATAATTTACATTTTGATTCCATAAAAATATTTATTTTTAAAATAATTAAATTATTTTTAGTTGTAAATTTTTAATATTAATTTTCAATATTCATATTTAATAAAACCCTAAAACTTACCCTAACATATGAATTTAAAATCCATAATGACTCTAGCAGATAATGTGGAAAGTGCAGACAACTACCTAATTCAGATTGGCGTTCTTCCTCGAAAATTAAAATGTTTTAGATATAAATCAGAAATGGTTTACCATACTGATAAGTTTTTGTTCATGTGCAGGAAAAAGGGACACAGAGTCAAAACTTCCATCTTCAAGGACACATCCTTTTCCAATAATAAACTAGGTTTAAATAATGTATTAATGATATGTTATTTATACTTACATAAGGTTAGTAGTGTCGAAATTGCGAAGTGTTCGGAGATTGGCTTTAAAGCAGTCATTGCATGGTGTTAGTATCTCAGGAAATTAGTGGCACATTTCCTTGAGTATTCTGAAATGCAAATCTGAGGGGAAAAGTCATAGTTGAGGTCGACGAAACAAAGCTTGGTAAATGCAAATATAACCAAGGACACATAGCTGATAAAGTTTGGGTAGTTGGCGGTATCGAACGAACACCAGAAAAAAAATATTTTTTTGTCGAAGTGGGAGACAAAACAGTTGAATCTATCCTCCCTGTATTCCAGCAGTTTATCCTATCCGGTTAAAAATATATAGTGACAAGTTTAAGTCCTATATTCCTGTATGTGATTACCTAATGAATAAACACTTCATTGTCAATCACTTAAAGAATTTTGTCGACCCAGTTACCGGTACCCATACTAACGCCACAAAAGGTCTTGACAACGGCTTTAAACATTTAGTTAAGCCACGAAATAGAACTAAGAAAGGAATTAATACAGGGTGTTGTGTTTCTAAAATATTAGTTAATTTTATTTAATCTAAAAAAGAAATATTAATTATTTTCTAGAAAAATATTACAATAAATACAGAATTTAAAATTTACCCTTAAGAAACAGGAAAATGAAATACGGCAAAGAAACCAAGAATAATGATCAGAAACGCAACTCCAAACGAAATTTAAATAAAAGTTATCTTAAAAAGTTAATAAGAAGCATAAGTTGCCCTGGACGCAACACATAACTATTTTATTTTTCGCAGAACATACAAAAAATCTATTTGGCATGGATTTATTAATGCTTTAAAGGCTATTAACTATATCAAATAAAATTTTTTGATTTATTTTAATATTATAATTTTTATTTTATTTAATATTATTTTTATTTTTTTTATGTTTTTTCATAAAAATATCTATTCATAAAACGCCCTACTTCACATACCAAGACTAGGGAAAAAATTTACCTCCTTAATTTTTCAAAATACTTGCATTTTCCATGCTACCGCATACCATTGTAGTCAATTTCGGTTTAGGGGGTGTAAAATTAACCTTAAATCTTATTAAGAAGGTTTTTTTGTTGTCTATAATTAGGAAAGCCACACAAAAATCCATTACTATATCTTCTATATACAGTTTGTTAAAAAAAATCTTATCACTTAAATTTTATTTAAAAGTTGACCATAAAATGATTTCTTAATAATAAAAAAAATTTTTATACTGTATAAAAAACTAGAATACAATCGTTTGTGTATATAAAAAATAAAAATTATCTTTTCTTAAAATCCTTGAAATAATTTTGTATTTTTTTTGTTAAATAAAAAACTTATCACCAATTTATTCAATAGCTTGTGTAACCCCCCTTGTTTCTATATAATTCTAAAGATCTTTTCCTAAAACTTAAAGCAAGTTTTTGACATAATTCCACCGGAATAGCATTCCAAACACATACTACCGCCTCTTTTAAATCCAATATCGATTTTGGCTCAAACTTGGCTACTTCCACTTTTAGAAACCTAAAAGATTCTCTATTGGATTCATATCTGGACTCTGAGCTGGCCAATTTAGTATTTCAATTTTTTTAGATGTCAAAAAGCTTTGTGCAATCTTTGATTTATGTTTTGGATCATTATCATGCATAAAAATATATGATTCTAACCCCATGCTGTGTGCTGAAGACAAAAGATTTCTCGACAAAATATCACAATATCCTGCACCATCCATCTTACCTTCAACAAAATGTATCCTGCCGACACCATTATATGATAAGCAGCCCCAAATCATTAGTGAGCCGCCTCCATGTTTTAAAGTTGGCTTAAACGTTCCTGGTAACAACTTCTCTTCCTTTTTTCTCCATGTTGAACAGTTACCATCAGAATATAAAAGATTAATTTTTGTTTCGTCACTAAAAATTATTTTCTTGGTTTCATCTTCTGTCATCTGAATTTATTTCTCTGCTGCTGCAAACCTTTTTTCTTTGTGGATTGGTGTCAATAGTGGTTTTTTTGCGCAAGAATATGCATAAATATTCATTTCATTAAGATAATTTCTTATTGTGTTGTATGATATATTTATTCCAACATCCCTTTGAATCTTATTAGAAATTTTTCTCAGCGACAAGGTTTTGTCCGATTCATTTAATTCCTTAATTTTGTTATAAATTTTGTCATTCAATAATCGAGGGCGCCCATTACCACCCAAATGGTTGAAGGTGTTGTGTTTTACAAATTTATGAATGGTATTTACTACAGTAGGCTGGGAGATCCTCAATATTTTTGCTATTTCCCGTGTGCTCATTTTTTGCTCGTGTAAGATGCTGATTTGAGCTCGCTTTTCTGGCCTAAGTTGTTTACTCATAAGGGTTTCAAACCATTCGATTTTATCTTTGAATTTAGAGGGATTTGTGGCGGGAACTTTGCTATAAAGTTTAATGATAAGTTATTTTTTTAACAATTCGAATTTTAAATATTGTTAAAACACCAAGAAAGAGTAATCAAAACCCAAAATAACATTTAAAAGTTATAGATAAGAAGATTTTAATCTTATTCAAATCAAATAAAATTAACTGCGTGGTAATTATCTGAACAAAAAAACATATATATTGAGTGATAATTTTTTTATTTAACAAACTGTATATTGTGGTATATACAATTAATAAAAATATATTTATTTTTTCTGGAAAAAATTCTTTATTTAAAGAAAAATTAAAAGAGTCCCATCGTTATTCCACGTGAGCATTTATAAGAAAGAACATTCAAGAAAGCAGAAAAATTAAAGCTTTACCGGAAATCTTTGTGAATATCTTTTAATCAGTAAGAAACCTCTGTTAGTTTCGCCAATATAATATAAAAATAACTATTTAATAAAAACACAAGGTAAATTATGTTCTATACAATAAATATAGCTTAAGAAACTGCAAGGCTTTTATCCGCTAAAACCTTCCTTCTAAACCTTTAACAATAAACATACAAAATAAATACCTTTATTTAAACAATAGTTTTTAAATTTCATTGTTACCAATCACACCAAACAAAATAGTTTTTAGGATATTGTAAATTAAAATATAATGTTTAATGAAGAAATCTAATTTTGGCTTTATTTAATAACTCCATTATGATCATCTTGATTTAGATCGTAAAAATATTTCTAAATTTAATATTGTATTCTGATTCTCACTAGTTTTGTGATAATAGCAGTATCTTTTGAAGCTGTCGATTTTGATATCTAAGTTGGATATCTTATTGCTCAGTTGTAGATTAAAGTGGTTCTTCTCGTTAATGGTTTCTAATGGGTTTTCTCAATCGCCTTAATTTTGTCGATTATCTTATCTATTTCGTATAAACCAAGACGTTTCATTACAATCTTAGTGGAAGAGTCTAAACTACTGTAAAAATATTATTCGAATCTGTAGATCTGTTCCTTTGACTTTAGCTTAGAGCAGTAGTATGAAATATTTCCTTAATTTATAAAATACTGACTAATTACTAGATAATCTGTTTCTCGCCCAGATGGAAAATCCATACAAAGATAATTTTGCAATACTTTATATACATAAAATACATTATACTAATTCCTTGAATCAACATATGGTAAAATATGTTTCTACATAACTAGGTACACGCAAGATACTGCGAAACTTTCACCTGCTAAACCCCACCTCTATAGTTTATTGATTGCCTAAGTCTACTATACCTTGCAAGGTTTGGTTACAGGATCTTTTTGTTTAACTATACTTAATTGTCCTTTAGAATAGAATCTTTTAATTTTAGGGATCTTTGAAGTCAGCAGAGCATCTAAAATTGTTTAGTATGTAATTTTCCTTTCTATATGAGGCCGGAGCTTTTGTCAAAAATGTTTTAAGTACTATAATAAAAGTCTTCTCACATAAAGAAGTGTTAGCAGCTAATTCACTGCATTCGCTTAGTTCGGGATCTTAAATGGATCTAAGTTCTGTAAATATCATGCTAATTTTAATATTTATTTCTGGTGTAAAATTAAATGTGAAGGTATTACGTTTTCGATGGAAATGAGGGGTTCGTAGTACTTACTATTTAAATCTAAAATATCGTCTACTTGAGGTACCAATGCTCTATTGTTTATGAATTTTATATAAAGAGATTTGTTCTTGTCTGATATATTTATTTTCTCTTTTTTATGTGGGTTTTCAACCATGGATTAAAAATTAAATTACTCTTTAATGAATTATTTTTTAGAAAAAAACAAGATAATGTTCTTTCGTTATGTATAAATTAATTTTAATGGCAGACTGTTATTATTGTAAATATTAAGATTGTAGAAGGAAATGACACAGATAAAATATTTGTCATTTTTTTCAAACACAGGTATAAATTATATACCTAACAGTTAAAAACTTTGAAGTAAATAGAATTAAATTAAAGCATCCTAACTTCTACTAAAATAAAAAGTGTGTTATACATATTTTACAAGAAACAAAACAAATAAAATTATTTTATTGAACCAGATGTATTTTAAACATTGTATGCAAAAGATCATTTTTATAGCTTACAAAAATATTTTGTTTATTCTATTTCCTTAGTGGAGTTAGCTACGAAAGAAAATTTACATAGTTTTGCAACTTAAATTGATACAATTAAAATCAGAAACACACAATGTCTAATTTTATTCTTAGGCATAAAATAATAATAAAAAGGTATCTTAAAATATTAAAAAAAGACAGTGTTGGAAGTTAATGAGGAGCCTTTAACCCCTTTTAGCTTTGGTCGGTTAGAATCAAAGATAAAAGAAAATATTTTAAAGAAAGATGGTTTCTAAAGGGATTTATCCTAAAGACAAGGTAGCCGGCCTACGCCCGACAGATAGAACAACCATTTGTATGGTTATTAAATGTAATAATAGTCAAAAAAAGTTTGATATTTATTCTTAGCCTTTGTAAATTTAAGACTAGTTATATTAAATATGAAGATTTGTTTTCACGCTTAAAAATATTATTGAAAATCTAAAAATAGAAGTTTATTTTTGCTGTTTTGACAGTTTTAAATATCTAATATAATTTTACTCAGTAACTTAGAATTTCTGAATGATAATAACATTAAAAAATTTATAATTGCATAATACGATGAATTTAATAGAAAATATATGGCCGTGTTATGAATCTTGAAATGCCTAGATCTAAGTTATTTTGAAATTAAACTTGTTTAAACTAGTAGTAGACTCAAATACTTAGTTTATTTTAAAAATTGCTTAAAATGAAAACTAAAAATAAAGAAAACTACATATTTAAAAGATCCAATCATATATATTTTAAACTTGTGTGCAGTTAAGTTTTAAAATCTTAGTTAACATGTAAAAGTTAAAGTTTTTTAGAAAGCATATTTAAATAGGAAATTTTTTTGTCAGCTTAAGCATTTAAAATATTGAAATCTGGAGGTTTTAGTTTTAGGATAATTGATTTTAGAAATTTTTCATTATAAATAACCTCATTAAAAATAAGTAATTATATTTAAAAATGCTTAAAAATTTTTTAATTAATATAAACATGTGGTTGAGACTTTTAAAAGATATTTGTTTTAAAAAAAGGGGTAATATTTTTATTCACTTTAATCGGTTCAAAACGATGAAATAGTTTGATTATAAAATTAAATGCAAGTAACTCTAAAGTTATAAACAAAAATCTCATATTACTATTAAATATATTCCAAAATTTATACCATTTTTAAAGATTTATCACAAAAAAATCAATATTTAAAAAAATAAATGAATACTTAATCAAAAATAGTGAAAAACATACTTTAAATAAAATAAAATTTATATATGTATTTTCAATGTCTCATTGTTCACATTTACTTAGAATTCAACTAAAAAAATTTTAATTATTGTAAAGAAAGTTTATTAGAAATTCAATATTATTAAACTTATCTTTATCAATTTATCTTATTTTTTTTAAGATAAAATCAAAATGTAAAAATAAAATTCGATTCTGTTTCAAAGTTGATGTACAAAAAAATATATAGAAGACCGTCAATTCATTTTATAACACCAAATTAATACCAAAATTATATACTAGACAAAAATAAAAATTGAAATAGATATTTATAAATCTGTTTTTGTAGACCTTTTATTTAAAAAACCCCACATGGATAGTTCTATAAAAATAGCCCAAGATTAAGATATGATTCGATACATAATATCAGATTTGATATAAAATTTGACAATTATAATTATTTATTCATCCGAGACTAAGCTATCGACATATTTTTTTAAAATAAATTGACCTAATTCCATTTCAAGCTTAGTATAATTGTCATTCAGTCCCTTATGGTTATTATAAAAGGTTTTTAACATATTTAACAAATCACTGTTAATTTTATCACTATTACTTTCTTCAAATTTAATAGAGTTTGTTTCCCCAATCAAATTTTCTTCACTAAACCTTACAAAATGATATTCATCAAAGACTCTAACAAAGTGGGTTTGTTTTTTAGTTTCTTTTATATTCAAACGATTCTTTTTAAGTTCCAACTTTCCAAAATCAATATCAAAATTTAGAAAATAAGAAAATACAAATTCTTGATACTTTGATGAATCGTAGAAAGATTTATAATACACTTTCACAAATGTTAAGAAAGCTGAAAACATCACATGCTCTAGAGGGTAATCTTTGGGTTGAAAATTATGCATATAAAAGGAAGTTATTACCATTTTACATTCTAAAATAAAATTAGAAACAAAGGGCAAATCGTGTATTGTTTTGGTTTTAAAGATATCAGGATTAGACTTCATTTCTTTCTTGTATTTCAGTTTTAGAAACTCAAATTTATAGGCCATCAAAGATATTACTATTTTTATTTTCGAAAGTATTTTTGTTCCATGGTCACCATTCTTTATTTCATCTATTAAAAAATACAAATCAGGTATCAGTAACAAAAATACTTCATTAGTTTTGTGAAGTAAGAAATATAGCAAAACAATTAAACAAAACCCACGTGAATTTACTCTTTTGCACTTCAACTCAATATGAGTGTGTAGATGATAAATATTAGCAAAAATTTTTCCATTTTCTTGGTTGTATTGTTTTAAAAATATATTAAACTGCTTCAATAGAAAGGATTCATTTAATTTTGGCTTGAATAAGTCATAGGATGATTCCTTAATATTGTAATTTAAAAAAGGCATTATGAAAAATTCTAAATCAAAATTTAAGGTATTATTTATGATCTTAGCGATGATCCATTCTGTTTTTTCCGTATTTTTATTGTATAAATTAAATATTTCATTAAATTTCAACAAGAATCCCCCTTCTAATCGTTCAATTGCTTTTAAATAAATAATGTTATTGTTTTTGTGTGAGTTATCATTTTTAAGCAAATCAAGAGTAAATACCTTCGTATTTTTAATTTTAAAATGGTAACAGTCCATACAAGTTTTACAAACCTCGGAATCGTTTAATGGATCAATGGCTTTTTTCGGGTCGATATATTTTTTATGTGGGTTTTTAATGATTTGAATAATCTTATTATCAAAATCTAATAAATCTACATTATTGCTTTCATGATATATATCAGAAAAAGAACCCTCTTTACCTTTTGCTGTAGAGTTATTATTTTTAAGTGAAGGGATATTTAAATTTGTGCTATTGTTACTATCAGAAAATTTACATACATTTTTGTCAAAATTTATCTGACTTTTTAGTTCTTCTTTATATGATTCTGTTGTACATTCTGACAATTTTTCCGTTTGGGACTCTAAAAAATTTTCTTCAATTTCTTGTTCACATGAACCAAACAATATTTCTTCATCAAATGAGTCAGTCTCTAAATTTTCATCAAAAATCCAATTTGCCTCTAGTAAGTTATTGGTGTCTATATCAATTTCACACTCTACCATTTTATTTGTATCATCTTGGGTCACTAAATTTGAAGAAGTATTCAATGAAACATCATTTTTGACGATAGACTCGTGCCTATCGAAATATTTGGGTGTACTTTCGGGTATGCCGCTTACAAGCTCACATGAAACAGCTTTGCTTTTATGATTTGTACTTAAAATCGAAGGATCGATACTTAATTTAGATACTTTTTCTTTTGTACAATTTTCTAAGATATCTGAAATATAAATTTTTCTCTTTCTTTGCTGAGTACATAATATTATTTCAAAAAGTATTAACAATTCTATCATTCTTTCTTTAGACTATCATTTTTATTTTAATATAAGACAAGACTATCAATAATAAATATTTAATTTTTCAGATTTGAGATATCGTCGATATATTATTTTTAAATAAAATCAGAATTTTCTTTGTATGCCATGAAAAACAGTCAATATATAATTATTTAAATTAATAAAATGGAAAGAAATGTTGAGAGTTTGATTCTGGATGACTCTAGAATAAAGAAATTTTTTTTTTGAAAAGTGAAGGTTCATATTTAATAATAGTTTCTAATTCTACTCGAAAGACTAAAACTCAAAACAGAAAAATTTTTAAAAAATCCTTCTTTTAGGTTTTACAAAACAAACCTAAAAAAATTTAAATATAAACCCCGAAGTAAAAATATTTTTGATATTTTATTTAAAGCATCTCATAAGTTTTAAACTTTGCATTATAAACATCGTAATATTGAGAAGTTCCCTTTAAAGAATCAAAAAAAGATTCTTCAATTTAGCCACCATATATAAAACAACCATTACTGTTTATTTTCCTTAAAATAAGCTCAGTCAAATTTTTTTAAGTGAATAAAGATTATTATTTAATACAATATTTTTAATATACCTTTTGAAACATTTCTGTTTTAAATTATTTAAATATTTTTCGTGAATTTGTCGTTTACTGATTTTTCTTTACTGATGATTATGATCGAAATCGTGTTACTAATAAAAACCAAACTAACTCTTAATAATTAATTTTTAAATATTAAGAATCCAGAAATATGACATAATTAAGAAATTCTATTCTTTGTTTATTTTTACGGAAAAAATTTGATATTTTAATTTAAATTATAGTGTAAATAAAAGCTATTTCTATATTGTGTAAATTTCCAATTTTTTAAACATTTGATGTGGTTTTGCATGTATTACAAGTTTGAGTTTAATAAATTTTAAACTGAAAGCCATTAATATTATATATAGTTGTAATATCCCCGAGGTAATATAATATAGACATTTGGGGTTTAAATAAATTAATTTAAAATAAATGTTATATTGTCTGTTTTTATTTACTGATAATTTCATGGTACCTTATTAATAATTCTTTATATAGTTTAATTTTCTAGAAAAATAACACCAGTGGAAATCATACTATAAGCTTTGTTATAGACTATAACGATAATTAATCCTTAAATTTACCTTAGAGAAATTCTGCGAGCTCCTATACGTTTAAACAAATAAGAAAATAAAAATATTTAATAAACATCTAAAAAGAACATAGTTAAAGGTATAAAAAACGATCATTTGTTCATAAAAAACAATCAAGTCTATAAAATAGCGAAAATACACACTAATGCTGTAAATATCCTTGTTATATGAGATATTTCAGGGGTAGTGCGATATCTTTTGCTGAATATGAGTGTAAAATATTAAGCTTTCATAAAATTGTATCACACAATCATAAATTATATTTAATTTAAACCATATGGAAACTCAAAATTGAAAAAATTAAACAATTAACTGATAATAATTTTGTTCTATTTGACGGGATGTAAATAAAGTTGTATATGGTGCTTTTAAAGAAACAATTTCAGCAATCGAATTTTAAAGTGCTATACTATCATTGATCAAATATAAATAAACGTTAGGTAATCCAAACCCATACATTTTCAATTTGAAAAAATTATCACTGAATTTATCATACACATGTTTTTTGTTTCCTATAGATGGGAAACTCATATGAAGATTTGTTGTCACATCTTCTATATATATTAATACCTACTTATAAAGAAACACGTGGTAAGATAAGTTTCTAAACAACTAGGTATAGCGCAAGATACTGCGACCCTTTCACCCACTAAACCCCACCTCTATGCACTCTATTGACTGCCTAATTCACTTTACCTTGCAGGCTTTAGTTACAGGAATTATACACCGGTCAAAGTGGAATCATATATCAAGATAAACCTGACAATAAGAGAAATCTAAAACTGTTAAAAATTTTAAAATTTTTTATTCCAATCATAAGACTTCTCAATCGTGAACAATTAAATTGGTGTATTCAAGGTATTTTAAGTATGGTTCCAAGACTTCACCTTCATTTTCAACTTTACATCATTAGTTATTTTGAGAATAGTCGTTTTTCAATTTATGCTTGTCCTTATTGAAAACAGAAGATATGACATGTATTTTGACTTAATTAGAAATTTAAAAAGTTTTACGAGTATTAGAACACCAACAAGTATCAAGATTAACTTTAAATTTACAGTTTTAAAGTTTTTAAATAGTGAATTTTTTGATGCAAATACTTTGATAGCATGTTTAATTCGAATCAAGTTTTATATAAAAAAAAGGATAGCTCAGACCTACATAATTCGTATATGTATGGTATTTTTGTGGTACCTTATCTCTGAGGTACCTGAGGTAGAGTGACTTTGTCTTAATACTACCACCATGTTTATTAAATTGTTTCTTTTTATTTATTTTAGAAAAATTGTCAACCATAAATTTTATTAAATTTCTTTAAATATAGGGGGTTTCAGTCATTTTGGTCAATTTTTCAAGCAATTTGGACATTTTATTAATACAGTAAAACCTCTATATATGTCACTCAATTTTTAATAAAAATTTATATATGTCACTATTTACCAAAAAAATTATTAATTTTAATATTAAATTAGGTTAGATATATTTTTATATACAGTAAGAGAAAAAAAAAGTTGGACACCTTTAAAAATCAAAAAACTTTAATTAAAAATTGAAAACTCTTTTATAATAAACAATAAAAATATGTGTCACAAAAAGTAATTTTCATTTTTCTAATTCACCTGCCCCCTGTAATTTTTTTTAATTTTTTAATAATTTTTGAAAGAAAAAAAAACTTGGACAGAAATTGCAAATACAAACTAATACATACTTTTGTTAATTTAATGAAGTGCAATTTATTTATATATGTCTTAATTAGATAGATTTGGTTTTTTTTGTTTTTTTCATGCCTAAGTAAGATTTTACAAAAAAAATTTAATCATTCATTAAAAATTTATTTATATTTGGAAAATTTTTTCATAAAATGTTATAAACAATTTTGATGGCATAAAAATTACAATTATGCATTTAGGCGCTCTTTTTAAACAGTTTTGATGCTTATGTTTATTTTTTTAAAAAATTTAAAAATTTCGCAAAAATTTTTTAGAATTGCAAACGAAGCGACTTTACGAAGTAGCACTGTCAAAAGCAATCAAAAATATTTTCATGTTAATTCGTTTTTGAAATTTAAAAAATTAGATATACAGCTTGTGTAAAATTTCCCTCCAAAAATATAAATACATAATTTTAGTTTATGGGTAAAATGAAAAGGCAAATTCAAGGAAACGTCGTCGCTATTATGCTGGATTTAAAGAATAGAGGGCTTTCAATTCGAGAAATAGGTGAAATGTTGAATATTCCTAAAAGTACAGTGGAATATCACCTTAAAAAAGTAGAGAAGACTAGTTGTCTGCAAAGAAGGGTTGGTTCAGGCAGGAGAGAACTACTTGAATGACCAGAGAAAAGCAAAATACTTGATTTAAATCAAACTACTCCAGAGTTGACCGCAGTTGATATCGGTAATATTCTTAAGACCTTATATAACAAAGATTTTTCTGCTAAAACTATACAAAATTATCTAAAAAAAGAGAATTTTATAAATACATATGCTGCTGAAAAACCAAAGCTTTCTCCAAAAAACATTTCACTTCGTTTAGGTTTTGCTCTTAAATACATCTATTTTACCAAGACAGAGTGGGATTCCGTCATATTTTCAGACGAAACAAAGATAAATTTAGAATATAATGACGGCAAAAAGAAAATTTGGAGGAAACCTAAAGAAAGACTAAATGAAAAAAACATCTGCAAAACTGTTAAGTATAATGGAGGCAATGTAATGTTTTGGGGGTGCTTTAGTAGTTCAGGAGTAGGTAATCTTGTGGTTATTAATGATACGATGGATAGGTTTTTATACCTAAATATATTGAAAGAAAATCTTACAAGTTCAGCTGATAAATTAAGAATTGAAAATTTTATATTCCAACAGGACAATGATCCCAAGCACACTTCTAAATTAGTTAAGGGATTTTTTCAGGAAAAGAAAATAAAGTTATTGGATTGGCCGTCTCAATCGCCTGATCTTAATCCTATTGAGCATCTTTGGGCTTATGTGAAGAAAAAATTAGGAAATTCGAAGTATAAAAAAGAAGAGCTTATAAGGAAAGTCTTTGAAATATGGTATAATATACCCACGGAGCTATGTTCCAAACTTGTATTTAGCATGGAAAATAGATTAAAAGCCGTTATCAAAGCTAAAGGAAAACATACAAAGTATTAAATAATTAAAAAATATTTTATATAAGTTGTATATCTAATTTTTTAAATTTCAAAAACGAATTAACATGAAAATGTTTTTGATTGCTTTTTGACAGTGCTACTTCGTAAAGTCGCTTCGTTTGCAATTCTAAAATTTTTTTGCGAAATTTTTAAATTTTAAAAAAATAAACATAAAAGCATCAAAACTGTTTAAAAAGAGCGCCTAAATGCATAATTGTAATTTTTATGCCATCAAAATTGTTTATAACATTTTATGAAAATTTTTTCCAAATATAAATATTTTTTTAATGATTAAATTTGATTTTTTTGTAAAATCTTACTTAGGCATGAAAAAAACAAAAAAAAAACCAAATCTAATGGTTTAAGACATATATAAATATTTTGCACTTCATAAAATTAACAAAAGTATGTATTAGTTTGTATTTGCAATTTCTGTCCAAGTTTTTTTTTCTTTCAAAAATTATTAAAAAATTAAAAAAAATTACAGGGGGCAGGTGAATTAGAAAAATGAAAATTACTTTTTGTGACACATATTTTTATTGTTTATTATAAAAGAGTTTTCAATTTTTAATTAAAGTTTTTTGATTTTTAAAGGTGTCCAACTTTTTTTTTCTCTTACTGTATGTCACTTTTTTTGACATTTAATATTTAAATATTAAATAGCCAAACCCTTAATTTTATATATGTCATTAAAAAGAATATCTTTGACTTTTGAAGAAAAAAAAGAAATTATAGGCATGATTGAAAATGAAACTTCTTTATCAGCAGTTTGCGAAAAGTATGGGATCTCGAAACGAACTCTGTTTAGAATAAAAAGAGACTCTTCTAAAATTAACATTCTCTTTGAAAAAACAAATAAAGAGAGCAAAAGAAGCAGAATAAGTAAGTGGGAAAAGATAAACGATTTCATTGAAAAGTTGGTTAAGAAATGTAACGAATCATACATTCCTTTAACATTCGAAATGATAAAAAATATAGCTATTGAGTATGCATCTGAACAAAAAATAAAAGGCTTTACTGCATCAAATGGGTGGACAGGCTCTCTAAAAAAGAAAAGATTTTTGTATTTGATATGTATTTTGGGGGAAAGCGGTTCAGCAGACCCTGTTTCTGCTGCCGACTTCATACAAAATACCTTACCTCAATATTATAAAGAGTACAACCAAAACGATATTTTTAACCTTGACGAAACCAGTTTATTTTATAAACTTCTACCAAACAGAACAGTAAAATTAAAAGGACAGAAAATAAAGGGGTTAAAGCAAAACAAAGAGAGAATTACACTTTGTTTGTTAGTGAATGATAATGGTGATTGTTTCCCCCCTTTATTTATAGGTAAAAGTGCTAACCCACGATGCTTCAAAGATTTTGATATTAACACATTAAACGTAATTTACAAACATAATAAAAACGCATGGGCCACGCATGCAATATTATCTGAGTATCTTTTTGTTGTAAATGAAAAATTGATGAAGGAAAAAAGAAGAATATTGTTAATAATGGACAATTGTCCAGCTCATAAAAGCTTAGAAGATTTAAGTAACATTAAAATTTTATTTCTACCTCCTAATACTACTTCGATCATACAGCCTTTGGACCAAGGCATTATCAAAGCATTTAAAGCATATTACAAAAAATATTTTTTAACCAAGATATTCTCACCAAAAAATTTCAAAGACTTTATGAAAAACTTGAAGAGCTACAATATTTTAGATGCTATTATAACCGCTTTAACGGCTCTTAAAAGAATTGAACCTTCTACATATAAAAATTGCTTTAAATGTTTGTGCAGTACGGAAATATCAAAAGAATTCATAAATGATGGAACAGGAAAAGCAGTTGAAGAATATTGCGAAACATTTAATAGGATAAGAGAATATACCGACAATATTTTTGAATGGGGAGAGTATTTAAACTTAGAAGAGGGTGCTTCGGTACAAGAGGTTGTTGTTAATGAACTTATTGGAGAACTTAAGAACAATGAAATTACTACTGGAACTGAGAACAACATATGCTTGCGAGAAAAGGAGTTACTGTTAAAGCAACTTAACGAAATCAAGAAGTTACTATTGAAACATGTCCCAAGTTCTATAATGTCTTTTGCGGCTTTTGAAAACGATGTTAGAGACGGATTAAATAAAAAATAAGTATTCTAACTTATATATGTCACAGTGACAATTATATTTTAAAAATTATTTTTTTAAAATAATATATTTTTAATTCTTTAATAAAAGAAGTAATTTAATGACATATATAAAATTAAGGGTTTGGCTATTTAATATTTAAATATTAAATGTCAAAAAAAGTGACATATATAAAATTATATTTAACCTAATTTAATATTAAAATTAATAATTTTTTTGGAAAATAGTGACATATATAAATTTTTATTAAAAATTGAGTGACATACAGTATGTGAAAAAAAAAAGTTATCAAAAAAAATTTATTTTAAAATCTCTGATCCAACTGGTATAATGATTTTTGATAAATTTTAAAAAACTTAATTAGTGTTTTCCTTTATTTTTATCGTTTTAGTTTTTTGTAGGATACTCCAAAAAATTTTTTTGGTTTTTTTTAAATAAATATTGTGAAAAAAAAAAGTTATCAAAGTTCAAAATCAAATAACTTTGAGTTTTTGGCGCCCAAATCCCCTCCAAACCTTTTTATAACAGATTTTATTTACAAAGAAAAATGACAAAACAACTTACTTCTGAAGAAAGAGCGCAAGTAATTGCTCTTTTGAACCAGGGATTCACGACTTACGAAGTGGCAAGAATAATACAAACTTCACAAGCTACTGTTTCAAAAACACGCAAAAAATACATTATTTATAACATTTACGATCATCTAGGGGGCAATGGAAGGAAATCAAAGGCAACAGACAGGATTAAAAAGGCCATTTTAGAAGAAAACGCAAAGAACAACAAGTTGTCTCTTCGTAAAATGGCGAAAAAGATTGAAGAGGAAACAGCTCAACCAATCAGTTATAGAAGTATAAAGAATTATATGAATTCTATGAAAATTTTCGCTTATTCTCCGTGCAAAAAACCACTTCTAAAGCCGGATCACATAAAAAAAAGATTTGAGCTCTCTAAGGAATGGCTTAAAATGCCGATCGAAAACATAAAGAAAATAATTTTTAGCGACGAAGTGAAGTTTAACCTTTTGTTTTCAGATGGAAAAGTAAAAATATGGCGAGATGCCGATTCTAAGCTAGATCCGGGTAATATTACAGGGACCGTAAAGTTTGGAGGAGGAAGTGTTATGCTTTGGGGTTGTTTCTCCTATTACGGGACGGGAACAATAAGATTTATTGACGGAATAATGAAGGCGGAGGATTATGTTGAAATATTATCAAGTGAACTTTTTTCTTCCGCCAATAAAATGGGCCTTTCGGAATTCATTTTTCAGCATGATAACGATCCGAAGCACACTGCAAAGCTGACAAAGGAGTTTTTAGAAGAAAACAATATCAAGGTATTAGAATGGCCAGCGCAATCACCAGATATGAACCCCATTGAGAATTTGTGGTCCATAGTTAAAAATTTTGTCGCGGAAATGCAGCCTAAAAATTTAAGGGAATTAAAGTCATTTATTGCCACTGCCTGGGAAAGAATAACAAGAGAGTTAACAGAAAAGCTTGCGATAAGTTTTAAGAAGCGTTCTAATATGCTTTATAAAGCCAAAGGACATTCAATTGATTATTAAATTATTTGATAACTTTTTTATTTCACAAATCTAATTAAAAAAAAATTAAAAAAAAAGTTTGATGGGGTAACAGCACAATAAAAAAAATAGGTATTTGATAGACTTACGCGCCCCCTTTATTTTCAAATTTAAAAAATTTTCTAAGCTCTAATATAGAAGGATTTTAAATAAATTTCAATTGATAACTTTTTTTTTTCACATACTGTATATAGAGGTTTTACTGTATGTAAAATTAACTTATTTTTTAAATTTATTTTAATTAAT
>CM035597.1:1871770-1969186 GCA_020423425.1 Chrysopa pallens | reverse complement strand
TAAAATGACATTTTATATAGAAGGTATAGCAAAAGATTTTTGTATGAATTTCTTATCCTTAGGAAACGAAAAAACTTTTATTAGAATTTGATATTGTAATATGAAATTAATAAAAATTAGTATATTTTTCTAAAGAAAGTATTTATTAGAAAAAAACTAAAGACATCCGTAGCTATTATTATAGGAGCATCATTAAGAGATAATTACAAGAAAAAACATCCAAGAGAAAATAAACAAAAACTTTGCTGAATATCCTTTATTTAATTGAAAATCTCTTGGAGAATTTTAAAATATTCATTAATTTATGTTCATAACCCTATTATTAAATATATAAAAAAAGGAATAGGTGTTATCAAATATTTTTTGTACACTATTTATATTTGAGATGATATAAGATATTTTTATAGATTATTGTAATATTATTCAAATATTTTTTTATAATTCATTACTATTCTCAGTTATTCTATTAAAATTTAAATTTCCTAATATTGTAAAGCTACAAATAAGAATTGTAAATTATATTCAAATAAATTGAATATTTTTTTTAATCTTTTATATTTTTAAGATGTAAATTAATTATTAATAAATTTGATGAATTATTTTAACAATGTAAAATTCATTTAAATAATAAAAATATATTTCTTTAATTATTAATTATTTTACTCACAAATGTATTTGATCATTGACAAAAATTCTTTTTATAATTTTTAAGAAAATAAAATATTTTAATTTATTATAATTACATTTTTAATGCTACTTTTTTTGATTATTTATGTTATTTGTTATTTATTGAATAAGTTATGTTTTTTAATTTTATATTTGTTTTATACCAACATTATTTTTTTATTTTTAAATAAAATTAAAATTAAAATAAAAAATAGGTTCTATGTAAATTCGTCCCCGCGATAATAATTATTTATTTTATTTAAATAAAAAGAATTGATAAAATTTTAAATATTTGCGAAATTCCTATTAAAACCCTAAAAATGATAATAATAGTTAAATCAGAACGCGACAAAGACCAATTGATTGTCGAAAATTTTGTGTATACGAAGAAAAAAACACGAATACTTCACATAGTATGGAGATGTATTCATAGAAAATGCCCAGGAGTGATTACTACGCCTCTGGGTTATAGTTTACCTGGCACAGAGATTAACTATAGAACCTCTCATAATCACGATCCTGATGAAGATCTGTGCATTCAAAAAATAAAATATGATTCAATGAAGAATCAAATTAGAAACACTGATGCCTCTACAAGAGCGATTATACATAAAACAATAAGGGGAGCAGATATGCAAGTAGTTAAGGCATTGGGTAATTTCGATTCCATAAACAGGAATCTTTTAAATTATAGGCAAAAAATTATGAACCCAAAGCCCTATGCTTGCAGCGCTCTTTCTCTTAGTGCAAACTTAACCCTTACGCACAGGAACACTCCTTTTTATAGGTACGGTCCTGAAAATTATCAAAATTTAGTTCAGTATGATGATTTTTTATTATTTTATTCTGATGAAACCGCTATAAAACTTTTATCGTATGATGTTTGGGCAATTGATGGTACGTTTAGTGTTGTCCCCAAGCCTTACACCCAGTTGTTTACTATCAGTTTTTTAAAAGATGATCATGTATTTTTTTCAATTTTTTGTATCCTAAAAAACAAAAAAAAAGAAACTTATTTTAATTTAATTTACACTATTAAACAAATCTTTCCAGCGGTAGCCCAGAAGATTATAAAATCAGACTTTAAATATGCATCTATAACAGCATTTCAAGAATCTTTTGAGGGAGCTGAAATAAGTGGATGTCAGTTTCACCTAGCTCAAAGTATCCAAAGAAAAATTAAAGAACTTGGATTGATGTCACATTATAGACATTCACAAACGATAAAAAAATTTGCTAAGTCACTAGTTTCTTTATCATATGTTAAGTTGGATTGCATACATAATACTTTTTTTGAGCTTCGAAATTCTTTAGATTTTCCAGAAGTTTTAACTCCCGTTTATGATTATTTTTTTAATAATTATTTAAAAGATGATGGCTCAGCTAAATATCCAATTAAAATTTGGCACTGCAGGAGCACGATGGCTAATAATATTCCTCGTAGAAACAATGCTATCGAGGGGTGGCATCACGCATTTAATTCAACCTTTAATAATTCGAAATATAGCTTTACAAGATTAATAGAAAAGTTAAAAGATGAAGAAGATGTTATAAGGATAAAAGTAATGAGACTTGAACTTGGGCATGTTTTTAAGCGAAAAAAAATTTATGTAGAAAATGAAAATATACTTAAAAATTTTTTACTTGAAAGGGAAAATTCGGACTTCGGGCTTCAATTCGTTTTTGACTTATCATTTCTACTATATTATTAATTAAAGTAATATTATTAGAAATAATATTATTATATATTTTAATTGTTTTTCTGAAAATTTATAATTATATTTTTAAATCGTAAATTCTTCCCCCTTTTTTGATTGGTCAATTTTTTAAAAAATTGACCAATCAAAAAAGGGGGACGAATTTACGTGTCACTAAAAAATATACCTCAAGCAGTTAAGAAGAAGAATGACAACAAGTACAAGACAATTAAATAAAGAAAATGAAATTAAAGACTTTTATAACAAAAACATTTTTTGCAATAGGCGAACTAATGAGAATTCACGGCAATAGTAAAATTAAATTAACCATTATATCTTAAAAATTTAATAATCTCTTAAATTAAGTATTGAACTAAAATTTAAGATTGATATTTTTATTTAATTATTTTTGTTTCTTTTTATGAAATTAAAAATATTATTTTTTATTATGAGTTACGTAAAAATATAATATTTCTATAAAAATATTGATTAATAAATAAAAACATTTTTATCTCTTAGTTTAATATATCATTCAAGAATACAATTTTTTTAAACGAGTTAAGAATGTATTATGTTATTAATATAAATTTTAGCAAAACTAATTTAAGAAATTAAATTTATAAAAAAAATTAATTTTTAATTAAAAAAATATCGCAATGATTAAAAAATTATTATTTAATTATAACGCAGATGTAATAATCTTAAAACACTGAGGCACACAAACCTTTTCAAATCCTTGCCTTAAAACCACAAAAGGATACAAAATCGTACTTGTATTATAAACTATCCCTGGAAAGATATTTACAAAAAAGACCAATAAATTCATATTAGTTACCAATAATATTAAAGAAAAGCCTATTCTTTTCTTCAGGTACCCTTTAAGGTTAGAAATATTATTGGTGACATAATTCATAAACTGGGTCATAAAAATTCTAAACAGAACGAAGAATACTTTGTTTTTTAAGCTTGGCAAAATAAAAAATGTTAAAACACAAACCATCGTCTGAGCATTCCAAATTCTTCCTGCAATTTTTTTCTCTTCACTCTTATCAGAAAAAATAAGTTTTAGAAATCTTATATCCAAATAAATAACATTAATCATTGATGTAATAACAAAATAACTATTTCTAATAGAAAAATTGTTTAACCCAATCAGGAATAATAAGATAATCAAACTAAACAAAAATAGCTGCGATCTTATAAAATAAGTTATACTTTTCAAAAATGTTTCTGAGTTCAGGTACACTTCTCCAATTAATTCTTTTAGCGTAGAGAATAAAGGATTTGCAAGATAAATAAAAAAACCAGAATAGCAGAAAAGGATCCCAAAAATTAACATGTAATCCATTGGCATAAATTTTACACCTAAATCAGACACTTGTGATTGTGCCATTGTATTAATTGTCAAGATGTATGTGATTACAAAAGAAATATACAGTTTTAATAACATAGGAATAAATAAGAAAATGTTAAATGTTTCTTTGTTTATTGTTGTTTCTCTAAAAAGATCCATGGTATTTTTACAAAATTTTTTTTTAAAAATGAAAGAATGTATTTTTTTAGGAAATATTTTAATTGAATTTAATAAAAACTAATTAAGGTTTATTTATTTAAAATAATAAATTTATTTAATAAAAAATTAATAATAATTTAATTAAAAAATAATAAAATATTTTTTTAAATAAATAAGATTGTAATTTATCAAACAGTAAAATTATTATTTTTTAATTAAATCATTAATTTTTTAATTAAATCATTAATTTTTTAATAAAATAAAATATTTTTTACTAAAAATAATAAAAACCTTAATAATTTATTAAATTACAGTGTTTTTTCTTGTATTTTCTAAAACAATTACCTCTCCAAAATCACAAAACATATCCTTCGTTCCTAAAGGTGTCACAACTATTACCTGTACTTTGTTATTAAAAGTATATTCTTGTAACAATTTAATAGCCATCTTTCTGTTAACATTATCCATAAACACATCAAATTCATCCAAACACTTTAACAAACATGAAGAACAATCATACATAGAAAGTAAGAAACAAATCCCTGCAAAAGACCTTTCTCCACCACTGAGTGTGCCTCTACTTCCTTTTTTTGTTTCGTCTACCGCCATTTTCAAATCTAGAATTTTGGTTAGGTGGTCAAATGTGATGTTTCCTTCGTAATCTCTGCGCATGGTTATTCTTTTAAACTCTTCTGAGATTTTCTCTGCTAAGTTTGTTCTCATTTCTTCTCTTCTTTTCATTCTTTCTTGGATACCTTCTATTAATTTGTTGATTCTTTTTTCATATTTCTCTGCTAATTTTTTATTAAAACTTAGCTCTTTCTTTATTTTCTTGATTGAAATTTCTACTTGTCTTTCGTCTACTGCCTTTTCCATTCCTTTGATTTTTGTTTTGAGTGTTAATGCTTCTTTTTCTAATTCTGTTTTTAGTTTTTCGGCTTTTTTTAGCTCTGCTTTGACGTCAATCCCTGTTGTGTTATTGAAATATGTTCTTAAAGCAAAAAACTCTTCCATTTCGTCCATCTCATTTTCTGTGTCACCACCATAACTTGACATATCATAAAAATAATAGTCCATTTCTTTCATCCATCGGATAAGTTTACCATAAATATCATCACATTCGTTGTCAGGAAGGTGTCCTTTTTGTCTGTCGTGGGTGTATTGGGTTTTTAACCTGTAATACAAATTTTTTTGTTCGGAAAATTTGACTCTGAGATTAGAAATTTCATCTTCAATTTGTGTTTTGGTGTTTCGTTCAGAATCAATTGCCAAGAAATTACCTTTCCCGCAAGGTTCTACTTTATTACTTCTTAGATCTTTGACATGTTTTTCTAATTCTTCTCTTCTATTTCGTAATTTTTGACATTGGTCTTTGAGAAAATTTATTTCTTCTTCCAAATCTTTGTCTTCTTCTAGATTTTCAACTTTGAGAGGCTGTTTTAATGTTAAAATTTCGTTGTCTAAAGAAAGTAATTTTGTTTTGACAGACCTCTTATCATTTTCTATCCTCTCTTTTTCTAAATTTAGTTTCTTCAATTCTTTCTCCAATTTCTCAGAATTAACACTCTCAAAATAAAAAGTATTCTGCCTGGCTCTAAAATCACTCAATGAGTTTTCAATAATGCTAATCCTATCCCCAGATGGAATATATGCACACATAACATTGCTCGGCCTGTTTCTCATAATTTCATGTGCGTCTTTTCTATCATCCACTAAAATTATTTGTTCTAAATTGGTAAGAATTATCAGTTGATTAATAATTAAAGGATCTTTTATGTTTAATACGTCCAATAAAGTTTTATAATTTCTGTTGCTTCTAAATTCAATCAGTTTATTTTCTAACCCTCTTTTTGATGGCAAAAGTATTTTAAAATTAACATTAAATTTTTTAAAAATTTGGTTTAAAGCTTCTCTCTCCTCTTTACTTTTCACAATAAAATCTGGTAACTCATTTTTTAAAACAATAGAAGCAACTTTGTACCATTTTTCATCTTTTAATTCAATATAATTGGCAATAGGACCAATTATTCCCATCTTTTGTGTTTCTTTCAAAATTTCGTTCATTCTTTCCGAGAAAAATTTGAGTTTGTTGGTTTTTAGGTTGTTGAGATAAGAAATTTGTTTCTTGTAATTAAAAATCTTTTCTTCTACTTCTTTAGGATCATTTTGTAAAATTCTAAACAAATCTTCTTTCTCTTTTTCTAATTCATCAATTCTTTCTTCTCTTTTTTCTTGTGTATTGTAAAAACTTGACTCTTCTTGCGTGTTTTGTGAATTTTCCTTATTTTTTTCTATAAATTTGCTTTTCATTTCTATTTGCTCGTTGTAATTAGATATTTCATTATTAATTTTTCTAATATTGTGCTCGTAATTTTTAATTTTTTCTTCGTTTTCGTTTACTAATTCACTTCTCTCTGCCTTCAATTTCTTATCTTGTTCTCTTAAATTTTCAATTTTTTCGTTAACCTTTTTTATTTCATTCTTCTTTTCTTTCATTTTCTTTCTTCCCTCCAACACTTTTCTGTAAACAGTTTCTACTTTTAGTTTATAAATTTGTGATAAAACTGTTTCCTTTTCTTCTTTGATCTTTGACTGTCTTTCTATCAGTGCTTGTTTCTTTGATTTAAAATTAAGTTTCTCGTTTTGTTCGCTGTACTCTTTTTCTAATTTCTTTATCTCCTTTTCTATTTGAATTAGTTTTTCTTCCATAGAATCTACTTTTTCTTTGGTATCGTTGTGAAATTCTGTCATTTTATCAATACCCACAGCTTTCTCGAAAAAAGAATAAAGCTGTTCATTTTTTGTAGACCTAAGCAACTTTTTAGCAGTGTCTTGAGTTAAAAAATTGATAGGATTCTTCATGTCTAAACTGTACAAATCCAAAATATCTTCTAAATCACAAGCACGTGTGCTAAAAACTTCTTTCTTTTCGTTCATAATTTTTAATCTGATAATTGAATGAGTGACAAATTTTTCTAAAACTATTTTATCTCCAAAAAAATCTTCATGAAATTTGAAATAATTGTTTAAAACCAAGGTAATACAAAAATATTCTTTGTTTGACATTATAAGTGTTCTTAAGTTTGGACCTCTGTCAAATTGGGATGCTCTTTGACCTAATATTATTCCTATGGCAGTCAATATAGAAGATTTTCCACTTCCATTAGTACCAGAGATACATGTTAATTGTTGAGTAAAGTTTACTTTTAATGATTCGTGACACATAAAGTTTTCTAATGTTATACCTAATATTTGTAATCTTACTTCATCATCTTCGGTATACATGGATAATAAAATATAATAAAATATATTTTTAAATTATAATTTTATCTTAATTTTTTATTTTTATTTTTATTTTTATTTTTATTTTTTATTTTTATTTTTATTTTTATTTTTTATTTTTATTTTTTATTTTTTATTTTTATTTTTTATTTTTATTTTTTATTTTTATTTAATTTTTAATTTTTAATTTTAATTTTTAATTTATTTATTTATTTTGTTTTTATTTTTATTTTTTATTTCAAATTATTTCTAATTTATTTATTTATTTTGTTTTTATTTTTATTTTTTATTTCAAATTATTTCTAATTTTTATTTTAATTTTAATTTTTAAAATATTTTTTAATTTTAATTTTGATTTTTAATTTTTAATTTTTATTTTTATTTTTATTTTTATTTTTATTTTTATTTTTATTTTTATTTTTAATTTTAATTTATTTATTTATTTTTTATTAATTTTTAAGAATGAAAAGAGATGTAATAAATTTTCACTTAGCTTTAACCAATAATATTGCTTCAATTTCATTTTCTTCTAACTTAGATCCAATAATTGAGCCATTACACCCATACACACTAAAATTCGATCATTTCCAAGATTTTTTAGATTATTATGACACTTTTTATGATGAATCTTCTTTACAAGAACCAGAAATAGTGGAATATTACTTGTTAAAGCATAAATTAAAGTCTTATGAGGAATTAATCAATGATTTTGAAGGGAATGACGAAGAAAATGTGTTTATTTTAGAAATAAATGAATATTTCAGTCATGGCTCAATCTCTGATTTATTTTTGGTAGATTATTTTACAGGAAAATACTTAGAAGATTTTGATAAAAAATCAGCTATTGAGTTTTACGAAGAAGGTGAAAGGATTGCTTTTGAAAGAGGGAATGAAAAGGGAAAAAAGATTTGTAGAATGAATTATGAAAAATTAATTAAAGAAATAGAAGATTAAAAAAAATAACCCATGTGTTCTAAAAAAATAAAATATTCTTTAATTTTTTCTTCGAGTGTTTTTCTTTTTAAATATTTTTATGACAAACTTTTAAAAGATGAAGTGTATTTAGAATCACTAAGTAATGAAATTGGAGAAACTGATACTGAAAAAGCCATTAAATTTTTATTGGAAAAGGCTAAGAAACTTGAAGAATCAAATCATTATGACAGTGCTTTTAATTGTTATGTTAATTTGGTAAAAGATTATTGTTTGGATCCTCAGACTGTTAGTCTTTTGATACTTAAGGAAGAAACAAGAATAATGTTTAATAATAAAAATAATAAAAAATAAATATTTAATAATAAAAAATAATATTTAATAATAAAAAATAAATATTAAATAAAAAATAATAAAAAATAATATTTAATAAAATTGGAAAAAGAATTAAATATTTATTTAATTTTTATAAATAAAATGTTATTGTTTATTTCAAATGGGTAAATTTAATTACAATATTTAACATAAAATAGAAAAAAAATTATATTTTTTAATAAAAAAATAGAAGAAAAAAATTATCTTTTTTTAATTTTAAAAATAATAAAAAAATATTTTATAAAGCCATGGACAGAATAAACGCATTCTTACGTAAAAGAAAACAGAAAAATAAAAAAATAATAAAAGTTAAGGACAAAGAATACGAACTTACCAGAGATGACATAAAAAAAGTAAAAAGATATATGAACAACGAATGTTTAGATGAAAATGTAGAATTGTATCAGCCTATGAACACCACTTACAGCAAAAATGTAAGAGAAACACCAATTTTAAATGTGAGAAAAAAGGTAGTGAAAAAAATGCCTAGAATAAAAATTAAAAAATCACAAAAAGAGAAAAAAATTAAAAAGGAAATTTGGGATGATTTTGAAACAGTTGACATGGAAATGAACTATAAATGTGAATTATACGATGAGAAAATGTTTATTGATGAATTAAATAGCCCTATAGAAAATTTTAACAGAATCTTAGCAAAGATGGTTCAAAAATATTTTAGATCGCAGGGAAGAAAGAAAGTAATTGCCAATAAAAAAATAGAAATTGATTGTAATTTTCCAAAAAATTTTACTAAAAAGTATGACATTGATAATGTAATTTTACAGAAAAATGAGTTAATTTTGTACAAGAATGAAGAAAATTATGAAATATTTGATTTAAATTTGTCAAACACAATCAGAAGACTTAAAAAATTAGATTATGATTCATTTTACTTTTATAAAAATGAGTTGTTTTATTCTTTAGACAATAAAATTTACAAGTCTGATGATTTAAATGATACATTAATTTATGAATACTCTGATAAAATTACAAAGATAGCCATCGAAGAAGAGAACATTGCTTTTATTACAAAAAAGAATGTTGTGATAATTAATTTGAATACAAAAAAAGAAACAATTTTGAAGAAAAAAAGTTATTTGGATCTTGAATTTAAATTCCAAACCCTTTTTACACACACAACTGAAAATTTAAGAAGCTTTTCTTTACAAAATAAAAAATATTCGAAGTTTGGTAGAGCGGTACAAACATGGAACAAAGGAAAATTTTTAATTTTGGGTGATCAAGAAAATATAATTTTATACGACAACGATATTAAAAAAGTGATGGACCAAGCAGATTATATTAAAGAAGTGTGCTGTCATGAAAAAATGCCTATTTTTTGTTGTGTGTTAAAAAACGAGCTAAGAATATTTTATTACAAAGAAGGTATTGTCAAATTATGTACAATCATTAAAGAATCATTCAAAAACGTATTTTTCCATAAAGAATTTCCATTTCTTTACGGCATAACAAACGGAAACCTTGCACTTTACACATTTTAATAAACCTTCTAATTCAAATTATATAAAATATTTTTGATTTTTTTGTGTGTTTGAATGTAAATTGACTCTGATTCACAGAGAAAATCTGATTTTATATAATTAAATAAAATCTGTAACTCTCTTTTCTCATATTCATTTGCAATAAACAAAAATTCTAGTAATTCTATTTCTAATTGAACATAATTTTTATCAATCTTTTTTTTGAAGCAGTAGCTTAGAAGTTTTAAGTATAAAAAATAAAAAGAATTTTCTTTCTTGAGAAATAAAGATTCTTTTTGTGTTTTTGAAATCATCAAAGCTAAAATGTGAATGTTAATTTTATATTCTTTTGATAGATTTTTGAATAAATTATCATTTTCTAATTTTGAATCATTTGTGTGAGAAATTGATATTTCTTCTAATTTTAGTTCTACTTCTTTTTGTGCTTTAAAATTTTTAATAAATGTTTTGTTTTCAGGGATGTTAAAGAATATTTCTTCATTTTTTAAAAGGATGTTGTCTTCTGTTTTGGCTTTTTGTGATATTAGTTCTAATTCGTGATCATAATTCAGTTCTTTTTTAGGTTTATTTTCCGAAACATTGATGAACTCATTTATGACAATTTCGGAGATTTCTTTTGTTAAATAAACAACATACAAAAGTAAAACATAAAACTCAGAAGATCTTTCAAATGTAAAAAGATCAATCAAAACAGAAGTATCAATTTCATTTTTTAATTGGTTTATTAATTCTAAAGATATTAATCTGATCTGGTAAAATCTTATATCTGAAGAAGAACCGCTCTTCAAAAATATTTTAAAGATGATATGTAAAATTTTTTTGTGATCTATTAATTTAAGCAACGTGTCTTTTTTACTTGTCAATATTTCCAATGTCAAATTTATATTCTTTGAATTCAAAATTGATTCAATGTATTTTAAAAGAATTTCGGAATCTTTTACTGTAAAAATCAAGTTAAAAAACGCACTTTGATTTTTTTCTTTGCACGCCACTTCTATTATCAATTTCCAATTAAAAAACTCAGCTTTCAAATCACTTAAAACAAACTGAGCATCATCAATATTTTCAATTTCATCTATAAAAAGAGACGTATTCAAATTATACTTACCTATTATTGATACATTATTCATCAAATTATATTTTTCTTTGACAATCAGGGTATTAGTTTTCTTGAAAATATTGTTGTCCACGTATTTAGGTTTGTGTATTTTATAATTTTCTAGTTCTTTAATCAAGTTTACCAAAACATTAACTTCTTCCTCTTTAATTGTCACATACCAAAATAACATATTAGCTTGGTACATCAAAGAATACAAATACATAAAATCATCATAAATCATTATTTTTTTATAAATTAATGTATTGATTTCTTGTAAAGTTTTATTAAATATTCCTTTTAAAGTTGTTTTGTTATTTGTGTCTAAGTAAAGTATTGCCATGATGTAAAAGTTGGTTATTAAAAAAAGATCTAAACTTTCTAAATTTATGAATTCGTAAAATTCAGAATAAAACAAAATATTATTTAGAAATATAAAAATGGAAAACAAAAGTGGTTGTCTACTGGTAAATGTCTCTGGAGAAAACAAAACCACGGCCTGTACACCTTTACAAACATTTATAAGTCCGCTTTCTAGCACATTTTTCTGATCATATTTTGCATATTCATTGATTTTTTTGAAAAGCGGCATAAGATTTTTATAACATAATTGAGGATGATTTAACAAAATTAAAGCATACCCTATTTCATTTACAGAATAATCTTGTGTCAGCATCTTTTCTAATATATTTTTTGAGTATTGGTATATTTGACTGTACCCAAAATAGTCTTTGATAAACTCAAAATCTTTCTTTTTTAAATGTAATTTGGAAGCAGCTTTCATAAAAATTTGGAAAGAAACATCTTTTAATGGCTTTTTTAAAACATAAGTAAATAAATTGTTTACCTTTTTGGGAATACATTTTTTACTATAAAAAGATTTGTTATTTCTAATATCATTTCATTGTCAATAAATTCTATTTTTTTTCTAAAAAGACCTATCAAGTAAACACAAATGTTATAATCTTTTTGCCGCAAAAAATTTAAGACAGCTTCTTTAGGTAAAAATTTATTCTTTAAATCTACTTCCTTGATTTCTTCTAGTTTCTTTATTGTTTCTATATCTAAAAAAATTGACTTAGAAAATAAAATCATATCTTTTTTAACCAATTTTATTTAAAAATTTTTTTGAAACATTTTTTGTAACAAATTTATCCCCAAAATGAAAGAAATAATTTATTCAGACTTACATTCAGTTAAAGAATTAAAACCAGAGAAACAAGAATTATTTTTAGAAGTTATTTCTAAAGAGTCTAAGCTTCTTTTAACATATAACCAGATAATGAAATACCAGTCAGAAGCTAATAATAGATATAACATTGGGGCTATTTTTATGTGTTACGAAGACGTATCCTCTGATTTTATTTTTCAGCATTTACCTTTGTTCTGCAAATATTATGATATTGAGCTTATAAAATTACCAAAAGGTACAAGATTTTTGTTAGAAAAGATGTTTGAAAGGAAATACATTTTTTTATTGGCTGTTTTAAAAACCAGCACTAATTTTGAAAAAATAAAAAATTTATTTATTTAAATTATTTTAAACAAAGAAAATATGAAAAACAGAGATAAATCAATTTGTATTTTACTTTTGGGATTAAGCATTTACGGCTTAACAAAATTGTATAAAAAACTAAAAAAGAATAAATCTTTGGATTCGAAAAACTATTTTTCTGCTGGTAAATACAACGAATACATTTTATTTTACAAGGATAGGAAATTAGATAAAAAAGAATTGATTAATTTTGTTTACGCTTGTCAAATGACTTCAAATTACCAATTAATTTTGGAAAAAAGTGAAAATTTTCTTAAAATGAATTACTCAGATGATTTGTTAAAAAATATTTGTAAGCTTAGAATTCTTTCAGGGTTAGAGCTTTTAAAAGATGTTTCTGTGTTTAAAGAAATTATTTTGTACAGTGTTTTAGAGAAAGTTTCTTTTTACGAAAATGAAAATTTAATTTTGAATGAACTTTTTAGAGTTCACAACAAAGAAACTCAACAAATTGATTTGAACAGATTATCTTCTCTTCTATCCACTTTTCCTGAATTGTACAAAGAATTTAAATCACATCCCATGGCAAACATTCTTCTTAACAAAGATTATAAAAATTTACTAAATTTTAATGACACAGGCCCAACTTTTAGATTTCTTTACGCAATAATCAATTTTATAAAAACTAATGACATAAATTATTTGCTTAACTTAAAAAATGAATCGTTCTTTTACTCAAAAATGTTTTATGAATATGTTATTTCAAAGCAAACCTCTTTTAATCCTTCGCAATTTCAAAAAGAGAACGCGTCAACGTGTTTTTACAAAGCATTGATTTACAGAAACCAGTCAAACAAATCAGAATACATTTCTTGGTTGAATAGAGCTATCAATCAAAAAGACAGCGAATTTATTTTTATAGAACTAATCAAAGAAAAAATCAGCCAAAAGAACTACGAGAAAGCTTTGTGTATTTGTGAAAAGGCATTAAAAGTTTTTTACACAGACACACTTTTACTTTTAGAAATAAAAATACTTTTGCTTGAAAAACAAATTGACTTGGCAAAAGAAAAAATTAAATTGGTAAAAAATAAAGAAGCAGAATTTTATTTTGTAAATTCCTTTTTAGAAAACAGGGCGGCATGTTTAAAAATATCATATTCATTAAACAAACTTAGTTTTTTGACTAATTTTAATTTAGGATTAGTTTTACTATCAGAAAATCAAATAGAATGTTTAAATTATTTTTTAAATTGTCTTAGTTTTAGCTTAGATAATTCATTTTATTATAAAATATTTTCACTCACTGTTTACCTAAAAGAAATTAAGAATTTGGTTGAATTTTTACCAAACAAATCAGAAAACTTTTTTAAATTTTTGAAAGAAAGGTTTTGTTTTGAATATTTAATCTTTGATTAAAAAGTAATAAAATTTTATTTACTTCTTTTTATTTATTTTTTAAGAAAAACTGTGAATGGAAGTTTAAGCTTTTCTAAAATGCTGAAATGGGGTTGTTTTACTTCTTTTATTTTGTTATTTACAGGAGGAAGTAAGAAAATTAGCTTCATAACCTTTTCGTTGATAAATTTTAAAGTGATTGTGTTTCTTTTTGGGGGTGGTTTAGGTGAGTTATTAATTTGTATAAAGTAATCATTACTTTTTAAAGAACGAGAATTCGGGAATAAAGAAGCAATATGACCATCCTCGCCAATCCCTAACAAAGCCAAATCTACAGAACTGTTACTAAAAATTGTGTTATATTCTGAAATACAAGTAAAAGGCACTTTGTTTGAGTAAATTTTACTAAAAAAGACTTTTGCGGCATCAAAATTAGTGTCCTCTGAATCAATCCTTTCATCCGAGAAGAATATTTGCCATTTCGCAGTGTTTAATTCTGTATAATTTATATTTTCAAGTATTTTTAATACACTACCACCGGCTACCATAATATTAGCTTCCTTACCAGAATAACATAATAAAATGTCATAAACTTCTTTTTCAAAGTCATCTATAAATTTTTGAGAGATCATTCAGGGTTGTTTATTCAGGAATTTAAATATTTTTTACTGACTTTTATTAAAAAAGAGTTAAAAATTATATTTATTTTTAAATTAAAAATAATTTAATTTTTTAATTGTCAATTAGAAATTGAAGTTAATTAAATTTAAAAATTTATTTTCTGGTTTTATTGTTGTATCCTGTTGAATTCCTAAATTAAAAGAGTCTTAGTGTCATCTTTACATTTAAGCTATTACTTAAATGTGTTTGAGCGATCCAACCACCTTACACAGAAAGGTTACATGGAGGCTTGTAATGTATGGTGATGAGATACACTGGAAGAAACAACCGTTTAAAGAGGAAACAATTAAAATCCTAACACTAAATGATCGGTGTTTACCCGAAACAAAGGTTTCAGGAAAAGGGGTTTAAGCAAAAAATATTTTAATTAAATGGTTTTAGAAAAAAGAGCATTAGAAATAACTTTAGTCAGACCACATCGATGGTACGGAAAATACAACCGTAACTAAATATATAATATTACACATATTATAAAAATAAATAAATATTTTACCCTAAAATGAGTAAAGTAACAATTTTTAAATTAGAAAGACATCTAAAAAATGAAGAAAATTCAATTAAATATCTTATTGAAAAAGGGGTATTTGAGTCACAAACAAAATGTTACAAATGTAAGAGTCAAATGACCATAAACCTGAAAGAAAAAAAGTATATCGTAACAAAAAAAATGCAGAAACCAGAAAAGCGGCACGGCGCAGACTTGCCGAGCGGCAAGTTTGCGCTAAACTGGCGAAAAAAAAATTTTGTCTAAAAGCGCAAACTCGACGAAAAAAGCAAAAAATTTTTATATATAAAATAAAAAAATAAATTGATATGAAATTATACAGAATAGTTCAATCTCAGAGAGGAAAAGAAAACCTAATATACGAGGATAATATATATAATTTGGACAAAGAAAGACTGGGCATAAAGAGGTATAGGTGCCTTAAAAGAAATTGTAAAGCATATTTGACTCTAGACCAGTCAGACATAATTAAAGTATATAACACCCATAACCATGAAAATATGAAGACGCAGATTGCTAAAATTGATATCATTAAACAGCTTAGCACACAATCTAAAGAGCTAAGCAATGCTCCAATTGACTTAGTCACGCAAATAACCTCTAATTTAGATGAAAGTATAATAAAAGTTATGCCTAAATTTAAAACTTTGACAGATAGGGTTACTAAAATAAGGAGCAAAGATGTAAACAAAAAGACACAGAGTTTCTCCGATTTTCCAGATTTTTTAAAAAATGATTTACAAGGAAATTTATTTTGTCAGTTTGACAGTGGTTTTGATGATCCTGAAAGGTTTGTTGTATTCTATTCAGAAAATATTCTGATGAATTTTAAAGATGTGGAAACTTGGTTAGTCGATGGAACCTTTAAGTCTGTTCCCGTTCAGTTTTATCAACTGTTAACTATAAACTTCTATATTTTTGGAAAAGTATTTCCTGTAATTTATATATTAGCAAAGAACAAAACACAAGAAAATTATGAAAAAATATTTAAATATTTACTAAATAAACTAAATATAACACCGAAAAATATTATAATTGACTTCGAAAAGGCTCTTATGAATTCAACAATGTTAGTATTCAAAAATTCGCAGGCATATGGATGCTTGTTTCACTTTGGACAGTCCATATGGAGAAATATAGTGAATTATAATTTACAGTATTATTATCAGAATGATCTCAAAGTAGGATTTTTATTAAAGTGTATTTTATATTTACCCTTTGTTCCACATAACAAAATTAAAATGATGTTTGAACTTATATGCGGAGAATATTCACAAGAAAACATTCAAATTTTAGGTGATTTTTTAAAATATTTTAAAAAAACATATATAGGCTCTTGTGAAAACTTGCAAATCACTGAAGAACAATACAATCCAAAATTTTGGTCAGTCTACGATCGTATCCTAAGAAATTTGCCTCGAACCACAAACTCAGTAGAAGCTTGGCATAGAAATATAAACCAAAAGTCGGTAATAGCTCACCCAAACATAGCAAAGTTTATTGATATTATTCAAAAAGAAAATGAAAAAACAAGATTTAATATTATTTAAATAAATTCCGGTAGATTATCCTACAATTTGTTTGATCCGTCAAAAGAAGTAAAACTACAAATTATTTTAAATAACTTTAACCATTTTAAAGGATTAAACTATTTCTGGGCATTAATTGAAGTTTATAGTTGGAAGTTTGATAAATAAATGAATGATTAATAAACTATAAGTTAAAATTTGTCTAATTTAATATAAATTTTTAATAAATATTCTTTATTTCAATATAATTTTTTTGATATAATATAATTTTAATTAAAAAAAAATAATATTTAAATTTTTTTCGTCGAGTTTGCGCTTTTAGATAAAAAATTTTTCTTCGCTAGATCAGCGCAAACTTGCCGAGCGGCAAGTTTGCGCTGACCGTGGAAGACCTTTTAAATTTTTTGAAAGAAACGCAGATAGTCTCAGAAGTCAAAATTTGTGCAAATTGTGATGGCAACGCACATCTTCAAATATATACATCTAATAACAAAAAAACAATTGTATTTAGATGTGCCAGGAGAGGGTGCCAAAAGAGAAAGTCTCTTTTAAATTGTAAAATTCCCCTCTGTAATTATATACAGCTGATATATTTATTACTCTCAGAAAGTAACTATAGGTAGCTAAACACATGTTTGGGTACAACTACAACACCATATTTTTAGCGAAAAAAAAACTTCAAGTGGCAATAGAAGCATTTCTATCAGCCCATCCAATAGTTTTAGGTGGTCGCGAAATTATTTGTGAAATGGATGAAACTGTTCTAAGCAGGAGAGGAATAATAAGATCGCCTACTAGTCTAGACGAGACTAGAACAGATACAGTATGGATTTTAGGGGCTATTGACAATACAAACAAACGCAATTTTTTTTAAAACGAATTGAATTTAGAACAATAGAAGACATTACTAATGCGGTGGGAAATCAGATCATTCCACATTCATATCTTCACACCGATGGTTATCCTTCTTATCCAGGTGTAGCCAGAAATTTAAATTTAAATCATCGAATAGTTAATCATAGTAATGGCTTTGTAAGTCCAGATGGAATCCATACAAACAATATTGAAGGATTTTGGGCACACCTAAAGAGTTCAATGAGAAAAGAAAATGGTGTAAAGAGAACCAATATTGACACATGGTTGATAAACTATACATTTAACAGAAGATACATTTTGCATGCTACAAGACAAGAATTTTCCAGAATATTTATTGAGATCTTAAAAATTCTTTTTAATTAAATTTATAAAAAATTTTTTTATTTATTTCAACTGTTTATCAAATTTGTTCATATCTTCTTCCGCCCAAGAAACTTGAGGGCGGAAGAAGATATTAAAAGTATTTTGTAGTAATTTTATTTAGTATAATAAAATATTTTTCTTAATTTAATTTTTTTATATCTTAAAGGTTACATTCTACATTTTATACGTAATAGATTAATATTTTTATTTTATTTTTGATTTTTAAATGTATTAATATTCAAATAATTTTATTTTTTTAATATTTCATTTTTATTTTTATTTTTTTATTTTTTTGTAGCCATCTTTATATATAAGACCCGTGAAATATATAAATTACTTTGAAAGCATTTTTTAAATATTCAATTAAATGACATCTTAATTAATTATTTTATTTATTTAATCAATAATAATTAAATTAAATATATTTAAACATTTATTTTATTATTTTATGCTAATCTCTAAAGGTACATACAAAGTAATAGGTATCTTAGATATCTCAAGATCACTCTTATCCCAGAAAGAAAACAGTACTTTCATCAATAAAAATGTACATAAAGTACTACTTCAGAGTGATAAAAATGTAATAGGATACTTTTTAACAGTTAATTTTGGTCCTAATAGCATTATAGAAATACCTAATGATTTGAATGAACCATTAATCTTAGATTATAAAATAGCTAAAAGAGTAGAACCAAGTGTTAATTTAGAAACAGTAAATGAATTATTAAAAATACAAAAGGAAAGAAATTAAATATTAAATATTAATTATTAATTATTAAAAATACAAAAAGAAAGAAATTAAATTATAAAATTATTAAATATTAAATATTAAATTATAAATATTGAATTTTAAATATTAAATATAAAATATTAAATTAAATTATAAATTATAAATAACAAATTAAATATTAAATATTAAATATCTATTTAAATTATAAATATTAAATATTATTTTATTTAATTAAAGTCATTAAATACCAATGCTAATAGCATTTCTTTATATTTATTGTTAACATAAGCTTTAAGTTTATTCCCAGTAAAATAACAAATAAAATTAATATCCTCATAAAATACTCCTTTAAATCCAATAAAATCACTTTTATAAAATATTATTTCATTCTTAAGCAAAGAATAAAGTATTTCTTTATTAATTAAATAGTCATTCTTCAGTAAAAGAGGTCTAAATATTTTATTATTATTTATTTTTATTAAATCAAATACTTTAATACCAAATAAATCAATGTTATAATTTAATATTTCTAACATTTCTTTATTAATTAACCTAATAGAATTATTAGATGATTTAATAAAAGAGAAATTATCATTGGTTGGATTATTTATTGGAATATCATTGATTGGGTAATTATTTATAATATTATTGTAGAAATATGAAATATTCTCATTTAAATTAATAGGATTAGTTAAATTATTAGGATTAGTAATATTACTTGATATTTTCTTTTTAATGACACTAATAAAGAATCCTCCTGTATCCTCTCCACTAGGAAGTATCCTCACTGCATTCTTAGTTTTAAGAGTATTTCCATTGGTAAAACATAACCCTCTTAATAAATCATTTACATTAATTATCTCATATTCTTCAGTTAAAGCTTCTTCTAACACATTTTCATTCTCTAATTGATTGAATGTACAAGTAGAATAAACTAAAACACCATCATCTTTGAGTAATTTTAGCCCCCTTCTTAAAATTTGTAATTGTAATTGACAAATACCTTTTGATTTACTAATTGACCATTCAAAAAGGATTGATGGATCTTTTCTGATGGTACCATCAGAGGAACATGGCACATCGCAAAGAATTCTGTCAAATTTAATTTGTAAAGGAAAATACCTTGCATCATAAGTAGTAATCACTAAGTTATTTGTGGTAAATTTGCTTGTATTGGTTACTAACACATTTCTTCTTTTACTATTTGGCTCATTGGCCACTAAAAAGTTTGTTAAATTTATCAGTTGTGTGGTTTTACTTCCTGGTGCACTGCACATATCTAAAACTTTATGATTTTTTTGTACGTTTAGTAAATGAACTGGCAAAAATGAAGAAATTTCTTGGTAGTAAATCAGTCCTGAATCTGCTAGCAGTGAAAATATTTTTTTTACTTGTTTTAATTCTTTGTTTTCAGGGGGTGTATCTGTTAAAATTTTATTGTCTTGAGAGGCTGTCATTCTTAACTCTTTCTTTCTTTCATTGTCCCATCCTTTGTAATAATTAATTTGCTTGGGTAAAATATATAAATCATTTATCAGTTGATGAGTTGTACACCCTGATCCTTTAACAAACTCTTCTACTCTGTTATGAAGTGAATTACTTCTATTTATCCTAAATGTCTTGATTTGTGGTGATTTTAATAAACTCATTGTCTTTTCGTCAAACTTGTAATATTCTTTGAAAGCTTCCTCTCCTTTCATGCTAAAAAAATATTTTTAAAAAAAAATTAAAAAAACAAATTTAATTTACTATTTTTTGAAAGGAGAATTGTACGAAAAGGTTGCATTATCAAAAAAGTTAGTTTTCTTGTTAAAACTGTTTTCTTTAGGGGGTTCGGGTGTAACTTTACTAAGTGTAGAGTTAAACCCATAATTAATTTGTGGCTTATTTGCTAATTTTTCTAAAGAACTTAAGGAATTTTTATCAGAAGATAGTTTTTCATTTTGTAGCAAATCTTTTTCTATTTTTATTTTATTTTTAGTTTTTTTGATAGGTTTGACAGGCTGAGGTTTTGCTATGTTTACTTTGTTAAATTTTACATTTTTATTTTTGATTGGTTTTGTTTTTGCTAACTTATTTTTGCTTGGTTTTTCTTCTAAAAAGTCATTGTTTTTTAAATAATCTTCTGTGTTTTCACTAGTAATTTTGTTTTTATTTTCACTAAAAGAAGATTCTTGGGTTAAAACTTCGTAAGCAAAACTGGTCTTCTTTTTTTTACTTGTAGGTTCTTTCTTTTTTTCTTTTTTCAATTTTTCGATCTTTTCCTTTAAAGAATTGATCTCATTAATAAAATCAGAATTAATCCTTGCCAGTTCTTTAACTTCTTCTTTTAATTCAAGCTCTGCTTCGCTCGGTTGTTGTTTTTTATTTTTTCTATTTGTGGCTGCTTTTTTTGATGATAAATTTTGTGTTTTTAAAATTTCATTCTCCTTTTTTATAATTTCAAATTCTTTTTTGCATAAATCAGCTTCTTTATTCAAATTTTTAATTTCATTTTTCAATTTTTTATTTTCATTTTCTAAATCTTCGAACTTTAATTTAAATTTTTTCATTTCATCGGTTTGATTGCTGATTTCTTTCGTTAACTTGTCATTACAATTCTTCAAATTTATGATTTCTTTTGATTTATCTTCGTTCTCAAATAAAGATTGCTTTAGTTTCATGTTCTCAGCTATCATTTTTGCATGTAAAGATTTAGTTTCTTCTAATTCACAAGTGATACTTTGTATATGATGTAATTGTGCCATTGATTCTTCTTTTTGTATCTCTGATTGTTTGGAATATAAGGTTAAAAGTGTTTGTTCCAATGACCTTGTCTTGTTTGCTGATTCTAAATATTCTTTCATAGGTAAAGTAAAAAAAAATAAATTAATAAATTAAGATTTAAAAAATTGGCCAATAAAAAACACTTTCCTTTTCCTAAAAAATTAAAAAGTTCTTTTTTTTTTATTTCTGAAATAAAAAAAAATAACCAATAAAATTGTCTTTTTCTTCTAAAAATTTAAAAAAATAAAATTTGAAACAACCGCGTTTTCTCCCTCCAAATTTAAATATAAATAAAGAATTTTTATACCCCTCAATGAAAAAAGGACAAAAAGCACCAGCATCAAAGAAACCAGTAGGAGTAGGAAAAGCCCCATCATCCCAAGGAACACCTGGGACAGGAGAGTCAAAACCAAAAAAGAGAGAAGTAGAATCCACACCATACTATCTTATGTTTAGAACTGCAGCTAAAAAGATTGTAAAGAGTTCCAGACCACAGAACCCTTTACAAGCAGCCACAATTACAATGAATGTTGTTTCACAGCTTATCCCACATTTTATTGACCTTATTGCAGCTAAAGCACTTGATTTGGTAGAGTACACTAACAGAGAGACTATTGGTTACAAGGAAATTCAAAGAGCAGTTGATTTGTTATTCCCTGGGGAATTTGCTTCTTTTATTAAATCAGAATTTGAAGGAAGAATTGAGAAGCAACAGAAAACATCTGAAAATAAATAAATGTTATTACGTTGTTATTTTATGCAATTCTTTTTTTAAAATGTCATTTTTTTCTAATTTTAAATGTCATTTATTATTCTCATTTTTTAAATAAATAAGAATTTATCATCATTTATATTCTTTTAAATAATTTTTTTGTTTTAAAAATAATATTTTATTTAAATTCTTATTTATATTTAAAATTACAAAAAAATAATTAAATTTAATATTTTAAATCAAATTTTACTAGAAATAAATAAATATTTAATATTTTAAATTAATTATATTTTTTTTAATTTAAATTATAGAAATTTTAATGAACCTCAATTAAAAAATAAATTCGGAAATGAATTGAATTTATTTATAATTTAAATTTTATGGCACAAAAAAAACTATTTTCGAAAAAAGTAATTAATTTTAATTAAATAAAACATAAATTAATAAATATTTCTTTTTAAGGTAATAAATTATGAAATAGCATGAATTAATACCAAAATGAGCAAAATTAAATTAAAAACAAAAACGTAAAAGAAAAGTATAAATAGCTGAGTAAAACAACCCCATGAATAGTAAAATGCCAATAAACCCACAAAAGAAGCCAGTTTGTTCTTCAGCTCCTTGCCAATACACTTTCTCTGATTGTCTTTTACCTCTTTGTAACTTTTTGATCTCCCTTTCCTTGGCAATAATAGCTATTGTTGCTAATGACAGCTTAGCTACGTACAGAAATGAATTTGCTGTGTTTGCAGCCATTGTTACCTCACTGCAAATGCTTTTTTCCTTAAAATACTTAATTTTTGTAAAGAAAAATACTTACGTTTCTGGCCCTTTTTTTAAAAAATTATTGATTTTTTTGACATACGTTTTTCTTTACGTCTCAGTTCCTTTGATAATTTATGCAATGTTCGTTGGATGTGCAGAAAGCATTCAAATAATAGTTTTCTTATTGACTTACACCAATTTAGTTACCTCAGGAATCGATATTTTCAACAGAAAAAACTGTGCAGGTTTCTACAACGATTATATGATTGCTATTTTCTTCCTTTCAATAGTTGGATTCATTACCTTTAACTTCTCTACTCCTTTAACAAACATTGTATTTGTCTTAGTACAATTTATTTCTGATTTGCCAATACCATTAAGCTTCTTCTTTGGTACTACTGCCATGGCTACTTTGGGTGCTGATGCTATTAAAATATTAGTGATCATTAACCTTGCTTTCGTAATTACCTATTACATAAATTTAAAAGGATTGTCTGCTTGTTTCGATTTCTTAACTACTGTTCTTAAAGACGGAGGAGCACCGGTAATTAAAAACTAAAAGATTTTATTTTTTTAAAAATATAAATTAATTATTTTATTATTTTTTAATTTATTTTATATTTTATATTTTATATTTTATATTTTATATTTTATATTTTATATTTTATATTTTATATTTTATATTTTATATTTTATATTTTATATTTTATATTTTATATTTTATATTTTATATTTTATATTTTATATTTTATATTTTATATTTTATATTTTATATTTTATATTTTATATTTTATATTTTATATTTTATATTTTATATTTTATATTTTATATTTTATATTTTATATTTTATATTTTATATTTTATATTTTATATTTTATATTTTATATTTTATATTTTATATTTTATATTTTATATTTTATATTTTATATTTTATATTTTATATTTTATATTTTATATTTTATATTTTATATTTTATATTTTATATTTTATATTTTATATTTTATATTTTATATTTTATATTTTATATTTTATATTTTATATTTTATATTTTATATTTTATATTTTATATTTTATATTTTATATTTTATATTTTATATTTTATATTTTATATTTTATATTTTATATTTTATATTTTATATTTTATATTTTATATTTTATATTTTATATTTTATATTTTATATTTTATATTTTATATTTTATATTTTATATTTTATATTTTATATTTTATATTTTATATTTTATATTTTATATTTTATATTTTATATTTTATATTTTATATTTTATATTTTATATTTTATATTTTATATTTTATATTTTATTTTATATTTTTATATTTTATATTTTATATTTTATATTTTATATTTTATATTTTATATTTTATATTTTATATTTTATATTTTATATTTTATATTTTATATTTTATATTTTATATTTTATATTTTATATTTTATATTTTATATTTTATATTTTATATTTTATATTTTATATTTTATATTTTATATTTTATATTTTATATTTTATATTTTATATTTTATATTTTATATTTTATATTTTATATTTTATATTTTATATTTTATATTTTATATTTTATATTTTATATTTTATATTTTATATTTTATATTTTATATTTTATATTTTATATTTTATATTTTATATTTTATATTTTATATTTTATATTTTATATTTTATATTTTATATTTTATATTTTATATTTTATATTTTATATTTTATATTTTATATTTTATATTTTATATTTTATATTTTATATTTTATATTTTATATTTTATATTTTATATTTTATATTTTATATTTTATATTTTATATTTTATATTTTATATTTTATATTTTATATTTTATATTTTATATTTTATATTTTATATTTTATATTTTATATTTTATATTTTATATTTTATATTTTATATTATGTTATTTTGTTTACTTTTTTTTTTAATTAATTAATTTTTGTTTATTTGTTTTTTGATTTATTTATATTTTTTGAAATTTGTGATTTATTAATTTTCTTGTTTTACTTTGCTAAAAATTTTTTATTTAAAAGTGTTATTTATTTTTTGATTTATTAGATTAAAAAAAGAATTATTGCATTTTAAATAACATAAATTAAAAATAAATATCATATTAAATAAAAAATTAAAAATGTCATTAAAATTAATGTAATAACAATTGATTGTCAAATAAATTACCTTCTTCTTTTTATTTTATCAAATTTAATTTATTTTTTATTTAATCGTTTTTTGATCTTATTTTTAAAATCGGAAAAAAATCAAAAATTAAATAAACAAAGGTAATTAATTAAACATTTAATCATATTTATGTTGATTTTGAGGAATATTATAAATTTTAAAGTAGATTGATAAAATTAAAGAAGTTGGTAAAGAAGTTTGTACAAATGACTTACCTGTCCTGTAAATACTACTGTAACAATCCTTTTTAGCAACTATCCTTTCATCAAAATTGTCTTTTCTAGTCAGAATAGTCTTCTTTTTGGCATTCTTAAATGTTGATTTAATGTACCTTCTTCTATTTTGGAACCATATTTGGATTGTTTTCTGTTGCATATTCAACAAAACTGACAATGTTTTCTTGGTTGTTGAGTCTGGATAGTTGGACAAATTAAAAATTTCTTCTAAAACTGCTATTTCCTTGGCTGTCTTCTCTGCTCTAAGTATTTCTGACCTCTTCTCACCTTCTTTCTTTGCTAGCAGAAGCCCTATGATCGCATCTGCCACTGGTTCTGTCAAAGTAAAGTTATGCATGAATGGTTTGTGTTTTTTCAATTTATGCAATTTCTCCTCTGTAACTTTATTTATAATTTGTAAATCAGGCATAAATTTTAACAACCAACAAATTTATATTCAACAATTTATCAGTTTTTAGAACTAAAGATCACAAATTAACTTTCTTTTTTTGGAAAACAATAAATTGCACATCTTTTTTTGATCCAATAAAATTTCTAAATAAATAAAAATAAGTTAAATTTTTATTAAAACAAAATTTTATTTAAAATTTAAAATGTCAATTTGTATAATAGGAGCAGGGCCAGCAGGGATTTTTACAGCTAAAAATCTTTTGGAGCATAAACCGATTCTTTATGATCCAACTCCTTTAGGAAAACTGAAAACACACTTTTTACCATCAAAATCCAACAAAATTTATGAAGAAAAGATGAACAAAGTGCTAGAACAGTGTGTAATTAAGAAAGAGTATGTTAGAAATCTGAATGATTTGCCTCATTGCTCTGTTTTTGTCATAGCAGTAGGGGCTGAGCCAAAAAAAGGGTTAGGAATAAATTATGACACTTTTTTGGAAAAGAAATTAAGCCCTAAAAATGCTTTACTTTTAGGGATGGGAGATGTCTCTTTTGATGTTGCAAGGAGATTAACAGGTAAAGTAAATATACTTGGTAGACGCACTCTTTCAGACACTAAATTCACAAATAGTTTACTAAACAACTTAGGAAAGGTAAATTTTAACTTAAAGAATGAAAATATTCCTCAAAATTCCACAAGAAAAGAAAAAATTATTTTGCAAAATAATGACCCCAATTCAAGAATTTCCTTATTTTTTGATGCTTTCCCAATTAAGTTAAATAAAATTAAGGATGGATTTGAAGTAGAATTGAAGAATGGAAATAAATTACAAACAGACTGTATTATAAATACCACTGGTTATAAACCAAAAGATACCACTGAGTTAACTAAGAATGTTAGTAAACCAATTTTTTATATTGGATCATGTTTGAATCCTAAAGGAAATGTAGGGACGATTGCTTTAGAAGCAAAGGAATTGGCAGAAAAAATAAATGCTCTGATAAAACAGAAAAATTAATTTTTATTTTTACAGTGTATTATTAACTGTGATATTTTGTAAAAAATAATATTAAAGTGAATTAAATTGTACTTTTTTTAATTAAATTACAATTTATTTTATGTTTTAATATTAAACCTTTTATTTTAAAAGAAATAATTTTATTTTATTGTAAAACAATAAAAAATTAAGTTAATTTTTTAATTTTATAAATTATGATTTTAGAAAAGATTTGTAAAAAGAATATTAGAAATTTAATAAGTAAAAATAAATAAATTTGAGAAACAAAGAAATATAAATATTTATTAAGAATAAACTTTAATCTATTTTTACAAAAACAATCATTTGTTAATCATAAAATTTAATGTAATAAAATTAGTGAGCTTGATTATTGAACTGAACATTTTTTGTAGTAAAAATATTCTATAAATGAATATTTTTAAGATAAACAGTTTCATTTACAAACACTACACATTTAAAAGTGAGGTAATGATTTGTATTTGTTATGGCTAACTTAAGATATGGGTTCAAATTCCAGATGCACTACTTTTTACAAAAAATAAAAGTATAAATAAAAAAATAATTAAACCCCAGAACAATCATGAGGAACAATAAGAGAGAAGACTTAAATAAAGAAAAGTTGAAATCTATTTATATAGAACATCTAATATGTGGTTGATATCCCTTAGGATATAGCAGTATTATTATGAAATATAACATAAATTAATATTTAAAAAAATAACTAACTTTTATCTTATAATGGTGAGATATATTGATAGATCTTCCAGTGGATTTCTCATTCTTAAGCAACAAAAAAATCTTATCATCATGACGTTCTACTAAAAAAGATCGAATGAACAAATTATAAATTAAATCTTTTATTTACTGTTATATCCCTGGGGATATAATCCGAATACCAGGTGGTTTAAGTAAATTGATTTAAAAGAATAATTTTTTTGTTTATTTTTATTCACTAGGGTTTTCATTCTGGGGCTCCTTTATTTTTAATTTAAATAATTAAAAATATTTAAAAGAAGCCTATCGCGGGAGTTGAGCCCGGATGCTTTGTTATAGGCTATAACATTTACAATATAATAAAAATTCTCATCACAAGGTCTTTTCCCTGCGATCTGACATTACTTTATAGAATGTATAAGTTTAAAATCAATAAAGAAATAAACATTATCAAAAAAATAACAGTAATAATTTACCAAAACAATTAAATCACAATATTTGGACAAAATGCTTCATTTTTAAAGTTCTTTTGTCATTAAATTGAATAAATATAAAAAATATTATTTAATTATAAAAATATATCAAAATGTTTACAGAGGTATTCTTTTTTTATAACTTATTAAGAAATATCTTCGATTAAAATAAATTTACTTTGTTTTCATAAAAAATTAATTTAAAACAATACAATTATTAGATACTGAGCATAATGATACTTTATTTAATCTCAAGCATACTTAATTATATTCTAAAATAATTGAGTAGAAAAAGACAAATAATTATAATAAATGAGGTTTAATAAATATTTTAAACATATCTCATATAAAAACTAACAATATATATTTCTTACACCCATGCAAGGTATAAGAACATAAATAGTACACTAAAAATATGATCAAATATTAATTTTTTGCTAAATCATACTAAAATTTAACATATACTTGATAAGTAATTTATGAAGTAACTTGCATAATAAATGTTTAAGAATATTTTTGTCATACAACCCTAAGTTTGATTATTTTAAATTAGTTTATTTTGTTGCTTAGATAGAGAAATCTAAAAAAAGATCTTAATCATATTTTATATATAATATTTTAAGTTATCCCACAGAAAGAAACATATGATAAAATATGTTCCTATATATTTAGGTATGTTTTCTAGGTATTACAAGTATATAACCGCTTAAACACACTTATACACTTTATTGACAGTCTACCTTAACTTGCAGCTATAGCTACGGGGGATATTTTTTATCACCACTCTTTATCAAAGATCTATTTTTTTAAGAAGTTTATTTTATGATTTGACAGGATAATATTTTAATATTTACAACAAAGTACATAAACAATCTTACTTGTTATTCTTGTGATCATTTCATTATTGTAAAACTTCTTTAATTTGTTTATTAACTGATTAGTTTTTTGAGTTAATTCATATGTTAAAAATATTTGTAAAAAAATAACTTCTGTAACATAAATTTGGTTACTCAATAATAAAATTATAAAAACATTTGCTATATCTAAAATACTATATTTTATCTTAGGTTTGATTCATTGGAAATTAATATCTTATAAGAGCACAAATTAAAATAATATCTGTAATCCTGTATAATAAAACACCAGCTTTTTTAAGATGAGTAAAAAAATATTTGATATAATAATAAGTCTTCGTTATAATTTCACATTCTTATTTAATAAAAATTTTCAAAATATGATAATAAACAATTTAGTATTATTATCAATAAGAAAAACAAGAGTATTCTTAAAAAATATCCCGATTTCTTTGCAAAAAAAAATATATAAGAAGATTTTTGATTTAATTACCACACATCTAATTTAACGAAAAGAATGATTGCCTGATTAAAATCTTTTAATAAGAGTTTAATATAAAATAATGCTCTTTTTAAAATAAAAATTAAATTCAAACTAATGAAAAACAAGTGTTTCCTTTTGCCTATAAGTACCTGATTTGCAGTATGATTCTACTAAAAAGGTGTAATATCCTGCACTGTACCTAGTTATGTAGAAACATATTTTACCATATGTTTCATTAATGAATGGGTATTAATATTTTATATAGAAGGTATAGTCTTTGTATAGATTTCCCATCCTTAGGCAACAAAACCACTAAAAAAGTTAGTTTTCAAAGACAATATCCTGTTTATATTTTTAAATTTGAAAATTTATCAATAAATTAAATTATATTTTATTCCTTAAAAATATAAATTTTTTCGAATAAACGAAGATTAATAAGTCATATAAAATTCAACTTCCTTCATAAATCTAAAAAGATTCTCACAATTTAAACAAAGAAAAAAGAGTCTTTCAAAAATAAATTGAATATTTATTTTAAAAAAGAATTTTACATAAAAATAACAGTTTATTTTAAAATCCTAATTGTGTTTTATTTACTAATCTTAAAATTATCACTCTCTTTCTTAACATTCTTTAATTGGTTATTTTGTATACCTAAACTTTCCAAGACACTTAACTTCTTAATTAATTTAGGCCAAACATATTCATCAATGGTATTTCTAGCAACTAAGTAGTGAATGTCAACATTGCTTTTTTGCCCTATTCTGTGTACTCTGTCTTCTGCTTGTAGCATTGTGCCAGGATTCCAGTAAAGTTCTGCGAAAATAACCATCTTTCCTTCTGTAAGTGTTAAACCTGTATTTGCTGCCGTTAAGGAAAGTAAAGCTACTTGTATTGATGGATCTGTTTGGAATGAATTACACATTTCATGTCTTAAATGTGTAGGAGTGTTGCCATCTATCCTTATTATTCTAATATTCTCTTTCTTAAATTCTTCTTCTAAAGCATTTAACATAACTGCGTGGTGAGCAAAGACAAGAAATTTAATTTTCTTTTCTGTCATTTCAGAAATGTACTTTTTTACGACATCAATTTTTATTTCTGCTGCATCTGTGTATTTCTGCATTACTGATGGAGAAACTTTGTTATCAAATGATTTGTCTAATTCATTTTGTTCTATTTCTAATTTCTCTTTTATCACAGGAGATAAAATTACGTGTCTTCTATTTTTTGGCGGAAGTTCACTCAAAACTTCGTCTTTAGTCCTGCGAAGCATAAACTTAAATATTAAAAAATAAAGCTCTTCTGAATTACTGCTTCCTTTGTAATCAAACCAATGTTTTATTTTTTTACCATCGCAATATCTCATTCCATAAACATTAAAAGAAGGAAAAATAGTTTTGTCAATAGCACAAATCAATGGATACAGCTCTAAAGGTCTGCTTAATGCGGGTGTTCCACTCAGTAAAATTGCCCTGTTTGCATTTTGTAAAATTGGTAAAAGATTTTTGGTTCTTTTACTCTGCGAACTTTTTAAATAATGGCATTCATCAGCAATAATCACTTTATGCTTCAAAAATTTGCTCAACTGTGCTGCTCTGTCATAACTTATAACAGAAATAAAATCACCTACGTCACTTTTTTCCTTTAAAACAAAAGCTTTTTCTTCCAAAAATATTCTTACACTTTCTATCCAATTATCCTGCAAAGAGGCAGGACAGATTATCAGTAAAGGAAATTCTAATTTGTAATACCAAGCAATAGCCAGTGCTTGGATAGTTTTACCTAATCCCATGTCATCAGCCAAAATTATTCTTCCATTTCTGTTCAGTGCGAAATTCACTCCTTCTCTCTGAAAAGGTAAAAGTTTTTTGTAAACAGAATGTTCAAACACAAACTCATTAACAGAAAATTTCTTACTTGCCAGAATCAAAGCACCTTTAGGTATTTCTGTGTAAATAAGTTTGTTTTTCTTCAAAAAATCTGTTACTTCTTTATAAAGAGACAGTTCAAAAAACCATTTTTCCTTTTCGTAAACTGTTTGTGTGCTTGGAAAAGTGGAAAGAAAAGAAGAAATTTGTTTGTTTGAAGGAGAAACTTCTACCATGCCATTTGAATTGATTGACAATTTATAAGTTATTTTTTTAGAAGTAAGAATTTCTTTAGGCTGTTCTAAATTTTTTTTCTGTTCGTAAAATGGCACATTTTGCTGTGTTACTTTATTTTCTAAGGTCACTAATTTCAATGTGGAAGGTTCTTCTACTTTTAATTTTTTAGTATATAAATCAATGACTGACGGTTTTTCATTTTTCTTCATGGATTTAAAAAATAAGATTTTTTTATAAAAAAAAAATAAAAGATATTATTTATGCATGAATTACTAGAAAGAGCGAAGAAGTGTGAATTGGCAGAAGAACAGTTAAACTTGGCTTTGATAAACAATTTTGAAGAATATTTGTACCAGTTAAAACAGAATAACTTTCTATCATTCGTATATTTAAAGAATAATGTCAATTCATTAGTTTATAACCACAAAATTGAACAAATAATTTCTAACCCTAATTTTATAAACCTATTATACACTTGCAATGATTTATGTTACAGGCAATTACTAAGCTTTTATGAAAAAATAAGTATTTTTTGTGAGAATTTGTTTTTATTCTTAGATTATGAAAATGTCAAATCATTTGAATTATTGACATATTTAACAAAAAAAATGACACATAAATTTAACAATTTTACAGATTTTTATTTTGAAATTTTTAACAAGACAAATAAAATCACAGATTTCCACTTAGAAATTCTGTTAAATATTTTTTATTTTGATTTATCAGAAATTTATAAAAATAATTTATCAATTATTTTAAAAAAAATAATGCATTTATTTAAAATTAATTCTTTTGTGGTAAAAATATTTATGATAGTTTTACAGAAATATTCTGATAATTTTGATTTGAGAGAAGTGTTAAGATTTGTATTGGATAATAAAAATGAAGATGTTGAAGAATTTATGGTATTTTTAAGCAAGAAAAGTAAAAATAATTTTGATTTGTTTGCAGAATATGTTTATGAGTTTTCTTTTCCTTCAAGAGAGATTCTTAATTTATTTGACGAAAATCCATTTTTTTATACAAAATCAATGGTAGAAACAAATAACTTAAGAAGATTAGAAGTTTTATTTGAATTACAAAATGAAAAAGAGTTTATTTTAGAAATTTTAAAGAAATTAAATTTTACCAAGAATGTTGATTTAGAAAGATCTTTGCTAATTTTGACATATTTAAAATTAGATTATGATTTTACAATCCCTAAAGTAATGGATGAGTTTGTTTTATTTACAATTATTTTTTATTTTTCTAAGATTAATAAGGTATATCCATTTTATCAAAATTTTCCTAAAAATACAAAGTGTCATTTTATTTTATGCTATTACTATCAAAAATTAATTATACAAAATTTATATTTTGATTACCAATCCATTTATAAATTAGCATTACAAAATGAAAATGAATATTCTCTTAATTTATTAATAACACTTTCTCTTAAAATACCATTAAATATTTCATATTTTATTTCTAAATACAAAGAAAATAGTATTTTTAAAAAGTATTATTACGAATGTATAGGATTACAAATAAATAATTTAAATTATAAAGAAGTTCTTTCTTTGATACAAGAAGAATCAGATGAAGAATTTTATGATAAAATACTTTATTTATTGGCAATAATTAATAAGATTAGTAAAATAGAAATAGGTTATTTATTAAATGATACTTATTTGTTAAGTAAATATACTAAAAGTATTATGGCAATAGAGTTAAGTATTTTTCCTGAGAAAAAAGAAGAAATATTTTTTAAGTATAAAATTAATAATCAAGAAAGAAATGATTTATTTAAAGAGAGAGGAATAATAGAAGATTTAAGGATTTATTATGAATTTGGAATATAATATTGAATTATTTATAAATTAAATAATTAAATATTATAACATAAATGTTAAATATTGTAATTAAATTTACCCATGTTAGAAATAAACAATCATATAAATTAAATAAATAATCAACATAACATAAACTAGATATTATAACATAAATGTTAAAGATTGTAATTAAATATTATTATTAAATAAACAATAACATAAATTAAATAAACAATTAAATTAAATAATTAATTAAATATAATAACATAAATTAAATAAATAATTAATTAAATATTATTATTAAATTAAATTAAATTAAATGCATAAAATAAAATAAAAATAAAAATTAAGTATAATAAAATAAATAAAAGATTATTAAAACATAAATAATATTTTTTTAATCTTTTATTTATTTCTTACTCTTTAAAACACTTAACAAAATCCCTCAACAATTCATTGTCAGTGCTTTTAATAACCACACTGTTATCAACAATCTTACCAAAAAATACTTCATTAAGCAACAAAAAAGTAAAAGATTTTCTATCCACTACGTGTATTTGTAATTTAATTACTTCCTTAGAAATAATCTCATAATTTTCTAATTTGTTAAACATATCATTAAATAACAGAATATCACTCCTAAAAGGGTGTACCAATGCTAAATAACTAAAATTAATTGAGTAACCATAAGTGTTATTAATTTTTAGATTGAAATTTCTTAGTTTTTTTACTTCTTGTAATTTTATTTCTCCTATTTCTTTTATTAATTGATTTTGTATGTTAAATTCTAAGCAATCAATTATGAATGGCTTAGTCACACTTTGTATTTTTAAGGAAAGAATCTTTCCTATTAATTTTACTTTACCACTAAAATAAATGTTAGTGATATTTTTTATGACAAATTCATTTTCATCTGTAAAATTTAACTTACTTTTTAAATCTTCTTCTATAAAACAATAATTATCTCTTACTTCTTCTGTCTCTTTTACATGTTCATTAACCACAAATTCATCTTCTTCTTCTATTATTTTAGTCTCTGCTTCTATAAAAGGTTTAAGAAATTCTAAATTAATGTCACTTTTCTCTTCTAAAAAGATGTACTTTTCTTTTATTCCATTAATCCTTGTGTCTATTAATTCATTTATCAGTTCATAATTTTCTTCTTCTATGTCTTTTATCAAGGATTGTATTTTAAAATGTAAAATTATGTTTGATTCTGAAAAATAACTTAATTTTTTAAATAATTCTTTTTTTTCAATGATTCCTTTTCTGAATTGGTCTAATAAATCTTTGACAGATTCAAAATTAATTTTTTCTTTTGTTTCTTCTGTTATTTTTTCAGGGTCAAATATTTTAAAAAGCTCATTGCTTTCTTTAAAATACTTTTTTTCACACAAATCAAACACTTCTTCATTTTTTATTTTATTTTTTAAACAGAATTTTAAAACATCCAAAATTAATTCATTATCCTTCCTCAAATTTAAAATCTCTTTTACTGCAAAATCATTCATTTTTAAACTTAAAATTAACATTTTAATTTTTTTTAAGTAAATTTCTTCTTTTTCATAAATTACGTATTTTTTACACTCAAAATTGAGAGAATATTTTTTTATGATTTTATAAATGAATTTCAATAAAAAAAATAAATCTTCTTTTTTTAGGTACAAGAAATTTTCTAAGTTTACTAAAATTTCTTGGGCAAATGAACTGTTAATATTTAAAAGTAAATCAGAAATAAGAATGGCTGTAAGAAAATTGTAAGAAAGTAATTCTTTAGAAATAAAAATTATTTTGGAAATTTCTTGAGAGTCAAAAGATTTTTTAAAGTAAATCAATGAACTGATGCTAGCACTTAAGGCAGTGTAAAACAAATCATACTTCCTTAAATTAGAAATTTTAGTAAAAAATCTTAAAACTTCTTCTTTGCTAAGCTGATTTAACAAACTTAAAGAAGTGTTTAAGCATTGAAGAGCATAAATTTGTAATTGTAAATTATTTTCTTTGAAATAAGACAAAATTAAAATATTTAACTCATTTTTCTCAATAAAATTAATGTCTCTTTGAGAATATTCTCTTATTAAAATGAGAATATAAATTTTATTTTCTAAACTGCCAAATTCAAGTAATTTCTTGATTTTTCTGAAAAATGAATCAAAATAAGAGTTGGTTTGTAAATTTATCAGAAAAATCAATGCAGAATTCTTGATTTCTTCATCCAAGTCATTCAAATCTTTTAAAAGTGTGTTGGTGTAAATTTCATAGACACGTTCTTTTTCTTCATTTTGATCACAAAAGTGTAATAAAAAATAATTGATCAATCTTTTACTCACAATATCTCTTGTGTCTAACAATTTAAATATCTCATTCTTGTATTCTGAGACATCTTTATTTTTCTGAATAAGGCAAATCACTTTCTTTAAGCCTTGTCTTATTTTGCTAGGATATCTACTTTTTAAGTCTTTTAAGATGCCTGTTGAGGTAAGTTCCTCTTCTATGAATGAGTCTGTGTTGGTAAGAAAAGAAGATATGTCTTTTATTGCTGTGTATGCGAGTGAAAACATGTAAACAAAGATTGTTTTGATTTATAAAATGCATGAAACATGTTTTATTTTAAAAAATAAAATAAAAATAAAAATTTTTTAAATTAAATTCACACATAAAAATAAATAATTAAGAATAAAAGTTAATTTTAAATGGTGCATATTTTTAAGGAATCAAAAATTGTCTTTAATTTCTCTATGAATTCTTTTTAAAATTAAAATGATTTAATATTTTTAAAAAATATTTGAAATTAAAAAATGGTTATCTTAAAAATTATATTCTAATTTAATAATGTGAACCATCTTTTTTATTATCTACTACTAAAAATTTCAAAATAAAAACAGATATTTAATTAGTTACTTTTTCGATGTCTAAATATGGGAAATCCATACGAAGATCTTTTGCTATACCTTTTATATAAAATATTTATACCTATTCATTAAAGAAACATATAGTGAAAAATATATTTATACATAACTAAATACAGTACAAAAAACACGCCCAACGTGGGGCTCGAACCCACGACACTCAGATTAAGAGTCTGATGCTCTACCGACTGAGCTAGTCGGGCTATTGAATAGAGACAGGTATAAAATGAACTATGTATTTGTTTTCAACTTTGGTTTATGAAGTTATTGATATTATTGGTTAAATAACCTGTAATTCTTAAGTTTTGTCCTAAAGTTATTAGAAGAACAATCATTTATTAAAAAGTTTATATTTATATTTCAACTTCTATAAATAGTTTCATTCACTATTTCTTCTTTATCTGGAAGGAGCCTGAAACGTACTCTCTATAACTTTGTTTTTCTTTTTTAAAAAGATATTTTGTGTTATTTAAAAAGCAAAGTATTAAAAATCAATTCAAAATAATAAACTTTTAGATCATTTTAAACAAATTTTAAAATATTTTTTTATTTTAAGAATATTTAATTTAGGCATTTAGTAAGTTCTTATAAAAATATCAACATAATTAAAAAATTTAGATGTTTTTCTCGAGAATTCTAAACAGAAAATAAATTGAATATTTTTATAGTTAAACATTAATTTTTTATTTATTTATTTTTAAGATTGTAATTTTGTTTAATCAATAAAATTGATAATTTCTCAACTTAAACCTTAAACACGAAATTAAATACGATTGATCAATTATAATCATTTTAGTTGTAAAGGTATTGATCTTGTTTAATCACTGGGTAGCGACTTATAAAGTATGTGTTTTAAAAAATAGAGACGATAAAATTAGGTTTTATTTAATACTTCTCTTCGACTGGTCATCCCGGGATGGGTACAAAAATTTTATAATAAGCAAATAATTTAGATTATTATTTTTATTATGCCGAAGCTTATAACAGGTCTAAGTATTTTTTTCTTTTCATTTATTGTAACAAAAGAATCAAGAATATAAGTTTTATTTTTTTAAGCTTGTTACATAAAACATTTAACAAAAAATACTTTCGATTGAGTATTAATAACCCCAATTTTTAAATAATATTTTATATTTATCATAGATCTAACATATTTTAAAAAATAAAAAATAAATTAAAAAAAAACAAATCAAAAAAATTTTTACTTTAAGATCAAGATGACAAAAAGAAACAAGAGCAAGCACTTAATCTTAAAACATTTTTATAATGTAGGAGGTTATGATATTTATTTTAATTTATTTTTATATTGTCGCGGTCTTGCCGACGTCTTTGACCAATATTATTTTGTTTATTAAAATCTTTTCTCATAATCAGGGTTTATTTAAAAATATTTTTTTTTATAATAAGGTTTTTCTAGAAAATCCTCATTATTCCACAACAATATTTTTATTATTTAAATAATTTAAAATATTTACCCATGAATATGGAGGGTAACAAAAAATCATTAAATAAAAATAACAAGAAAACATTTTATTATAACTCAAAATGTAAGGACACGGGCAGTTTACTTGACATCTATCTTAATAACAAGTTGTCTTTACATGAACTTTACAATCTTATATCTTATCTATTATAAATTAAATTATTTATATTTAAGATAATTGTACATCTAAAAAGATAAAAATTACCATCTTTATGCAATAAAAAAAGAATAAACTCAAGTACTTTAAAATATTTATTTTTAAAACTGTTATCCTGCGAGAATCACTATTACTTCATTATATCTTTAATCTTAAACACACAATTCATATAATTGTTCAAATTTAAGTAGATTTACTATCAACAAATAAGAGATAAACTTTGATTTTTATAAAGTTTTTTTCTTTTCGGAAAAGTATTTAAAAAAATATTTAAAATAAAAGATTTTTTGAAGAAATACTGAAAATTTCTGAAACAATTTAAATATTTTTTAGCTAAGATTTTAATAAATTTTTTATACAAAAGTAAAATATATTTATTTTTAATTTACTTTATTAAATAAAAGATATAAATTTAAATATTTAATCAATAAATTAATATTTAATTTATGAATATAAAAGATCATTTTACAATAATAAAATAAAAAGAAATGCTTTTTTAAAGTAATATACTTTTTTTTTGATTATTTCTATATTAAATCTTTTTTTGACTTTTTTACATTCAAACTAAATTATTAATATATTCTTTTTAATTAATTTTTTCTTGTTTCTCTCCATGTAATCTTTCAAGAGTATTAGGCTTAATTTTTTTTTGGTATTCTGTTGTACTTCTAAAAAAGTTTAATTAATTAAGTAATTTTGTTAAAAGATTTATTATTTTTTTAGTAGAATTCTTTTACCAGTTTTTTTGTAAAATATTTATATTTTTAATTATTAAACTTGTTTATAAAAATATCTTTAAAAAATGACAATTTTTAAGATTTTAATAACAAATTATATTCAAAATTTTTGTTATTTTAATTTAACAACCTCTTATGCTATTTTAATAAACAATTTTTAAAAATTAAAAATAGAATTTTAAATTAATAATTAAATAATATTTTTTTAATTTTAATTTAAAATTTTTTATCCCTTAAAATGGCAAGGAAGAAATCCGTTCACTGCAACAATTTAAGAAAAAAATCTTATTTCTCTCGTTACCAAACTAAACTTAGAAGAAGAAGAGAAGGTAAAACAGATTACAAGCACAGAAGAGCTATGATTAAACAGGATGCTGATAAACAAGGAGTATCTAAAAACAGAATAGTTGTGCGTATCACCAACTCAAAGGTAATTTGTCAGGTGGTCAGAGCTTACTTGGATGGAGATAGAACAGTGGCTTATGCTGATTCTACTGAGTTAAAGAAATATGGGATTACTTTTGGGTTGACCAATTACTCTTCTTGCTACGCCACAGGGTTACTTTTAGCAAGAAGAATGTTGGATCAGCATAATTTAAGTGAAGAATACCCAGCCAAAGAGACTGATGGAGAATTTAATGTTGTAGAAGACAATGAATCAGGAAGAAGGTCTTTTATTTGTTACTTGGATATTGGTTTAAGAAGGTCTTCTAAAGGAGCAAGAGTCTTTGCTGCCATGAAAGGATGTTCTGATGGTGGATTAAAAGTACCACACTCTCCTTCTAAATTCTTTGGTTACTCAAATGGTGAATTAAACTCAGAAATGTTAAGAAATAGGATATTTGGTAAATCAGTGAGTGATTACATGATTCATTTGAGAGAAAATGATCCATCAAAATATAAAAAACAGTTCTCTGAGTACATAAAAATGAACATTTCACCAGAAGGCTTAGAAGAAATCTATGAAAAGGCTTTTAACGAGATCAAAAATGATTCTGCTAAGGATAAAAAAGAGAAAAAAGACTATTCTTCATTTAAGCAGTATAAAGTAAAAAGACTTACCTCTGAAGAAAGGGCTGCCAAGGCTGCTGCTAAGAAGGAAGCTTTGAAATCAGAAAATTAAATTTTAATACTTTAATTTTATAAATTTTTTTACTTAAAAGGTTTAATTATATTTTATTTTTTACATAAATAAATCAATAAAGAAAGATTCTTAGATTCTTTTTTTAAATTTAATTTTTTAAAAAAAATTAAAAAAATAATAATTTTAATGCTAAAATATTTTAGAAAAAAATATTTATTTAAATTTTAAAGGTTTAACATTTTATTGGTTTAATTTTTTATTAAATTCATGCATTTTACTATAAAAATATTTTTGTTTGCATAAAATCAAAAATATTTTTAACTAAAACAAAATAAAAAAACCCTAATGGAAAAAAAGCATAAAATTACATTTTTAGAAACTGGGCAGTGTTTGGTGACCTCAAAGAAAACCATTTGCATTGGCACTAGTTTGGTAAATGATATAAGAATCCAATTACCAACAGTGAAAGAGATCCATTTAGAGATAGATTTAGTAAAAAAGACATTGTTAGCACACGGGCCAGAAGTAAAAATCAATGGTAATTTGGTAGAACAAAGAAAAACAAAAGAGTTTAGCCTTAAAGATGAGATAAGTTTACAAGGCAAACCTTTGTTGATTGATGAGGTAAAAGTAGACGAAGAAAATGATAACATCAGTGTATACCCTGTTTATAAAGAAGCAGGCAATTCTTCTTTCTTTTTTTCTGAGATTCTTAGCTCAGATGAGTCATTAAAGTTTAGTAATCGAATAGAAGAATCAGAAAGTGAATTTGAAATAAAAAGTGACCAAAAAGTTTTACAAAAAGAAAGAGAAATTTTAAAAGATCAAATCGATAAAGCAGTAAACTTTGATAACAAAAAATTAGAAACAAAAATGGAGGTAGAAAAGAAGCCCTTGGTTGATTTAAGAGAGGCTGTGATAGAAAAAAAGATTATTGAAGATGTTTTGGCAGTAAAAGAAAAGAGAAAAGAGGTGGTTAATGAAATTAAAGAGGATATTTTGAATGAGGTTAAAGAGGATATTGTTGAGGAAGTAAAAGAGATTGTTAATGATCCACAGGTTAAGGATGAGTTAATGAAGGATATTAATAAGGAAAGTAACAGGGCAGTTGTTTCAACTGAGAAGATTAAAAGTGGACAGAAAAATCAGTCAAAAATAATTATTGATAAGAAAAAGGAAGGTAATAATTTAAAGAATGAAGAAAAAAAAGAATTTAATATTAAAGAAAAAGAGCTTGCCAGGAATGAAGACATAGGAAGATTTAAAATTAAAGAAAAAGAGCTTGCAAGAAATGAAGACATAGGAAGATTTAAGACAGAATTTAATGAATTAGCGAAAAAAGAAGATATTAAGGAATTTAAATTGGAACACAGAGATTTGGCTAGGAATGAAGATATCAAAGGATTTAAAATTAAAGAAAAAGAAGACAAAAAAGAAAAAGAACTTGCAAGAAATGAAGACATAGGAAGATTTAAAATGGAACATAAGGAATTAGCAAAAAAAGAAGACATAGGAGAATTTAAAATTAAAGAAAAAGAAGACAAAAAAGAAAAAGAACTTGCTAGGAATGAGGACATCAAAGGATTTAAAATGGAACATAAGGAATTAGCAAAAAAAGAAGACATAGGAGAATTTAAAATTAACAAAAAAGAAAAAGAGCTTGCTAGGAATGAAGATATCAAAGGATTTAAAATAGAACATAAGGAATTAGCAAAAAATGAGGACATAGGAGAATTTAAAATTAAAGAAAAAGAACTTGCTAGGAATGAAGACATAGGAGAATTTAAAATTAAAGAAAAAGAAGACAAAAAAGAAAAAGAACTTGCAAGAAATGAAGACATTAAAGGATTTAAAATGGAACATAAGGAATTAGCAAAAAAAGAAGACATAGGAGAATTTAAAAAGGAACTCAAAGAAAAGACAGTAGAGGAAAATGAAAAAAGAAATGAATTTTTGTCACAAATTGATGAGTCTTCTTTCGTAAAGGAAGGTAATATTCCCACTGATACTTTAAGCACCCATTTAGAAACAACCAATGATTTAATTGATGATTATTTAACCAATCAAAATAAAAGATTATCAGATCTACCAATAAATGAAAAAAATAAATTTAATAATTCTGATTTGGAAAAAAAAGATTCTAAAGAACTTTCTAAAACAGAATTAATTAACTCACCAAGGGTTATGATTTATAAAGAACCAATAAAAAATAATAATTTAATAAATAATAAAAAATTGGAAATTAAAATAAAAAATAAAAAATTAAAAATACCCATGGAAACTAAAGAAGTATCAGAATTATCAGAAATTAAAGTAAATGACACACCTATTCAAGAAAATGAACCAAGAGGAAATGTACATGAAGAAGAAGAAAGAAAAGATACATTAGGAAATGTTATTACTCCTGCTCAATCACAAGAAAAACATGAAGAAAAAGAAGAAAATAAAGATGAACAAACACCAAAAAGAGGAAGAGGTAGACCAAAGAAAGGTGACAACACTCCTAAGAAAGTAAAAGAAGAAAAGAAAGGGCCAAGAGGCAGACCTAGAAAACCAGAGTCTGAGAAAACCCCTAAAAAAGATGACACACCAAAAAAGAGAGGAAGACCTCCAATGACAGAGGCAGAAAAAGAAGAAGCAAAGAAGAAAAAAGTAAAGACAGCTGATGTACCTTTAACAACCACTCTTCTGGAACCAAAACAAAATATTAAAGAAGTAGAACAAAGTGAAAATAACCAATCAGAGAACAAAGAAGTAACTTCTACTGAAGTAAAGCAAGATAATTAATTAAATTCTAAGATAGTGAAAATGATGTATTTTTTTAAAAAAATCACATTTTATGACACATTAAAAAAATTAACATTTTTTTAATTTATCTTTTTTAAGAAAAAATATTAAATTTGATTTATTTCTTCTTTTAAATTAAAAAAATGTTAATTTTTTTTTAATTTGAAATTAATTAAAAAAATAAACCAATTAAATATGAACAAATTTGGAAAAAAAGTAACCCTGAATGAGAAAATATTTTACTCAACAAGAAGCCAAAGAACTAGACAGAAAATTATTAGAAGAAGGTTGTTCACTAACCACATTGATAGAAGTAGCAGGTTTTGCTGGCTTTGAAGTGGTAAATTACTTAATAGGAAAAACAAAGCAGAAAATAGGTGTTTTTATTGGCCCAGGGAATAATGGTGCTGATGGTTTGGTAATATCAAAATATTTACTCTTCTCAGGCCATAAAGTCACAATCTTTTTGAATAAAACTAATAGACTAGAAATGTTAGATATTTGTTTAAAAAACGGCGCAGAACTGGCAAAAATAGAAGATGACAGCTCATTGAATGGCACTGACGAAATCAAAGATTACGATGACATAACAAAATTTGATTTTGTGATTGACTCAATTTTTGGGTTCTCTTTTGTGAACTCAATAAACAAACCATATGACAAAATCATAGAAGCATTCAAATTACACAACAAAGTAATTTCTATTGATGTTCCGTCTGGTTATGCTTTAGATTCAGAAGAGAATGATGGAATGTTTGTGCCTTTTGCTGTGGTAGCACTTGCTGCGCCTAAGATTTGTTGTAAGAAACTTAATACTTATTTGGCGAGAGCGTTTTTGAAAGGAGGTTGGGAGAATTTTGACAGGTTTATTAAAATTGATTAAATTTTTGTATGATTTTGGTTTGTTGACTAAATTGTTAAATTAAATAAAAAATTAGATTAAAATAATTAATTTTATAAAAAATAATTAAAATAATATTTTAATTTTATTTTTGAATTTGTAAAAAGTCATATATTTTCATAAAATTAGTTATTTTAATCTAATTTTTTATTTTATTTATTATCATCAATTAAAAATTAAATTATAACAAAAGTTTTTTTAAATATTTTAGTAGAAATATTTTATTATTTTAAAAAAACAATCATAATTAAATATATTTCATTTAAAAGACATAATTTTAAGAAAAAAAATTATAAATTTATTTAATTAAAAAACTTATAATTTAATCATTGTGTACTTGCAGAGATATTATATTTTTTTATAAATTTTTTTATTTGAAAAGTTATTTCAATAAACTAAAAATCTTTTTTAATTTTACTAAAACTTTTGTAAATTAAAATATTGATTTTAATGAAATATCTTTTAATGAATAACAATTTTAAAATATTATAAATTAACAGAGAGAGTTAAGGAGGAACTCAAATCATTTATAAGAAATTTTGTATTTTTAGGATAAAAAGTTTGCCAGGATTTAAAAACTTTCTGGACCATGGTTTATGATTGGTATTTTTTAGATTGGAAGTTTCTAGAAATAATTGTTATTTTTTTAATAATTTCATCTCTACTTATGTAAAAGAAAAATAAATAAACTTTTAAAACAGTAAATTTTTATTATAAACCATTATAATGTAACTTAACTAATAGGAGTTAAGTGTAATTATAGGATTCTGACACTAGTAATTTAGGTATTTTAAACTTCAAAGTTTAAAACGCGTGAAAAAAATGCCACGTTGTTGAGAAAACAATATATATACTCGAAGCAGAAATTTGTTGTTCATTATTTTAAAATTATTTGTGTTTGGCCTTGAGGATTGGGAGCAACAATCAGGAATATTTTATTTAAATAGCTTATAAGATTATCAAAAAAATACCATCTTTGAAGAATATTGGATTCTGTTCAATAAATAAAGATATTGTTAGCAATAAAAAAATATATTTTTTCTTTCGATTAATAATCCGAATCACTTTTAGTTTATATACCTAACTAAACTGTGTACAATCTACATATAACCTTGAAGTATGAATATTTCAGGAAAAGTTCAAGACGTTTTATGAACGTTTCTAACTAAAAAGGAATAAACGTCTCTCTTTTACCTACAATTATAAATGAAAATTTTTGATTATAATTTTAAAATGTGTAGATTAAACTTTGCGGGAATCTTTTGATTAAATAATGGGGAGTTTATTACTTTAGAAATCGAGGAAAAATGTTTTATTATAGGAAATCCTGCGATTTATAAAACTGAGGTGTAATATTTGCTTTATTACTATAAAATTATTTCTTAAAATCTTTATTTCAATACACTTCTTAACTTAACAGATTAAAAAATTTATATGTTCATTAAAATTATTCATAAAAAAACGTCTTACTTTGAAATCATAAACATCTTATAAGTTGTATTAATCATGCATTAACTTTATAAAATGAAAATAACTATGCTTTTTAAAATCTTTACAACAATTTGGGAAAATTTGTTTATAAATCAGATAAAAATGAGAACTTTTTAGGTAAACAAAAATAATTTTAGGAAATATTTTTTGTTAATACAAAATTTTCTCTTCAATTTTATCCGCTTTATTTGCTTGAAAAGGTTTAAATAGAGTGGAAAAAGATATTAAATAAAAAAATCTTTCTATTTAAGTAAATCTAAAAAAATTTACAGCCTTTTTAATATTAAAAATTCATTCTTTTTCCGTGACAAATTCTGTGGCCTTTAAAATACTTTTCCATTTTGAAAATGAATTTTTAATGGATTTAGAAAAAGTGAATATGGTTCAAAAACAAAAGTCTGGCGTATTTTCTACTTTTAAATTTTCTATTATAGGAATGTGATGAAATCTTAGGTCATCCATAATTAGAACGCTCCTTGTTATGTTCTTAATCTTCATATTGAAAAAAGATCTTTCAGAAAGGCGAGAAAATTTTCTTTATTGTATGAAGAACCACCATTTTTATAAAAATAGTAAACAAATACCAACATGCAAGCACGAACTAATAAGTTTTTGATCTTAACAATCTTATTGGCTTTATCGGGCTCTTCCCCTGCTCGCTTAATCCCCTTATACGCCTCAAACATAATGAGAAACCAACCTCAACTAAAAAATAAAACTCTTCATCGGGCTACATACTTTGAAGCTTTATAAAATTCAAAGCATAGGAGTATTTTTTTTCTATATTCTAAGGGTTGTTTCTCGCAACGGAAGACATTACTATACCTTCAAGGGTAAAGTTAATTCCCTCACAAGTTCGATGAATTGAATCAGGCCTAGAAATACTCCAGTCTTTGCTTGCAAAATCTGTTTTACTTTCTTCAAGCTTTTGCTACAATCCTCTAGAAGAATCATTTTTTTTTCTTTGAAAATTTCCGAAGTTAACTCTGTAACTCTAAGCCCTCTTCTTCTCTCTTTGTTAATTAGCCCGGTTTCTTCATATTTTTTAATTATGTTGAATATTGTTGTTCTAGGTACTTTGGAGATCATTTTTTTAATGCTCCTAATGCCATTCCCAATAATATGCTACCTAATTATCAGTTCTCTTTTTTTGTTAGAAATGTTTTAATAAACCATAATTTTATTGTTATTTTTAATTTATTTGTCCAATTCGAAAAGGTAAATGACCAATTTGAAAAGAAAAATGACCAAAATAATAGGAAACCCCAATAAAAAATTCTATTTAAAATAATATTTTTTTATTTTTAACTTATAAATTTTATTATTTATTTTATGCTATGATAATAAATTTATCAAACTCAGAGAAAACCTTTTGGTTGGTAAAATTTCCTCCATTTTTAGCCGATAAAATAAACACCAGTGCAAATGAATTTCACATAGGTGACATAACAATAACCTCCACCGGTGAAACAATCTTTACTCTCTCTCAAGCATTGGCAAGTAAAGGCTTTCCCATGGAATACACCATAAACACAGTCACCAAATCAGAAAAGATTTACTTGTTAAATGATGATATTTTAGAAGGTTATTCCATCAAAGAAATATTCATAAACCCTGTCCAAGATGAAGATTACTTTAATTTTATAGCAAATAGAAGTAAAACAATTTATAAAGAACCAGAAATAAAAATAATAAATTATAAGAATGAAGGAAAGACTACAAAAGGATTTGGAAGCTTATCTGATGTAGAATTTATAGCAAGGAATAGGAAAAAATTGTTACAAGCAAAAAAAAGAGAGAGGTTGGATAAAACTGAAGTGATTGACATGATTTTCAGAGCATTTGAAAAGCATAAACAGTGGAGTGTCAGGGATTTAGCAGACTTTACAGGGCAGCCTTTAGCTTATATACAAGAATTACTGCCTGATGTTTGCAATGTAAACAAAAAGGATCACAAAGGGTTGTATGAACTAAAGCCAGAATTTAGAATTGACAAAGAATAAATTTATTAAAAATTTAACATTTTTAAAAATAATAAAAAAATAAAATGCATAAAATAACCCTATGTGTGAAGAAGAACAGAGAAACGCAATTTGTAAAATTTGTTTACAAACACAATCTGAAGAAGAAACATTCCCAAATTGTCATCCTTGTAAATGTGCAGGAACACTGAAATACGTGCACAGGTCATGTCTTAACAGTTGGCTGAGCAAAAAATCAATTACAAAATGTGAGTTATGCTTCTTTGAATATAAATTTAACAATGTTTACAAACCATCTATGCCAAAAGAATTAAATTCAACCACACTCTTCAAAATAATGTGCTTACAAATTTATTTTGGTGTTTTAAAACTGTCAAAAGTGCTTTTTAACATTTCTGCTTACATGTTTTCAGTTTATGCTGTCTCCTTTTTTTACTCCTTTATTTTTTTAAGAGACAGAAGTTTGCTCGTGGATTATCATTTTTTTGGAGGACCACTTCTTTCTTTGATTATTTATAGCATAAAACTATTTTTAAAAAAGATAGATAATAAGTTACAAGAATTAGAGCGTAGAGGAATAAGAGGAGTAAATACACAAGAATCTTTTTGGTATGAAGGGGAGAGGGATAATAGATCATTAGAAGGATCTTTTGGTTTGGTGAATAACATTGCTGAAGAGAATCTTAATTTTCAAGAAAGAATTAACACACAAGAAGAGAATTTTGACATTGGTCAAAATTCAGATGATGTTGAAGATTTTCTTTTTTCCAGAGAAGAATCTCCTTCTTACATGTCTTTAGATACTTCTATTGTAAGTGTTATGAATGTTTCTATTATTAATTTTTTAAGAGGAGTATTCTATCTTTTATTTTTAAAATCTTTATTTATTCTCAGTCCTTTTATAAGAAAATTGATTTTTTTATTTGGACATAATTTTAATAATTTTTTAGAGGTCAGTGAATTAACAAATTATATTTCTCATGTTTCTAGCATAACCCTTTCTATTTTAATTTTAACTTATACATTAAGAAGATTTAAATATGTTTATTACAGGTGTAAAGTAATGAGTATTTTATTTATTAATTTTATATTTAATCCTACAATCCTAGGAATATTTGTAAAATATTGTTTATTTCATTATTTAAATAAGAATTCTTCTTTGCTGTCAAATGATTTTTTTCACACCCCTTTTTTCCTGTCAATTAACACACAATTTATTATTAGTTATTTTATTGGGTTTATTTTAATACTCTCAGTTATTAAAATATTGTTATTTTTTAAGGAAATGTACAGGCCAGGAGCATTGTATTTTATTATTAATGCTGAGACAAGGGATCCTATTGAAGAAATAATGTTAAGTAAGTTTCATTCTTTGATTATTAATTATTTAGTAGGCCTTCCTTGTATAATTATCATGGTTAATTTAGTATTTTTAATGCATTCTTATACTTTAATAGGCATTAAATTTCAAATACAATCAATTGAGAAATTAATACTTTATTTTATGATTGCTCAAAAAATGATTGGTCAGATTAATCTGTTAAATATTTACTTAAAAAAACAATTTAAAATTCTTACATTTTTAATTTGTAAATATTTTGGTTGTTTAGATTATTTTTATGGCATTAAAGATAGAATATTTAAAAAAAATGAATTAAAAATACTTCCTAACAGGTCAGAAATATTTAACATAAATTCTATTAAGGAGAATTATAAAAAATCCTTTAATGATGAAGAGTATGACAAATTTTACGTAAATAGAATTATAGGAGGAAGTACTTTCGCCATTTTTAGAATACCTTCTTTCTTTAAGGTAAGATATTTTTTGATTCATTTTACTTTATTTTTTATTTTACAATTACAAATTCATTTAATATTAAAGGTAACCATTAACCTTACAAAAGCAATACAATATTTCTTTAAGGATAATATTTTTACAGAAAAGGCCATTCCTTTTGATTTATGCTTTTCATTTTGTTTGTATTATGTGTTATTTTTAACTAATTTTTTACTTGGCTTTTTTGTAAGAAATGTATTTAATTATGCATTTAATAATTTAGGAAAATTTTTAGTGTCTTTTTCTTTTAGGTATTTTATTTGGCCATTTTTAATACTTAATTTTATTTTATATTCTTTCCATAAAACAAACAATCATAAAACTTTTATAGTTTATCCTATCACAAAATATTATTTTTACATTACTTCACTTTTAAATTGTGTTTATGATTTAATTTCTCTTATTTTTTACAATCCTACTAACATTATAACAGGGTTAGAATTATTTAAAAGATTAATTTTCATAACAATAATACCTACAAGCATGGTACTATGTTCATTATTTTATGAAAATATGGTTACAGTTAAGAATGTTGAGTTTAGTATTGAAGGATTTCTTGTAAAAAATTTATTTCTTTATTTATGTATATTAGGATTGGTTCTCTTTTTTGTATTTTTGTTTGCCAAAAGGTTTCTTAAATTTATTGTTAATTGGAGAGAAGAATTTTATTTGGAGAGGAGAGAGTTGCTTAATTATGAAGGTGTAGAAGAAAATTAAATTGTTATTAAATACATTAATTTTAATATTTTAATTTAATTTTTAAAATATTTTAAAATATAAAAAATAAAAATATTAAAAAATTTTAAATATAAAAAATAAAAAGCTTTATTTATTTAAAAAAGTCAAATAAATAAATTTACAAGCAAATGAACATAAAAGAAAAAATAGAAAAATTAAAATCATCAAAAAAATTCACTAAACCATCACTAAGCAAATACGGCACAGGAACATTCCTCTCAATAGACTCTCCTAAATCATTAATCCAAGAAATAGAAGAAATATATTATTTATTTGATAAAGAACTAAAAACCCAAAATATTTCAAATCAACCAATCAAATCTTCTAATAAAAAAGAATTAGAAAATGAGCTTAGTTTATTAAATTTAATAATAAAAATAATTAAATTAATTTTAATTTTAGAAGAAGAGAACAAAAAAGAAAGCATAAGTGAATATAAAAAATTATGTAAGAATATAGTAGAATTGACTAGGTATGACTCATTTAACAAGGTATTTGTTAATGTTTGGTTTCATAGTTTGTATTTGGAATCTAATTTGGTTTATAATATTATAGAAAATAAAAGGAGTGTTGATGATAAATGTTTAGGTTATTTTTTGAGAGAGTATAAACATTTTGGGGAGGTTGTTAAGAAGAATAAGAGTGTTAAGCTTGTAAGGTTGGATGAATTAGAGAATGAATTAATTAAAGAAAAATAAAATAAAATATTATTAAAATTTAAAATAAATTAAAATAATTAAAATTTAAAATAAATCAGAATAAAATAAATTAAAATAAAATAAAATTATAAAATAAAATTATAAAATAAATTATAAATTAGAATTATAAAATAAATTATAAATTAGAATTATAAAATAAATCAGAATAAAATAAATTATAAAATAAAATAAAATAAATAAATTAAAATAAAATAAATAAATTAAAATAAATTAAAATAAAAAATTAGAATTAAAATAAAAAATTAAAATTATAAAATATTATTATTTTTAATATTTTTATTAAAGCCACTTCTCAATGTGTGATAAATTTTCTACAATAAAATCATCCAATGCTTTTAAAAATACACTCTTTTCATAAATTTTACTTCCTTTCTCTTCTTTCTTTTCATTATTATCCTGTTTAATCTTAATAGATGACAATAAACCATCTATTTCTTTGATAAAATCCCATCTCTTATTTATTGAAATATCCCAGCTTGGCTTAAGACTCAAAAATCCATCCTTAAATTTACAATTATCAATGCTATTAAGTGCACTTAAAGCACTCCTTGTATCATCAAATTCAATGTATTTTTGAAATGCTTTAAAATCTTTTATAACCCTAATCGTACCAAATGGCTCAAACAAAGATAAAAGATCTTCTTCTTGTAATGGTTCACTCAAATCTCTTCCCATAACTAAAAGAGTGCCTTGGTTCTTAGAACTATCACATTTATCAGGTGTCCTAGGTATTTCGTATTTACTAATTGTGTATAAAACAGTTTTACCCTGCTGTACAAAATGATCATAAATCTTTTCACTCGTTTTTATGTCATAAAAGATGACAAATAGCACTGAGTAAGTGTCTTCATTAAGAGTGTATATTTCAAATACATCACTCATATCACTTATGAATTGTTTAATGGTGTTTTGTTCTTCTTTAGAGGATATGTCTGAGATGCATATTGTTCTGGTAGATGATATTTTTAAGTCTTCGTCTCTTTTTAATCTTTTTATGGATTGTGACATGAAATAAAACAGAAATTGAATATTTTTATTTTTAATATTTTTTAAATTATTTTTTAAAATAAATTTATATTTTTTAAAATAATTTTATAAAATATTAATTTTATATTTTTATTTTTAGAATACTTTTTAATTAATTTTTTAAATTAATTTTATATTTTTTAAATTGATTTTATAAAATATTAAAATATTCAATTGCTTTTACAATTTAATCACTTTCTGAGTCATCACCACTCCCTTCAATCGTAGAAAGAATTTCATTACTAAGATAAGTAAAAACATTCAAAAACTCAATGGTATCTTCATATACCACCTTCATAGAATTGTACAGCTCAGTAAGCTCAGTCTTAAAGCTATTTTCATAGAAAGAGAGTGTATCTTCAATATTCCCTTTACCCCTGGAAAATTCATATTGGTAAGCTTCTTTTGTGGCAGGTAAAATTAAATGTTCTAATTCTAAATAGACATCCTCTGATGGGGTACAACAATAAGCATTGAGAAGTAAAAGAAAAGTTTTAAGTAAATTCATGCTTTTTTATAAAATTTTCTGTTTAAATACTTTTTTTTTGATCATTTAAATTTATTTGATTACTTAATTTGATTAAAAAATAAAGTAATCAAATAAATTTAAATGAGAGAAAGATTTTTATAATTAAATAAGAATATTTACTTGTAATCTTAACAAATGATTAATTTTTTATAAAATCAACTTAAAATATATTTTTTAAAAATAATTATTTTAATAAATTAATGATATTTTTAAGAATTTATATTCATAAATTGATTTTATAAAAAAAAATTATTTATTTTATATCTCAGAGTGAATGAATAAAATAAAATGAAGACTATACCTTAAAGAAAGAAATTTAAAATTATAATTATGTCTTACCCTTGAGGTCCAGTGTTCTGTTACTAATAAAATTTATATCAAGAGATTTGTTTTATTTAATATTTTTCTTTCTTGTAGGGTTTGAACTATGGGCTAAAAACAAATTATATTTAAATGAATTTTTTTAGAAAAATCAAATTATAATGTAAGATTATTATTAATTTTAAAATTTTATTCATTCACTTTGAGATATAAAATAAATAATTTTTTAAAATTTAATTTAAATAATATTTAGTTTTGTTTATGACCTTAATATATTTAAAAATTAAGTAAAAAGTATAAATAAAATAGGAAAGAACTATTTATGATGTTTATGAGAAAGATAAATATTTGAATTATTTGTGTTGTGTGAAGTTATTTATCTGAAATATTTTATGATAAATCATAAATTAGTTAATAAGATATTTTGAATTTAAATATTAACTAAGCAATATACCTGTGTTTAGTTTGAATAAACAACTATTAGGGTGGATATTCAAAGTTTGCTGCATAATTGATTTAATTATATATATAAATTAGTAAAATTATTTATATTCCATCTAACCCTTTTTTTGTTATTCAATTTACATATCTTTATTAAACAATAATATCACCTGAGTATTCTTTTATTTTTGTGATTAAATCTAACACTTAAAGTTGTTTAATATTATCTATCCATGGAAATTTACTCTTGTGCCATAAGATAACACTTTGAGAATAAAATAATTTATTAATTTTATTTTCTTTCTTTTGTGTAAATTCAATTTTTAGAGGATCTTAGTGAAATACTTTATATAGTCAATTGTTCCAGAAAAAAAATCTAATTTAATAATTTAGAATGTATATTACTTATGATAAATTTAAACAAAAAAATAATTATAATGCTTTGTGTGGTAATTCACATCTACGAGATGTCCCTTAAGGTGATTTAGGTAAAGAGATTTTACCTTAAGGACTTTTACACTTGTTTTATAATTTTTAAAAGAATAATAACCCATAATTTAATTAATATTTTCCTTTAAATAGTTTTAATTGGCGGGACAATTTCCCTCCTAATATATAATGTAATTTATTACATTACTTTGTATTTCTTTGTTATCTAAGGGTAAGAAATTCATATAAAGATCTTTTGCTATACTTTCTATATAAAATGTTTAGGGTTATTCATTAAAGAAACATAAGGTAGTGCTTTTTATTTATAAACAAATGCTTAAATCAATTTTGTATGTGTAGAAACTTTAAGCAAGTATACTATTACTTAATAGTATATCGTTAATACAGGTATCTCTTACTCTGTCTATTGAAGTATTAATGTCTTCCTTGCTCTTTAAATCATCAAAATATAAAAGATATATTTGTTTACTTCTTTTATTCATCTTCACTGCTGATTCTCATATGGAAGAAAGTAAATTTATTTTGAGTTTGTTTTTTAAGAAGAATAAACTTTTACAATTTTTCTCTGAACTACTTTGCTACATTATGATTTATTTATAACTTAAATATTAAAATTTTATTTTCAGTGTCTTTTAAAAGATTTAATTTTATAATACTTTTAAATGGAAAAGATTTAAATATTTAAGTTATAAATAAAATCATAATGTAGTAAAGTATCATCTTTTTAAAGTAAAAAAAGATATTTTTTTACTTTAAAAAGATGATTTAAGTATTTAAAAATATAATATTTCATTTAATAAGCAATTAATTAAATTCAAGTAGATTATTAATTTATTCAACCTGATTCCTTGTAAGAATAGTCATATCAACCTCAAGTATAGCAATCACTGCAGAAAAAGCAGCCCTGATGATATTTCTTTTTACTTCTACTGGCTCAAAAACACATTTACTTCTCATATCACTAATCATTTTTTCATTGTCAACACCAAAAGTATATTCATCAAAATGATGTTTTTTCCTTAAAAGTTGGATTGTTGCTATCGCATCAATGCCAAAATTTTGTGCTAAAATAAAAGGAATTATCTCAAATGCTTGAGCTATACAAGTATAAACTAAGAAAGCTTTGCTTCTACAATCATTTCCTGCCTTTCTTACCATTGAACTTAATTGCATTTCAACTGAACCTCCTCCACAAAGCACTTCTTTATTTTTTAATACGTTTTTTACTACCATGATTGAATCATTCAAACTTCTTTCTAATTCATCTAAGACTGTGTTGCAAGGGCCTCTTAAAATAATTGTTGTTGCTTTTTTAGACGAAGATTTTAGAAAATTGAATCGGGTTTTACCAACCTGAATCTCTTCAAATAAATCACATTCACCTACTTTTAAGTAGGACGCATTACTTGTGATTGGTGCATTCGCAAAGACCGACACTCTTTTTAAATCTAAGTCATCTACTCTTCCTGAGCAAAATATGCCATGTTTAGCAAAGTATTGGGTGGCGTAATCTCCAATTGGCAATTTACTTAAAACCACCTTTGCGCCCGACCTGATTATTTCATCCAATTTGTCATTGATTAATTTCCATTCTGCGTTAACAAAGTGGTCATACTCTTCCACCGAATAAATTTTCAATTCTGCATTTTCTTTCTCTGCTTTCCATTCTAATTCAATGTTTAAACAAGCTATTTTTGGGTTAATTAGTTTTTTAGGTTGTTGTTCGTACCCTGCGTAAGTAAAACATTTCTCAAAAGCTATTCCTTCAACCAACTCACTTTCTTTAATATTTCCTCCTGGCACTTTCTTTATTCCTAATAAGCTTAAATCCTCAATTTCTTTAATCCCATTTACTACCATTTTACCAAAGTGTTCTTTGTGGTACTTTAAAATTTTAGAATTTAAAGCTGTTTCAGCCACTTTGTAAAGAAAATTTTCATGGTATTCCAATTTTAAGTCATTTAACTTGTTAAGACACATTTCTTTTATGTTATGAAGAGTGCCAATGATTTCTTTGATTGGAAAATCATCTTTTATCAAAGATTTAAGTTTTTGTAAAAATTCAGAGGCAAGTAAAACAACACTGGTAGTTCCGTCTCCAATGGTTTTGTCTTGGTTAAAAGAAATCGATGCTAAGATTCTCACTGAAGGATGTTCAAAATTCTTTCTTTTCAAAATAGTTGCTCCGTCATTAGTTATAAGAATATTGTTCTTTGAGACAAACATTTTGTCAGAACCGTAAGGCCCTAGTGTAGATGCTAAATACTCTGCTACTTCTTTCCATGCATCTATGTTGGAAAGTAACTGTGGTTTTCCTTCTCTTGTGTCTGTAATTTGTTCTGCTTGGATCATTAGGGGTTAAAATAAACCTAATTTAAAAAAAATTATTTATTTTTTAACCCATAAAATGAGCATAAAAACAAAACTTTTTTTTATTTTTGTTTTGTTGTGCATAAAATCAAATAACTTGTTTCCTTTGAAAGAATACTATTTGCATGACTATAAATTTGTAGAGACAAGCTACAGAAATAAATATTTGCTTGGAGAGTGTCCTTCCTTCTACGAAATTTTTACTTATTTTCTGCCCATGAAGAATGGGATTTTTACTTTCTTTGATATTATCAATGGGATTTACTTAAGAGATCTTAATTTTATAATTATATCTCTTCTACTTCCTTCCACATTCACCAGTATAGAAATATTTGTTATGCTTTGTAAAAGTGCAACACTAATTTCTTTGCTAAGTTATGTCAATCCTTTTTACATAATTTTAGAAAATAATTTTGATTTAATGCCATTAATTTTTAATTTTGACTACTTTTATAAAAATAGCCATTTTGTAAACTTAAACAATAATTGGTTTAGTAATTTAAATATGTTTGACCAGTACAATGAGTTTATTTACAAAGTAATTTGGCTTAATTATTTATATATTTCTAAATTTATGTCATATAAAATTTTGCTTATTTTTTTGTTCAAGCCTTCTGATCTGAGATTTCTTCTTTTTTTGGTTTATTTTTACAAATTGGAGATGAAATTTTTTTACTTTTTATGTGGTATTATTTATTTATTCTTGGTGAATAGTGTTTTTAAAAATGGTATTGTTAACCTTAATTTTGTAAATTGGTGCTGTTTGGTTTGTGGGATTGTTGTTTGTGTTGAGATGTTTCTTAAAACTAAGAAAATGTAAAAAAATATTATTTTTATAGAAAAACAAATATTGAATAAAATTAAAAAAATAATTTAATTTAATTTAAAAAAATATTTTTTTTAATTAATAAATAAAAAATGAAACAATAATTGTTTTAATTAATTTATTTTTTAAAAATTGTTTTAAATCCTAAAAATTTGTTTGTTAAACATTTGTTTAAATTTATAAAACTCTGAAAATAAAAAAAAAACATGCAAGAAGTAAAAGAACAAGAAAAAACAATTGAACCAACAATCCCATTTTCTCTTTACTGCATAGAATGCTCTTTTAGAGTAGCAAATAAAGCTTACGAGTCTTGTTTAGTAGTCAATCCTTACGTCTTATCATTCTCTACTGATGAAGAGTGTGCAAACGTAGTCAGGGTTTATGAGTTGTATAAATCTAAATACTGCTCATGTGAGATAAAAGACAATGCTTGTATCAATTGTGGTGGCATAGTTGGGTACACTGTTCTTCAGCCATGCGATTCTTGTTTAGAAAGTCAGAACAATGGAAATTTTATTATATTTTATGCTAATGCAGTAAAATTAGGACCATTTGATTTGAATTCATGCATTAATGAGATTAGCACAGAGGAATATTTAGCTGATAGATAAATAAAAAGTAAAATAATCATTTTAATCAAAAAATAATTTATATTTTATGAATACTTTATTATTTTTCTTTGTTTTATAAATTAATTTTTTATTGAATTTATTTTTATTTTAAATTAATTGATTTAAAAAATTAATTGATTTAAAAAAAATAAATGATTTGGTTAAAATTCATTCAGAATATTTTTAAATAATTTTCAATTTAAAAAATACAATAATTTATGAAACAATTTAATTTTTTCAATTAACTAAATTTCTATATAAAATTAAGCAATCAAATAATATAATTATTTATATAATCAATTATTTAAAATACTTTTTTCTCTTCGAAAGAGTAACATTTTAATTTCTTTTAAATTAAAAATATTTTATTAAATTAAATAAGAATCTTACACCTGTAATGTAAAATATTTTAAAATTGCGTGTTTTTGAAAATTATAAGTGTTATTTAAGCACATTATTTATTATATTGTATTAATGAGATAAATAGAGGTACTTTGTTTTATTATCAAATATTATTTATTTTTCTTCTATTTTATCATAATAATTAATTATTCATTTTTACACTTTACTTTTAAATTACATTTATTTTTAAAGTAAAATATTACACTTCAATTATAAAGAATATTAAAAAAAGTTTTTTAGTTTTTTTAAAATAATTAAGAAAAATTAATGTTCAGTTGTTTAAAAAAATAATTTATAACTTTTTATTATTTAATCATCAATAAATAATTAAAAATATTACTGATCTTAATAAAATTTAAAAAATTTGATTAAATTTAAAGATTTATTTAAAAATACTTCAAAATTAAAAAAGTTTTTTATTTCTGAACTATAATAATGGTAAATTTAATAAAATAATATTTTAAATGGGAAAAATTGGGTTGTTAACAAAATTAAGAAATAAAAAAAAATAAGTTGATATTCTATTTTGTTAAATAAAAAAGGATCTTACTAATTTAATTATAATAAAAATAAAGGTTAGTGAATAAATCACCCTTATTTTATTATAATTAAATTAGGTAATAATACATTAAATTAAAGAAATTTTAAAACATAAATTTATAGTTGTGGAATAATAAGGATTTTCTAGAGAACCCCTATTATGAAAAATATTTTTAAATAATCCTTGATTATGAGATAAGATTTTAATAACAAAATAATAATGGTCAAAGACGTCAGAAAGAAATTGACATTATATTTAAATAAATATACCTTAAAAAATTAAACGTTAGAAAATCACATGGAATACGCTTGAAGGACTGGTAAATGAGCTGGCAGAGTTAAAAACAAGATGATAGAGACACATAATTCAATAAAATGCATATGAATTAGGTAAAACTACCAATTTTATAAAATAATAAACACGACTACACTGCTCTTATGAGAATATATTTTATTTTGCCGAATTAACTTATTAAGTAAAAATAATAAGCTTCTAGAAAAATGTAAATTAATTCCCTTTCTTGTTTCTTGTCTTAAAAATACAATACTGAAAATTTAAAATTATAATATTATCAGACCTTTTGACACTAAAAGATATTTGGAATTCAAAAACACAAACAATAAGTGAGATTTTTTAAGAGTATAGACATAAATAAAATTTATACCATCTTAAAAAAATATAAAAAACAATTTAACGAAAAAAAGATGCTCTAAGTAAGAAGAAATATAAATTTATTGCAATATTTTAGATTTTAAGTCTTTAGAAAATGCACTCAATGCAATTTCTTTACAGTTTAATCACTTGAGGTTAGTTTTCATTAGTAATTTATCAAAAAAAATTAGTGATAAAAAATGAAATAAAATCTTATTTCTTTAAACCATTTCTAGAAGAAGTATTAATAAAATAAAAACCTAATTTTAAAGGAGTTTGCAAGCTTTTCTGATTTAAAGAATTTCTTTGAAAAATTTTTATAGAATTGAAAATAACCAAAATAATTGAAGTTGTTTTATTTGCATTCTTAGTTTAATATTAAAATTATATACACGTATATTTATATTGTAAAAGCCAAAATGTATTAAGGTTATTGAATAAATATATTATGTTCTAAGAGAGAAAGATGTAGGGAAAGAAGTTCAATTTTAGTTTAAAAAGCAATTAATAAATTTTTATTTAATATTTGATATTTAATTTTTAATCTAAATGTGATTTTGTGTATAATTACTGAATTAAAGTTATAAAATGAAAATTTATATTTTTTTACTTAATTACAGGTATTTTTACCTAATTTAGGGCGGAAAAATTAAACTCTGACCGAATATAATTAACAGGAAAAAAATTCTAATAATATTGTATTGATAATAAAAAATTAATTTTCTTATCTTTATTGAAAACTAATTTATTATCACCCATAGAAACTAATGAACCAAAATCTATTTTATTTTTTTACTTATGTTATTTGCTTAAATAGATCTATACTTATGCTTTTGTATTTAAAAAATATTCCGAGTAATACTTTCATAGAGGGGAAATCCGAACTGATGAAATGGATTAACACAAAATTTTGTTATGATAAAGCTTCTAGTGATGCTAAAATTTTAGAGGCCTTTAGAACCTTTTTATATAATAGCAGAAATTATGAAATCGCCATCGTAGACACATGTAAAAAATATCACAAATACAAATTTGATATGATTAGCTGTGTGGCAGCAAAAATACTTCTGGAGTATCACTGTATCTATTTTTTTGAAGCAAATATGATATTTAACAAGATTACCAAAACAAAAACCAGTATATATAAAACTATAAACGAATCAAAAGTAAAAATAAAAGAACAAAATTATCAAAAATTTGTTAGAATACTCGCAGAAGAATATTTATTTATACCAAGCACTCTTTTTACAGAACTTAATCTAGTAAATAAGACTTCTACAGAAAAGTTTATTTATGATTTTAACATGCATTATAGAAAAACAGAGGGTTATTTGGCTCTTAAGTACGATAATTTACATTCAAACTTAATTAATAAAAAAATCAAAATATATAATAAACTAAGCAATTTAATATTTGAGCTATTTAAATGTAATGATTTTAAACTTTTAAGAAAACTATTGCCAGAGATTATATATTTTAAAAATATATTTGAGTTCATTTCAAAAGTAAACCTTAAAATGAGAAAACTATATTTTATTTTTATGTTCACGCTCACCAAATTTAAACTGATAAATTTGTTATTATTTGAAAAAGAAGATGATTTTGTTACACAACAATTCTTACCAATATACAAAATAAAAATTTTAAGAATGTTACAATTTTCTTTACGATGTCATCAATATTATTTGTATGTAACCTTGTTTCAAAATAAATCTAGAACTCTAGATAATATAGGTACATTGGCATATTTATCATATATTTGTTTAGTAAATGGGTATCAAGATATAAACAATGCAAATCGAAAAGCCGAACTATCAATGGAAAATATTCAAAGCAGGTTAGAAATTATTTAGGTTGTTATAAATAAAGCGGATTTGTTTTCTTTTGATATTATTTTATATTTCATAGACAACTTTGCTAATTAATTACAAATATTTTAAAAAAAAATTACAATTTCATTTTTTTCAAAAATATTTTATGATTTTTGTATTTTGAATGAACTTAAAAAAATTTTTATATCTTTAATCATAACTGCGTATTATTTACTTAAGAAACATATTTTGTAGTAGAATTTTAACTTTAGTAAACCAATTTTGTATTATTTATGTAACTATTTATTAATTAATATTATATGCCTATAAACTCAAACAAACATTTTCTGACTTAACTTAAAACCAATCAGAATGCGTCAAAACTTAGACAACTTAAATAAGAGATTTTTTGTATAAAAATAATTAATTTTATCTTTTTGTATTTGTCTGAATAACTATATAAGTTTAGCGTAGCCTCTTATTGCTCTTTTGTTAGTTTTTCTAAAAGAATAAATATTGTTTGAAATATCAATAATCCATTTTAAATAAAACTTAAATATGTTTAAAAGTAAATTGTGATATAATGAAAAGCAACGTCCTATTTTCTTCCAAATATGGAAATGATGACCACTTCTATACTCAACTTCTATTAGAAAATTATCTTTATAATTTAACAAACTTATTTAATTCAATGGTGCTTTCTCTTTCTCAAAAAGTAATGCCAAGTTATATCTTTTGTATATAACTTGATTTTCATTGCAACTTCTCCATACGCTAAATCATATAAATAAATGTTTTTGTGATTATTTGTGCATAGCACGTCTTCATTTAGATACTTAAAATAGACACACTTCATCTATTTATTTTTATTATTAAAGTTTTTTATATTGAGAGACATCATTTATCCAGAATTGTCATTTAATTATTTTTAAAAATATCAATTTCTTTGTTTTCTAAATTAAATATTAACAATTATTGATCGTTCCCAAATGGAAACTTTTCTTTACAAACTGTATTTATAAGTTTCGAAAGATCATTATAATATAGCGTACATCTTTTAATGCATTACATTATTTTTTAAATTTCAGAATTATTAATTTCTCAACAATGCCAAAGTGTGAGTAGAAATAGGTATTATTATTACTCATTTTGATAGAATCAAGGAAAATAGTCATAAATAATGTTAAGTGACACAGGAAAATAATATCTTTTTTAAATTTTTAAGTGTTTAATAATTTATTATACTATGCTGTTCAAATTATCTATTATAATATTCACAACTTGACTCTAATTTAATTGAAGTTATAAACTAAACTCGTGAAGATATCTTGTAAACAATAAAATCTGCGTGATAAGTCAATTAAATTATCAAAAAATATATTTATAACTACTAAAAACATCCTTTAAGATTTTTCTATGCTTTTTAAATATTTATAACAAAAAATCCAAGTATTTAACAATTTAAATTATTTATTTTTAAAATACAATTCTTTAAAACTTCAAATGAAATTTAATAATCAACTCTATCACTTTTTTAGATTTGAAAAAAATTTCATGTTTATAGGAGGATATTTATAGTATTGTTTTAACCTCAGATCCACTTTTTGGCAACATAAATGTTTACTGCATTTTTCTAAAAGAAACTAATAATAATTGCAAGAATTAATATTTTAAGATGAATTAAAAAGGTTATTTAGTTCTTTTCAAATTGGATTTTAAAAATAATACAAAAATTTTCATTATTTAAAATTTTCTTTGCACAATTTGTTTTTAATTTGCAAACAAGCTATCTCAATATTTTAAGCAAAAAAAAATACAAACAGCATACACTTTCTAGCGCTATTTTAAATTTTTTTTTAATTTTTATGGTCACGCTCATTTTCATCTTGTCTCCCCCTCTTTTACATTGACTGACTAAAATGAAAATAACTTTTTTTTGTTTACATTTGAAAATTTTTTAAAAGCACTACGATGATTTTTTTAAGTTTATCATTATTATTTAAAAAAATTTGAAGTTAAATTTAATACATATTTCTTAAATTTCTTGCGAACTATCTTTCAAATAAAATTTAATAACGAAAAAAATCTTCTAGAAAACACTACATATAGTACCAAAACTTAATAAAATTCATGTGTGTTGGTGATAATTTTTCTAGAAAAATTAAAATATTGAAAGAAAAATTAAATCACCCCTAAGATATCATGGAGCAGAGAACATTAAATAAAAAACCATTAAACAAAACCTTTTGTAAAAATATTTATTGTAATTTCATCGCAGGGCGCCGAGTCCACTACCGGGACTCCGACAATGTGTAACATGAATTAAATTTTAATTTATTAATATTATAATCAAATATTTTATATGATAAAATTTATATTCAATTTAAAAATTGAAATTCGTTTAACATCATTTTCATTTGAGATAATATGATATATATCACTAGTCTCTTGATTGATTTTGTAAAATTTTTTAAGAAACTTGTTTTAAATTAGAGGCAAGCATTTAAATTTATCAATGAACCGGATTATGAATCAAATATTTTTGCCGGGCTGAAATTTTTTTACAAAAAGCATTTAGACAAAACAATAATTAAAATACTTAAGCACTAGTTTTTTTGTATTAAAGTGCAAGTTTACTATTTATTAACAAATATCAGCAAGGCTAAATATTTATTTAATCGTGAAATCGGGAATAAAATATAGTTAAAATTATGCTATATATCTATGTTTTATATAGATATATGCAAAACCCCTTATAATACAAAAAATAAATTCTATAGTTGTTTAATATTTACATAAATATCAACATTAAAGATGTTGTTTAGATCATGAATTTTTTGAAAATTAAATTCACTTTATGACTTGAAAGTATAATTTAATCAAAAAGATCACTTATTTTTTCTAAAAAATTTAATATATTAAAATAGCAAGATAAAATAAAAATAAACACATCGATAATAATATATTTATAAAATACAATTTAATACATGATATTTGTGTTTTGCTGTGATCGGAATTAATTTAATAAGAAATATTAATAAAATTTCATAAAAAAGTAGATATTTGAAGAAAAACATAATAAATATCCTTCCTTCTTCTTCTTATCATAAAATAAACGACCAAACCAACTAATTTAAATTTTAAAGAGATTCTTAAAATTTTTTAAAAATAAGCGGCCATTCTATAGAGGCACGCGATATGTAAAAGCGTTAATTTTTGTTTTTTAGAGAAATAGAATTTTCGATTTTTAATACTAGAATTCTTTTTTCTGAGCACATGATGGATTGTAAGAATTAGATAAACTTTTGATCTAGTTTTAAAAATGAGCATAAATTTTTATGATTTCTTTACACATTTTATAATAAACCTTTACATTCGCACTAACACCAAATATGTAAATATTTTAATTGTCTATATTTTTAGATGAAATGGAATAATATTAATTTGTATGCTTATTATATCACTTTATCATACGAAACAATAAAGATAATTTATTTAAGAACATTGTAGGAATTCATTAAATAAAGATTACACTAAAATATTTAAAAAGTTAGAACGCTATTTGCTTTCTATATAGGAATACTTATATTGTCATAATACTAATTTTTATCCACCTTAAGTTTTTCATAAAGAATAAAAATCTTTATATAGAAAGCAAACAGTAAGTATAATATATTTTTTAAATCTCGTTTCGTTCGATCTTTAGCAAATTAAATACAAAAATTTAGGATAAAAGAAGTTAGTATGATCAAGAACCATGATATCATTAAATAAAATTACCTTGAGGAAATTGATTTAAGAAGATATAACAAATTATCCTAGATAGCGTGTTTAAATTATTAATATGTATGAACATTCATTGGATTTATATATACTTTAACTTGGTAAATTTTAAATAAAATTATTAAAAAATGATAGTTGACCAGATCAATATCTATAATAATCATATGGCCTTTCTACTCATGAGAAAAAACACCGTCTTTGTTTTGAACCAATTCATTAGTGTATACAATCATCTTATATTATAAAAGTAATAACCAATAGAATATTGTGAAATTTTTGCATAATATTATTATCTAGTTATTTCAATTGTAATTTCAAACAAATAACAACAAAACGAGTTCGCTGTCTAAAAAAATCTTCTTTTCTCCCAGACTCTAATAAATAAAATAACTAATCTACAAATTTATTTATTTATATGTTCCTATTAATGTAAATCAAAACCCGATTTTAACAATTTTAAAAGAATAATCAAATAATTCTTTGCTGTTATAATCCTGCCTGAGGGCTTCTACCTGTCCAAGCCTATATAGATTATTTTAAGTTTTCTATATACCTAAAATAATAAAAGCAATATTTTGTATCTCAGAATAGAAAATTTTAAAAATTGCTCATTAATATGATACAATTATCCAAAATTTTTTATGTTAAATTATAAAAAATAGATAAATTTGCGCATGATTTTAGTTCTCTTTGATGTTTAGTGCTATATTTATAAAACCTAATCGATTATATTCATTTATTATATTATTTTTTTTAATTTTGAGCTTCATTTCTTAATAGTATGTAACGTTTTTGATTTAAAAGTTTGTTTTTAAAATATATAAAATATACTATTATTTTAAGTAAAATCAAAGTTTTTTACTTTTTGTTTTTTATAAATAAAAAATGCATTTTTTAGAACAGGGTTGTCCTATACAGATGGATACTGACCCAGTATCAGGTTGTTAAAGTAAAAAGATTTCAAGTCAGTATTTTTTATTTATTATTTCCTTTTTTATATTCATTCGGGTTAAATTTATATTATATTTAAAAAAAATATAATGTATTAGGATACGAACCTTGGCTTCAGTGTATGTTATGACTATAACAAGTTAAAATATTTTTATATGACAACATTATTCTTACCTTTTTTAAATGTAAATATGTTTATAGAGTCTTATTCGAAAATCTGAATCAGTCACTCTAAACGGTCTTAACATATATTATTTTTATAGAATATAACATTTTTAAAATTTAATTGGCAGAAAATATTAAAATTTAGTTCGAATAAAATATTATAATATTTTATATACTTTAATTTACACCGAATCAGTTGTATGATGTTTAATTCAAATTGGTGTAAAAACTTTTATTTGATTGTTTGAAAGGACCAACATGATTAGCCCTATAGAATAGATTTTTTGAGAATATATATATTTTAAAATTTTGTGATTATTAATTTTAGCTTGATTTTTTAGAAACATATAGATTGTGCATTGCTTGAATTTGTTATAATGTGTTTTATACTCTTTCTGATTTTTTGTACACTTTAAAAAATTTTAAAATTATTCAGCGTCACAAAATATTGATTATTATGAAATTCCATAAAATTCAATTAACTTCTAATAAAAATATTTAATATTATATGGTTTAAAAACTTTCTTGTTTCTCAATCAATGTATTTATAATCAGTCATTTTTTATGACATGAATTGTTGAAAATTAATGTTTTTAGGGTTATAAACGATACTATAATTTCATTAGGCAAGTTCAATTTATCTTCTTTTAAAAATAAATTAGTTGTTTTTGAGATATACTCACAACGTAGAATATAACTAGGGGTTGGGTTCTGTAAAGAAATGTTGTATTTTTAAACATAAATTAAAAAACAAGTGTTATAGCAGTTGGATACAGACAGTATCCTTTGCTAATGAATGATTATTTCCATAATTGGAAATAATCATCATATTAAAGGAGAGATATATTGATTGGTTTTATTTTTAGGAGTAAAAAATATATAAATCCCAAATTAAATAAATGATGCCTTTTACAAATAAAACTTTATTTAATAAAAAGAAACGTCTTGGTACAAGTATATCCAACCATGAAGAGAAATCTTCATTCGATAAACAACAACTAAACGATAAGCAAGGTTCAAATATTGTAACAAAATTTGCAATTACAAAAGCTTATAACGATACCAATGGTGTTCAAAATAAAATTTTTATAAAAAATATGGATGAAAAACAAGTGAAGTTAGAATTATTTATTCTTGAAGGAACTAATGGGTTTGAGGAAAAGTCTTTGCGTGGTAAAATGACTGATGTGGTTACAAATAGTTGTATAGAATTAAAAAACTATTTTTATGAAAAGGGAATAAATGATGACCTTCCAAAGGATTGGAAGGACTTTAAAAACTTCGTTGTTGAATTTTGTACAGCACAGAACATTGAGTCTGTCAGAAAATTCAAGGAAGAGAAGTGGTCAGAGTATATATTAAGATTAAAGGAGTGGACTGAATTTAGAGGTCATTCAGAAGAAAATATTTTAAAAATGCTTAGAAAAGAATATGTTCCAAAGCATTTACAGCTTCTATTATATGCGCAGGAAGTAAATTTAAATTTTATGATTCAGAGATTGAAAGAATTCGAAGATTTTAACAAACATCCAGCAAAAAAGTTTACAAAGGAAAGAAAAGGTGAGTTTAGTACTAACTATAAAAGTAGAAGGGAAATTAAAAACACAAATATTGTGTGTTTTAATTGTAAAGAGAAAGGACATTACGCTAACAAATGTCCTAAAAAGAAATGTCAAGTAAATAACATTAATAAAATCAAGTATAGAAATCACGGAATAGAAACGAAAATGATAAAAATAAACGGAGAGAAAGTTTTAGTTACATTTGATAGTGGCTCATGTGAAAACGTAATTACCAGTAAAATGGTTAATTATTTTGGAAATTTCAAATGCTTTGCAGCAAAGGAGATTTTGACCTTGATTAATGGTGAAAAGATGATAATCAATAAAAAAGTGAATATTGATTTTGAGTATAAAAATAAAAGATACTCGGAAATGTTTTATGTTGTGGAGAACAACATTGATGCTAAAATACTATTTAGCAATGATTTATGCAAAAGATTAGAGAAAACTAAAAAAATTCCAATAGAGTGTACAATAAATACTAAATGTACCTCACCTGTTAGCTGGACACGTCCGATAAGAAATCAAAAGGACAAACAAGATTTCGAAAAATTAGTATCAGAGTTAGAAGAAAGAGAAATAATTGAAGAAAGCCATTCATCCTGGCTGAATCCCGTAGTTCTAGTCAGAAAGAAATGTGGTGGTTTACGTTTTTGCGTCGATTTCAGAAGATTAAATGATGCAGTAGATTTAGACGGGTTTGAAATGCCTAAAATATTTGAAATTATAAATACATTACGAAATAAAAGATATTTTACAAAATTAGATTTAAAAGACGGGGTTTTCCAAGTTCCCGTCAGAGAATGTGATCGTGAAAAAACTACATTTTTTACTGGAAGCAGGTTAATGCAGTTTTGCAAGATGCCTCAAGGATTTAAGAATAGTCCCGCAATATTCCAGCGGATGATGACACTTATATTAAAGGGTTTGCTAGGAAAAATATGCCTAGTGTATATAGATGATATCCTCGTCTTCGGGGAAGACAAAGAAATACACAACAAAAATCTTGAACTAGTAAAAGAAAGATTGCAAGAATATGGTATGGAAGAAAATAAAGAAAAAAGAATAGAATGTGTTGAAAACATTAGATTTTTAGGCTATAAAATAGGTTTTAATACTATAAGACCTTCTGTAGAGCGCGCAGAAGGCATTACAAATTATGAGGAACCAAAAACAAAAAAGCAATTACAACGGTTCCTAGGTTTAGTAAATTATGATAGAATATTTGTAGAAAATTTATCAGACAAATTGAGAGAGCTATACTCTTTGCTAAACAAAAATAAAAAATTTTCTTGGACATCAAAAGAAAGTGAGATTTTTAATTCAATCAAAAAAATATGGAAGGAAAAATTAGAAGTGACTATACCTGACAATAATATTCAATATGTTTTAGAGGCAGATGCTTCAAATACGGGATTAGGTGCTGTTTTAAGACAGGGAAACAAACCCATCGCTTTTATATCCCGTTTGCTCACAAAGGAAGAGAAAAATTACTCAGTTACCGAGAAAGAAGTCTTAGCCGCACTTTGGGCTATGGAAAAACTTCAATACTATTTAATAGGCAAGGAATTTGTGCTACAGACTGATCACAAAGCAATGGAAGAGCTTAAAAAGAAAAAAGAATTTGGGTCTTCTAGAATTATCAGATGGTTCGAACGTTTGGAAAAGTTTCAGTTCAAAGTTGAATATAATCCAGGAATACAGATGATACAATCAGATACATTAAGTCGCGCAACATCTTGTAACAACATAACAAAAGATGATATGGAAACTAGAATACTAAAAGTACACGAAACAAAAAACCATCGCAAAAATCTTAGAGAAGAATTGAAAAAAGAGAACATTAATATCAAAAAGTATAACTTAAATAAAATTTTAAATAAATGCATAGTATGTAAGCAGAGTGATAAAAAATCACAAAGAAGTGGATACTATATTAAGACTTCGTTTCCCGGAGAGAGGGTGACAGCTGACATGCTTGAAATTTCAAAAAAAGAAAGAATATTGGTAGTCATAGATTATTTCACAAGGAAAATATATGCAAGACTATTTAGTAGTAAAGAAGGATTTAAAGTACTGAATTTCTTAAAGGAAATTTACAAAGAATTAAAATTTAAAGTACTACAGACTGACAATGGCAAAGAATTTATGACGAAAGATTTAGATAAGTGGTTAAAAGAAAACAAAATAGAACATAAATTTAGTGTACCTTATTATCACCCGAGCAACGGCAGGGTTGAAAGAGTGAATCGAACAATTAGGGTAGCTTTAAAGAAGACAAAAGGAATGAACAAAATGAAACTGAAAAATGTAATTGAAAATTATAACAATATTCAACACAGAGCATTAGGAATAAGTCCAAATGAAGCAATGGACTCAAAAAATAAAGAATTGGTGATAAAAAATTCTGAAAAATATATTAAGGAATTTAGGAAGTATTTATCTAAGCAAGAAAAGTTTGTAGTGGGAGAAAAGATTTTAATGAAGAACGACTTAAAGAGTAAGAAAATGGATTTAGAGTACTGTGATGAAGGAACAGTAGTTGAAAACTTAGGCAAAGATAGATATAAAATCAGACTTAAAAATAATAAAGAAGTTATTAGACATGCTTCCCAGTTAAAGAGCTTAGGAAGAGGGAAGTTGGATACAGACAGTATCCTTTGCTAATGAATGATTATTTCCATAATTGGAAATAATCATCATATTAAAGTAGAGATATATTGATTGGTTTTATTTTTAGGAGTAAAAAATATATAAATCCAAAATTAAATAAATGATGCCTTTTACAAATAAAACTTTATTTAATAAAAAGAAACGTCTTGGTACAAGTATATCCAACCATAGCTAAGTTTAAATCTGTTTTAAAAAAATTAGACAACAAACACTCTAATTTTAATGTATCAAATTGATTTTGGTAAAAAATAAATATTAATATTTGGCAATAATTAATGTTATGAAAATGATTTTTATTTAATCATGTATATTTAAAATAGAGTCATGGATCTTTTGATGATATTATAATTTTAATATTTATCAAAGCATAAGATTTGTTATTTTTGCAAATAAGAATATTTATTTAAAATAAGTTTGTCTTTTCTATTCTTAAAAAACATGGTTGTATTATTGGAGTTCAAAATAGTAAAATAAATCAATAAATATAAAATATAATGACTTCATACAATATAATGATATTTTCTGAGATATCTAAATTTGTATGTATTTAATTAAAGTTTTCTAAAACTTAAGGAAGGATTTATATTATTGATTTTAGTATAAATATTTCTTATATTCAAGATTTAATCATTTTTCATACCTTTTCATTAATTTATACTTTGTATAATTGTATGAAAATAAAAATTTTAAAGTAAAAAATATTACTTACAAAAATTATGCAGATATAAAAATACTAGAACTTCATCTTTTGGAGGTTTAATGAACATAAATAATTTATTAAAAAAGAACAAGTAATTCTACTTTTAAATACTATGTTAAGGTTTATATTTTAGGATATGTTATTATAGATTAAGTTGAAAAAAACAAATTTTATTTAGAAGTATATTATAAAATCATAATATTCGTTGTATTTGAAATGTATTTCTGATAGATAAAACATTTACCTTGCCAACAAAATCCATTTTCAAGGTTAAAAATCTATACACCATTATGAACTAAAAAAATAAAGTAATAAAAATTGATAAACTGTGTTTTTTAAAAAAACTAAAAATTTTGATCTTACTAATTTAAATTATATTGTTGAGTTGAAAGTGTAATCTAGTAACTTTGGATATATGAAAAACTTTAAAAATATTTTTATAAATAGATATAGTTAAAATAGTTTTAAAATACGAACCCCTTATAATTATATGAATATAATTATGAATTGTAATTTTATAATATTTGTCAGTATATAAACTTCATTATATTTAAAAGCTAAAAAAACACTGTAAATTATATTAAAAAAATTGACGGATCAAATTCATATGATATATATTTGAATTAATTTTATATTAAGCACACTATAATTTATAAAGTGTTTTGCCTAAGATACAATTAATATAGAAACAAATATCAAAATAAGCTTTAAATATTCACTTTTTATCAATTATTAAAACACTTTTAATATAAATTAGAAAATATTTTTGTTTAATTGTGCTAAATTCAGAATAAAACCAAAATGTATGAAAAAATATAATTTTTGATGAAACAGTATAAAATTTATAAAAATCTTAACAGTTTTTAAATAACTGAAAAGTATTATGAATTATTTAAGATATTCTATATATTTGCGGTATATTAAATTTTTGCTCAAAATTACAAATTCTCATGTTTACGCAATAAATTAGCTTCAAAATCTTTTAAATTCTATTTTAAAATAAGAATGTTTCTTAATTCGACTTTTATTCAAAAATCTAATTGTAATAAAAAAATCTATATAGAAAGATCAATGTAGTTTATAAAATCAAACTACATCAAAATTTAAATATAAAAAATTTTAAAAATTAGATGTTTACATTTCGATTATTTATAAATAGTTGTAACTATCATTTTTACAATGTTGTTTATTTTCTTCTTATTTAATCATTCAATGTACAGAGGTTTAGATTATTTATCTTCATTGTGATAATTAGTTAGATAACTTTAACCAAAAATCTTATAGAAGAACTTTTATATGATTTTTTTGGTTTGCTTTCATACTTTCTAAGGTTTCTTTTATCAACTTTAACAAATTAAAATATTATTTATTTGTTTAAGTATTTATTGAATCAGTATATGTTAGAAGTAATGAAAGTTACGTTGTTACTTAATGCAATGAAACATAAAAAATAATCTAAAAGAATCGTTATTTCTTAGATTATTCTATCTACTATATCATTATTAAAACAATTAATTTCTATGTACTCATGTTTATATAAAAATTATAGGATATAAGCTCAATTAGTGATGCATTTATACAGAGGTAAAAAATGGTTTTAAATACTAAAAAATCTACATTATTAAAATAACATTAAAGGATATCCTAAAAGGATTAAACACTAAGAACAAAAATTTATATAAAATGTTTTATAAAAAATGTAAGAAACGCAAAGATTAATGAATATATTTTAACAAATAGTAGCAAACAAGATTGAAAATTTAACACTTAGTTATTTCCTAATGATTTTTTTAAATATTTTTATATTTATTAATTTTTTAAAATTTAATGACATTATTTACAAATTAAACTAATTGATTTAAATTTATATTAATTAAACCCCCCCAAAATTAGACCCTAACAAACCGTTTTTTTATATATTGTGTTCATAAATCATTGGCTTCTTCTAAATTATAATTTGATGTTTAATTCAAAAAATTATTTTAATTTTAATGGTTCTCATTAATTTGATTTCCAGTCTTATAGTAAATTTAATTGATCTTTTTAAGAAATAAATGAAAAATTTTAAACGAAATCGATATATAAAAGACATGAAAAAAAATCCGTATTAAAAATTTTTATAGAGTTTACAATATGAAAATTGAAATTAAAAACAATTTATTTAAGAGTGTCTTTAGGTAGTAGAATTAAGTATCTTAATTGTTTTCATAAATTAACCTTTTAAAATTCGCTTATAAGGACGATTTTCTTATTAAAACTAGATTCTCGGAATAGTTCATTGTTGTAAGTCCCTCGGAAAAAATTTTGTAGTAAAACAATTTAGAAATAACAGGGGGAAAGATGTTCCTTTAGGGTGATGTCAAAAAAACCAGTGAAAACAACTACTTTAAACGAGGGTATGAGAATTCATCATTGGAAAAGAGCAGCTATCGAGCAAATTTAAAACAAGTATGGACCATATCAGATCTATCATGAGCTATGATTTTACTATCTCAACTATTTGTTCGTCTCTAGAGTATAGATTTTGCAACCTATACTCTGCATAAATACTTTAAATATTATATATATTTGTTCTGGTTTTGTTGATGTGTGTTTTCGTTCAAGTGTATATAGAAAGTGATTGCCTAGGGTATTTTAAAAATTTTTAATTTATATTTCTATTTTGATCTAATTTGACTAATTTGGAAATTAAAATTTACTAAAACTTTTACTAAAAACCACAAAGTCTCAATACTCTAACATTTTAAAACAAAAGTAGTCAAATTTCTTATACATAGAATTTAGTTTTTATATATGAATATGTACACTTTTTAACATAATATTAGAAAATGTTAAGAAAAATTTTAGAAATTTTAATCAAATTAAAAATTTTATTATAAGTTAATTTTTTGATTATTGAAAATTTTCTAAGATCAACATTTTTATATTTTTTTCATCACATTTATTTTATTTTTTTAATTTTTAAATTTTTTTTCTAATCATGATTGAAATTTCAATCTCTTGATTATAATTTAAATATTTAATTAGTTAGAAAAATTATATTTGATTTGAATAATAAGATTAAATAGCCTTGCTTGGTAATGCAAGGTGAAATGGGTGGTAGATCGCATCCAAGACTAAATATAACAGAACACCGATAGCGAAGAAGTACTGCGAAGGAAAGAAGCAAGGTCTTTACGGACCACTAAGTAGTGAAATTACCAACACGGAAGGCAATTTATTGCACCCGTCTTGAAACACGGACCAAGGAGTGCACTGATACAGCAAACAGAAGGTTTTTAGAACTAGATGTGTAACGAAGGTTTATATAGTTGTATTAGTGCGACCCGATAGATAAAAGATAATTTGATAAAAGATAATTTATTCAAAGATAACTGTCAAAGACAGCAGATAAGCAGCTTTGGGCTACCTTCAAACTACCCGTTCTGGGAAGATAAACACCATCCCCAGGGCTTCCTTTAGGCGGGGTCGTTACTCCCGACAACATCCTAATTGGCTGAAAAGATTCTGAGTAAAATCCAAGGGAAACCTTTTCCTTTGCAGGAATAGGAGTAAAAACCTGGAACTCAGTGCAAAAACAGGTTAACAGAATTATGGGCTTGCAAAGTAGTTAGTATATCAGAGGTTATATATTACAACAATGGTAAGCAATCAACACGTGATTATCCTTATCCATGTGAATTATAACATGATCTTCCAGTGAAATAAGCAGCTCTCAGTGAACAAGTAGACAACATGTGTCATTCCATTGTTGCACTTTGAGTTACTTACTCCACTGGGAATTAGTGAAGTTCATGAGATTGGTGTGATTGAATGGTAGTAGATGTGCGTAAGAGTTTGTGGTTCTGTTATAATTTGTGTTATTTGGTTTTGAATTGTGGGATTTCTTTGGTATTAGTCTGCCTTTCAAATTTCTATATTTTTTTTTGTTTTATTTTCATTTAAAATTCTTTTTTTAAGAGCTTTTCTGTTACTTGTAATTTAGTTATGGTGGATGTATTTTATTTCACCTCATATGTGTTTTAGAGGTTTATTAAATTTGATATTAGTACATTCATTAGGAGTAGAGTTTTCACTATATTTTTATTTTTTATGTTTTGGTTAGATTAAAGTAAAGTGTCATGCTTAAAGGTGTAATATTATTGTTTGTTTTATTTGTTAAAAATAGATGCTGGTTGAGATAAAGAGATATGGTAAATTTGTTGTAGGTTATTGGCTATAAAATTCCTTTGTTTATGTTGTTATTGTTTTTTGATTAGCACTGTGATATATCTTGTGAATAGATGGATGTGAGAGTAGAGTGGTTGCTTGCAAAGTATAAGGAGGGGAGGAGGCTTCTGTGCGAGGTAGTGAAGTCCCCAATAGTAGCAAAATGTGATTAGGGGGTTAAGAACGAGTGTCTGATACCTTATTATCAAACTCACAAGTATTTCTTAATAATTTCTTATTTGAATTATTTTTATTTATATGCACACTTAGTGGGCAGATACTAGTAAGTAGTGTTTGCGAAGAGGGATGAACCTATTGAACAGATAAGAAGCCTAAGGGGAGCGCAGTGAAACCAATAAAGAAGTAGTTGAATCTAGACAGTGGGGCGGTGGCCATAGAAGTTGGAATCCGCTAAGAAACGTGTTACAACGTACCTACCGAATTCAACTGTTCTGAAAATGGATGGTGCTAGAGCTTTCTTTCGATTCTGTTCCTACTTTTTTTTTTAAGTAGAGTAGGAAGGCATGTATTGTGCGTAGAAGGATGCGAGTGATTGTATGTGGAGCATAATGCAGAGCAGATCTTGGTGGTAGTAGCAATAATTCAGTTAATGAACACTGGAGAGGATAAGGGTTCCTCTTATAAGAGGGTTAAGCGATACCTAAGAGAGCTTTGAAAGGCGATCGAAAGGAGGCAAGATTAATATTTCTTGGTTAATAAGTGTGTTGGTGACAACTTTATTTGATGTATGCAGAGGCTTATATGAGACTAGACTTTCCGTGTCTAGGTAAGACTGAGTGTGAAATGACAGTTACTGAAAGACTTTGACACTTTCAAATTATTCAAATATAGTAATTATGTTTTCTTAGGTAAGATTCTGCGATGAAAGTACATTGAAAATATAGATATCGTACCTAGACCGAAGCAGGTATCCAAGGTTAATAACCTCTAGTGTATAGGATAATGTAAGTAAGGGAATTCGGCAAAATAGATTTGTAACTTAGGAATAAGGATTGGCTCTTTAGTGAACTGTAACTATTCTGGGAATCTGACTGTTTAGTAAAAACATAGCTTTGTGATTTTGACACAAAGTGAATTCTGCCCAGTGCTCGTATTGTGAAGCTCTCGAAAGGGAATTACGCACGGGTTAACGGCGGAAGTAACTATGACTTTCTTAAGGTAGCCAAATGCCTCGTCATCTAATTAGTGACGCGCATGAATGGATCAACGAGATTCCCACTGTCCCTACTTACTATCTAGTGAAACCACAGCCAAGGGAACGGGCTTGGAAACAACAGCGGGGAAAGAAGACCCTATTGAGCTTGACTCTAATGTGAGGATGGTAAAACATTGTTACGGTGTAGATAGGTGGGTTTTAGTGAAAGACCACTGCGTAATATATGGGTTATCTAATTGTTCAGATTGGGAGTTTGGCTGGGGCGGCACATCTACTAGAAGACAACGTAGATGTCCAAAGGTAAGCACAGCAAGGAGGGAAACCCTGCGTTGGGCACAAGGGCAATAGCTTGCCTGAGTTATGTTATAGAACATAATAACGAGAAATCGGGGCCTAGAGATCCTTTTTAATTCTAATTGTTTAGAGATAGAGGTATTTGAAAAGTTACCATAGGGATAACTGGTTTGTTGCGTATAAGCGTCCATAGCGACTACGCAGTTTGATTCTTCGATGTCGGCTCTTCCTATCATTGCGAAGCAGGATTCGCAAAGTGTTGGATTGTTCACCCATTGTAAGGGAACGTGAGCTGGGTTTAGACCGTCGTGAGACAGGTTAGTTTTACCCTACTGTTATATTTCTTTTAGAGTAGTGGTTACAAGTACGAGAGGAACGTATTCACGTGACCACTGGTTTAGCGTTTATCTGGCAAGGTAGGATGCAAAGCTACGTCATAATTGTTAATGGCTGAAGGCCTCTAAGGCAGAAACAAAACTTTAATAAAGATGGGTAATGAAAGACGATCATGATAGATATATGTAACTGTAAGCACACGAGCATTAGCGAGGTGTTAAGGGTGGATGTATCTGTTGCTGTTTGATTGCAAGTATTGTGATTGACGGGTAGTCATAACTAAACTATGTATTTTGAGGATGTATGTCCTCATACATATTATTTCTTTGTATTTAAAACATGTACAATTGAAATATTTTGAAAGAGAGGGAGTATTGATATAAGAGGTATTAAAGAGAAAATAAGAAAACTATAACACTACAATAAAGAAGGAATTATAAAGGATTCTGTCAGATTAGATCTTGTGAAAACCTCTTTTATGTGATTGTATTGATTAAAAACCTCTTTTATGTGATTGTATTGATTAAAGAGAGAGTTGAAATGGAGTATAGACATAAGAAGTATTAAAGAGAAAATAAGAAAAATATCCCAGTTAGAAGAACAAATAATTATAAAGGATTCTGTCTTCTTATATCTTGTGAAAACCTCTTTTATGTGATTGTATTGATTAAAGAGAGAGTTGAAATGGAGTATAGACATAAGAAGTATTAAAGAGAAAATAAGAAAAATATCCCAGTTAGAAGAACAAATAATTATAAAGGATTCTGTCTTCTTATATCTTGTGAAAACCTCTTTTATGTGATTGTATTGATTAAAGAGAGAGTTGAAATGGAGTATAGACATAAGAAGTATTAAAGAGAAAATAAGAAAAATATCCCAGTTAGAAGAACAAATAATTATAAAGGATTCTGTCTTCTTATATCTTGTGAAAACCTCTTTTATGTGATTGTTATTAGAACATTAAAGAGAGAGTTGAAATGGAGTATAGACATAAGAAGTATTAAAGAGAAAATAAGAAAAATATCCCAGTTAGAAGAACAAATAATTATAAAGGATTCTGTCTTCTTATATCTTGTGAAAACCTCTTTTATATAATTGCATTGAAGACATGAGTGAAGAGTAAGTGTAATAGAGACATAAGAAGAATTAAACAGAAAATAAGAAAACTATAACACTACAATAAAGAAGGAATTATAAAGGATTCTGTCTTCTTAGAACTTGTAAAAACCTCTTCTTGTATGTGATTGCATTAAAGACATGACAGAAGAGAAAGTGGAGAATTGACATAAGAAGTATTAAACAGAAAATAAGAAAAATATAACACTATGTTAAAAGAAGAATTATAAACAATTCTGTCAGATTAGATCTTCTAAAAGACAATACTTTTATATGATTGCATTGAAGACATGAGTGAAGAGTAAATGTAATAGAGACATAAGAGGTATTAAACAAAAAATGAGAAAAATATAACAGTTAAAAGAACAAATAATTACAAACAATCCTGTCTTCTTAGAACTTGTAAAAACCTCTACTATGTATGTGTTCTTAGATCATGAAATAAGAGAAGATGGAGTATTGACACAAGAAGTATTAAACAAAAAATCATAAAGATATAATACAATATGGTTTAAAATATTATAAACAATTCTGTCTTCTTAGATCTTGTAAAAACCTTTTTAATATAATTGAATTAAAGACTTGTAAGGAGAAAAAATGTAATATTGACGTAAAGATATTAAGTAAAAAATAAGAAACATGTATATTATAATAATCCTATCAAGTACAAACAAATTCGTCAAATCATAAGAATTTTTATAATATATCATAAAATGTAAAAAAGAAAAAAATTAATTAAGACAAGAAAATATAATATATTCTAAGTAAAACTTAATATAAATAAGTTTATTACTATATAATATTATTATCTAAATAACGAAGAACTTCCATCTCCAACTGGTCTCGGGGACCAGTCTGGAGATGATTGAGTCACAAATGTTTATAACATTTATAATATTGATATAAAATATAACAAAGAACCTACATCTCCAACTGGTCTCGGGGACCAGTCTGGAGATGATTAAATCACAACAATTATAACATTTATAATATTAATATAAAATATAACAAAGAACCTACATCTCTAACTGGTCATGGCGACCAGTCTGGAGATAATTAAATCACAACAATTATAACATTTATAATATTAATATAAAATATAACATAGAACCTACATCTCTAACTGGTCATGGCGACCAGTCTGGAGATGATTGAGTCACAACAATTATAACATTTATAATATTAATATAAAATATAACATAGAACCTACATCTCCACCTGGTCACGGCGACCAGTCTGGAGATCATTGAGTCACAAATGTTTATAATATTTTAAATATTAATATAAAATATAACAAAGAACCTACATCTCTAACTGGTCATGGCGACCAGTCTGGAGATAATTTGAATCCACAAAAACCCAAAAGATATTTTAATATTAATATAAAATATAACAAAGAACCTACATCTCAACTGGTCTCGGGGACCAGTCTGGAGATGATTGATCACAACATTATATAATATTAAATTATAACATTTATAATATTCACAACAAATATAAAATATAACATAGAACCTACATCTCTAACTGGTCATGGCGACCAGTCTGGAGATGATTGAGTCACAACAATTATAACATTTATAATATTAATATAAAATATAACATAGAACCTACATCTCCAACTGGTCACGGCGACCAGTCTGGAGATGATTGAATCACAACAATTATAACATTTATAATATTGATATAAAATATAACAAAGAACCTACATCTCCAACTGGTCTCGGGGACCAGTCTGGAGATGATTGAGTCACAAATATTTATAACATTTATAATATTATTATCTAAATAACGAAGAACTTCCATCTCCAACTGGTCTCGGGGACCAGTCTGGAGATGATTGAGTCACAAATGTTTATAACATTTATAATATTGATATAAAATATAACAAAGAACCTACATCTCCAACTGGTCTCGGGGACCAGTCTGGAGATGATTGAATCACAACAATTATAACATTTATAATATTAATATAAAATATAACATAGAACCTACATCTCCAACTGGTCACGGCGACCAGTCTGGAGATGATTGAATCACAACAATTATAACATTTATAATATTAATATAAAATATAACATAGAACCTACATCTCCAACTGGTCTCGGGGACCAGTCTGGAGATGATTGAGTCACAAATATTTATAACATTTATAATATTAATATAAAATATAACATAGAACCTACATCTCCAACTGGTCACGGCGACCAGTCTGGAGATGATTGAATCACAACAATTATAACATTTATAATATTGATATAAAATATAACAAAGAACCTACATCTCCAACTGGTCTCGGGGACCAGTCTGGAGATGATTGAGTCACAAATATTTATAACATTTATAATATTAATATAAAATATAACATAGAACCTACATCTCCAACTGGTCTCGGGGACCAGTCTGGAGATGATTGAATCACAACAATTATAACATTTATAATATTAATATAAAATATAACATAGAACCTACATCTCCAACTGGTCACGGCGACCAGTCTGGAGATGATTGAATCACAACAATTATAACATTTATAATATTAATATAAAATATAACATAGAACCTACATCTCCAACTGGTCACGGCGACCAGTCTGGAGATGATTGAATCACAACAATTATAACATTTATAATATTGATATAAAATATAACAAAGAACCTACATCTCCAACTGGTCTCGGGGACCAGTCTGGAGATGATTGAGTCACAAATATTTATAACATTTATAATATTAATATAAAATATAACATAGAACCTACATCTCCACCTGGTCACGGCGACCAGTCTGGAGATCATTGAGTCACAAATGTTTATAATATTTTAAATATTGATATAAAATATAACAAAGAACTTCCATCTCCAACTGGTCTCGGGGACCAGTCTGGAGATGATTGAGTCACAAATGTTTATAATATTTTAAATATTGATATAAAATATAACATAGAACCTACATCTCCAACTGGTCACGGCGACCAGTCTGGAGATGATTGAGTCACAAATATTTATAACATTTATAATATTGATATAAAATATAACAAAGAACCTACATCTCCAACTGGTCTCGGGGACCAGTCTGGAGATGATTAAATCACAACAATTATAACATTTATAATATTAATATAAAATATAACATAGAACCTACATCTCCAACTGGTCACGGCGACCAGTCTGGAGATGATTGAGTCACAAATGTTTATAACATTTTTATTTTTAATATGAATCTAACATAGAACCTACATCTCCAACTGGTCACGGCGACCAGTCTGGAGATGATTGAGTCACAAATGTTTATAACATTTTTATTTTTAATATGAATCTAACATAGAACCTACATCTCCAACTGGTCACGGCGACCAGTCTGGAGATGATTGAATCACAAATATTTATAATGTTTATATTAATGATAACAAAATAGAATAAAACCTTAACAGTGCTTAACTCGAGCCTGGCCCGGGTTAAGACTATCTCGAGCCTGGCCCGGGTTAAGACTATCTCGAACCTGACCCGGAACCGAAACTATCTCGAACCTGGCATGAATCTATCTCGAACCTGACCGGAACCGAAACTATCTCGAGCCTGACCGGAACCGAAACTATCTCGAACCTGGCCTGAATCTATCTCGAACCTGGCCCGAAACTATTTTGAACCTGACCGGAACCGAAACTAACCCGGAACTGGCCCAGAATTATCTTGAACCTGGCCTGGGACTGGAACTAACCCGGACCTGGCCTGAAACTAACCGGAACCTATCTCGAACCTGACCGGAATCTATCTCAAACCTGACCGGAATCTATCTCAAACCTGACCGGAATCTATCTCGAAACTGGCCCGGAACCAAAACTATCTCGAGCCAGACCCGAACCTAAAATCATCTTAGACCTGGCCTGAGTCTGAAACTATCTCGAACCTGGCCCGAGTCCATCTCAAACCTGACTTGAATCTATCTCGAGCCTGGCCTAAATGCATCATGAGCCTGGCTTAAATGCATCTTAAGCCTGACCTGAATCTAAAATCATTTCGGACCAGACCAGAATATATTTTGAAACTGGCCCGGAACTGGAATCTATCTCATACCTGACCAGAATCTATCTCAAACCTTGCTTATATCGGGTAAAACCAGTATCTCAACCCTGATCTAAAACTATCTCGAACCCGACCTGAATCTATCTCGAACCTGGCCTAGATCAGGTCAATTAATCTCAATCAGGACTAGATCAAAGATCAAAACTAAACTTGAATCTGGATTAAAACTCGAGCCTAGCTTAAATTAATAAACTTAAGTTTAGAATGAAATCTTAGCTCAAGGTTAGAATGATAAAGACCAAATCTAACAACTCAATCATATCTCATGTTGAAAGAAACTGGGATGATTTTAATTATGTTTTTATAACTCTAAAAAATCAATTTTAAACCTAATTTATATATTTAATATAAAATTAACATAGAAATTATTAAATCTCCAACTATCACGGCGACCAGTCTTTAATTGGAGATCTACTATCTTAAATCTGTGATTTAAAATGTTTATAACATATTTATTTTTAACTGATCTAAATAAAACCTAATCTAACTGGTCAAAAACCAGTCTTAAAAAATTTTAAATCAAAAATGATAAACATTTTTATTTTTAAAATCAAATAAAACATTTTAAGAACTATCAAATAAAACTACATCTAATCACGGCGAAAATTAAATGATTAAATTAAAATTAAAATTAATATTAATATTAATTAAAAAATATTAAATTAAATTAAATATTAAAATATTAAATATTAAATTAATCTATTATAAAATATTAAATAAAAAATTAAATATTAAATATTAAATTAAATTAAAAAATTAAATAAAAATATTAAATTTAAAAATATTAAATTAAAAAATAAATATTAAATAATATTAAATTTAAATTTAAACAATTTTTAAACTTATAAACAAAATATTAATATTAAAAACTGTCTCTAAAAAATCTTCTATCACCACAATAAACAACTGTATGCAAAAAGAATCATACATTTATTATCCATGGCACAAAACAGAATCAAATTAAATAAAATCTAAAAAAGAACATAAACCCGACACAAAAAAATTCTAAAACTGATCCGACCTCTATCGGCACATTAAATTTTAAATTAGATAAATTATAATATAAAATATATAACAAATATCTAAAATAATATAATCTAAAGATATTAAACTGACCTTCTGTTAAAATAAAATTATAAATTTATTAATAAAAATATCTCATGACTAAATTTTCTAAAATCTACAAATGAAACAAATATTGAATAATATTTTTTAGACCTGTTTATTAAATTAATATTAAATTGATTTAAAAATTAATGACCAAATTTTTATTTTTTAATATAAAACCTGAAATCTACTTTAATCTTTTATCAATCATCAAAAAAAACATAAAAGATCAGGCGATTAAAAAATCTTTTAAATTAAAAAAAAAAATTTAAATAATAAAATAAAATTAAAATTTAAGTAAATAAAAATATTAAAATTTTTAATTAACATTTATATTAAAAAAATATTAATATTTTTTTAAAATTATTATTTTTAACAAATTTAAAATTTATTTAAAAAATTAAAAATTTTTATTAGAGTTAATGCTAGGTCCAAGACTAGGATGTAAACATATCTTTGATTGATTATATTTTTAATCTATTTCTTGATTTTTACAGATTTTTAATATGTTTTTTACTTAATAAAATTTTCTAATCAAAAAATACCTTTAAAAACTTTTAAATCAAAAAATGCATTTTAAAACTTTTCAATCAAAAAATACATTTTAGAATTTTCTGATCAAATAAATACGTTTTACAATTTTCTAATCAAAAATTAAATATTAAAATTAAATATTAAAATTAAATATTAAATATTAATTAAAAAATATTAAATTAAATTAAATATTAAAATATTAAATATTAAATTAAATTAAAAATATTAAATATTAAATTAAATATTAAATATTAAATTAAATTAAAAATATTAAATAAAAATATTAAATTTAAAAATATTAAATTAAAAAATAAATATTAAAATATTAAATTTCAAATTTAAACAATTTTTATTAAAATTTTCTTAATAAAACAAAAATTTATTAAAAATTGTCTTAAAAACTTCTTTCTGCACCACATTCTCTGCTTTTGTGTGGTGCAGAAAGAAGTTTTCTTATTAATTTTGCCATTTTATGGCACAAAAACAGAAATTCAAATTTAAAGGCACTCTGCCCAAAAACAACACAGAAACACACAAAAAAGCACACAAAAACCTTCTTAATACTGATTTTCGCCCGTTTTCCAGCTCCTCTGCCAGAAAACGGGTCCATTTGAAATTTAAAAATTAAGGGTAAAAATAAATAAAAATATATAAATTATAAAATAAGTATAAAATCAGTATAAAATAAGTATAAAAATGTATAAAATCAAACTAAAGTAGATTTCTTCTGTCTAAAAAATATTATTTAATTTATTTTTATTAATTAATTAAAGAATTTAAAGAAATTTTTAATAATCTATTCTATGAGAACAGATTAGAAACAAACATTGTTAGTACAAATACTTTGTTTATTCACCATTTTGTTGTATTAATAATTAGAAATTTTTAAAAGTATTTTTATTGAATTTAAATTGTAACTTTCTTGTGGTGTGAGTATTTTCAAAAATCAGAACAGAACATTCTTACTTTCTGTTAAGAAATAGTGAAACACCTGATTTGAGTAATTCTAAACAACTTTGGGAAGAATCTTTTGAGTCAAAAAATTTCTAAAATTTCAACCATTTACCGAGAGTTTATTAGTAGTTTACTAATTTTTTAGAAATTTTGATCAAAATCCATTTTTGTAACTTTTCATTCTCACGTTCATAAATGAAAGTTGAATATCAAAAACAACGTATCTTTTAAATATAAAACACACATGTTAAATAACCTAAAATCCAAAATGACCTCAAATTTAAGTAAACTGAAAATCACCTCTAAAAATGGATTTTAAAAGATATGAAACAGAAACATTTATACATAAAATGTAAATAATTTAATTTTAATCAACACTAAATGATCTTTTTTATTGATTAAAATAAGGTTTAGACCCTCTTTTATTAATTAAAATGAGGTTTAAAAATTCTAATAAAAAATTATAAAAATTAAAATTTATTTAAAATGAGATTCAAAATCTCTTTAATGAGTTTTAAAACATCTTAAATGATGTTTAAAACCTCTTATTTATGTTAATAAAGGTCTAATTTAAGTTTTAAAGAAAAAAAATTTCAAAATTTAAACTTTATTTAAAAATTCTGGCCAAGTGGGCCCAAACAGCACTTCCTTCTACACTCACACACGCCCCAGCACCAGTTTTCTCTTCTTCTGCCCGTTTCTCATCTCTTCTGGTGAGAAACGGGCCTTCTTCCTACTATTTTTGGGGATAAATTAAAATTAAAATAAAAATAATTTTTTTTTCAAATTTTTAAAAAACCTTCTTGGAAAGCAGTTTCATATGTAAAAAATCATAAGAAATCTAAAACTGAAATTATTTTTATGTTTTGATGAGTTTTTGTAAAAATTTTCCTTTTTTTTGAAAAAATGAAATTTTTTTTAATTCAATATTAAATTAATTAATTATTTTTTATTTAATTATTTAATTATTAATTATTTAATTAATTATTAATTATTTTATTTAATTATTTAATTATTAATTTCTATTTAATATTTATTTAATTTAATTATTTAATTATTTATTTAATTTAATTATATATAAATTAGTTAAGAAAAATGAATTTAAAGTCACTCCACCAAAAATGAGTATTTTTTGAAAATTCGATGTCTTAAAATTGTGTAATTCTACTATTTATGGTGTCAAATTTCATCTATTTTTTGACCTAAAATTTATTCTTCGAAAAATAAAATAAAAATTGACCAATCAGAATTATTGCCTTTAGTATTAAAGACCGGCCGTAGACCAAATCAACCAATCAGAATTATTGGCTTTAGTATTAAAAACCCAGCCGTAGATTAACAAATGGCTTTAGTATTAAGGACTCCTATATAAACTCAGCCGTAGATCAAACTGACCAATCAGAATTATTGGCTTTAGTATTAAAAACTCGGCCGTAGATTAACAAATGGCTTTAGTATTAGAGACTCCTATATAAACTCAGCCGTAGCTTAAATCAACCAATCAGAATTATTGGCTTTAGTATTAAAAACCCAGCCGTAGATTAACAAATGGCTTTAGTATTAAGGACTCCTATATAAACTCAGCCGTAGATCAAACTGACCAATCAGAATTATTGGCTTTAGTATTAAAGACCGGCCGTAGATTAACAAATGGCTTTAGTATTAATGACTCCTATATAAACTCAGCCGTAGCTTAAATCAACCAATCAGAATTATTGCCTTTAGTATTAAAGACCGGCCGTAGACCAAATCAACCAATCAGAATTATTGGCTTTAGTATTAAAAACCCAGCCGTAGATTAACAAATGGCTTTAGTATTAAGGACTCCTATATAAACTCAGCCGTAGATCAAACTGACCAATCAGAATTATTGGCTTTAGTATTAAAAACTCGGCCGTAGATTAACAAATGGCTTTAGTATTAGAGACTCCTATATAAACTCAGCCGTAGCTTAAATCAACCAATCAGAATTATTGGCTTTAGTATTAAAAACCCAGCCGTAGATTAACAAATGGCTTTAGTATTAAGGACTCCTATATAAACTCAGCCGTAGATCAAACTGACCAATCAGAATTATTGGCTTTAGTATTAAAGACCGGCCGTAGATTAACAAATGGCTTTAGTATTAGAGACTCCTATATAAACTCAGCCGTAGCTTAAATCAACCAATCAGAATTATTGGCTTTAGTATTAAAAACCCAGCCGTAGATTAACAAATGGCTTTAGTATTAAGGACTCCTATATAAACTCAGCCGTAGATCAAACTGACCAATCAGAATTATTGGCTTTAGTATTAAAGACCGGCCGTAGATTAACAAATGGCTTTAGTATTAATGACTCCTATATAAACTCAGCCGTAGCTTAAATCAACCAATCAGAATTATTGCCTTTAGTATTAAAGACCGGCCGTAGACCAAATCAACCAATCAGAATTATTGGCTTTAGTATTAAAAACCCAGCCGTAGATTAACAAATGGCTTTAGTATTAAGGACTCCTATATAAACTCAGCCGTAGATCAAACTGACCAATCAGAATTATTGGCTTTAGTATTAAAGACCGGCCGTAGATTAACAAATGGCTTTAGTATTAATGACTCCTATATAAACTCAGCCGTAGCTTAAATCAACCAATCAGAATTATTGCCTTTAGTATTAAAGACCGGCCGTAGACCAAATCAACCAATCAGAATTATTGGCTTTAGTATTAAAAACCCAGCCGTAGATTAACAAATGGCTTTAGTATTAAGGACTCCTATATAAACTCAGCCGTAGATCAAACTGACCAATCAGAATTATTGGCTTTAGTATATTAGATGCTTATATAAACTCAGCCGTAGAACAAATCAACCAATCATTAAAAGTGGCTTTAGTATTAAAAACTCGGCCGTAGATTAACAAATGGCTTTAGTATTAGAGACTCCTATATAAACTCTGCCGTAGCATAAATCAACCAATCAAAAATAATGGCTTTAGTATTAAAGACTCCTATATAAACTCAGCCGTAGCATAAATCAACCAATCAAAAATAATGGCTTTAGTATTAAAGACTCCTATATAAACCTGGCCGTAGACCAAATCAACCAATCAATATTATTGGCTTTAGTATTAAAGACCGGCCGTAGATTAATAAACTAGCCATAGTATTAAGAACTCCTATTTAAACTCAGCCGTAGACCAAATCAACCAATCAAATTATTTGGCTTTAGTATATTAGATGCTTATATAAACTCAGCCGTAGAACAAATCAACCAATCATTAAAAGTGGCTTTAGTATTAAAGATCGGCCGTAGATTAATAAACGGCTTTAGTATTAAGGACTCCTATATAAACTCAGCCGTAGATCAAACTGACCAATCAAAAATAATGGCTTTAGATTAATGATTCTTATATAAACTCAGCCGTAGCATAAAATTGTCTAATCAAAATAAATTAGAGATTCAACCGAAGATCAATTAGAAATAATAAACCCTCAATCGAAATAAAATCTCAAAATAAAAAATCTCAAAATAAAAAATCTCAAAATAAAAAATCTCAAAATAAAAAATCTCAAAATACACCCTCAATCAAATTAATCAGGTAATCAAAAAACCTAACCCTCCGCGCCGTAGTATGTGTCCGGGCCTGTAATATAGTAAAATAGATTTTAAAATCACTAAAAATACCCTGGTGTACATTAAAAAGGTCACCAAAATTTACATACTTGTAGAGAGAAGATCTCTAGAGAAATGAAATCGTGGTTTTTACGTCATGTTCGTGTTTTTTGGTGTTATTGTGTTTGTGTCGATGTCGTGTGAACGTTTTCACACTTGTTTTTCTATCTTTTTATGTTATCAACCTTTTCTTCTCGCAATTTATTGCACCCGTCTTGAAACACGGACCAAGGAGTGCACTGATACAGCAAACAGAAGGTTTTTAGAACTAGATGTGTAACGAAGGTTTATATAGTTGTATTAGTGCGACCCGATAGATAGTGAACTATGCCTGGACTAGATGAAGCCAGGGGAAACTCTGGTGGAGGTCTTAAGCCGTTCTGACGTTCAATTCGATGGCATGATCTGGGCATAGGGGCGAAAGACCAATCGAACTATCTGGTAGCTGGTTCCTTCCGAAATGTCTCTCAGGACAGCGGGTGTGTAAATAGAAGTGATACGTAGAGCAATGTTTAGGGGGTTAAGAACGAGTGTCTGATACCTTATTATCAAACTCACAAGTATTTCTTAATAATTTCTTATTTGAATTATTTTTATTTATATGCACACTTAGTGGGCGGATACTAGTAAGTAGTGTTTGCGAAGAGGGATGAACCTATTGAACAGATAAGAAGCCTAAGGGGAGCGCAGTGAAACCAATAAAGAAGTAGTTGAATCTAGACAGTGGGGCGGTGGCCATAGAAGTTGGAATCCGCTAAGAAACGTGTTACAACGTACCTACCGAATTCAACTGTTCTGAAAATGGATGGTGCTAGAGCTTTCTTTCGATTCTGTTCCTACTTTTTTTTTAAGTAGAGTAGGAAGGCATGTATTGTGCGTAGAAGGATGCGAGTGATTGTATGTGGAGCATAATGCAGAGCAGATCTTGGTGGTAGTAGCAATAATTCAGTTAATGAACACTGGAGAGGATAAGGGTTCCTCTTATAAGAGGGTTAAGCGATACCTAAGAGAGCTTTGAAAGGCGATCGAAAGGAGGCAAGATTAATATTTCTTGGTTAATAAGTGTGTTGGTGACAACTTTATTTGATGTATGCAGAGGCTTATATGAGACTAGACTTTCCGTGTCTAGGTAAGACTGAGTGTGAAATGACAGTTACTGAAAGACTTTGACACTTTCAAATTATTCAAATATAGTAATTATGTTTTCTTAGGTAAGATTCTGCGATGAAAGTACATTGAAAATATAGATATCGTACCTAGACCGAAGCAGGTATCCAAGGTTAATAACCTCTAGTGTATAGGATAATGTAAGTAAGGGAATTCGGCAAAATAGATTTGTAACTTAGGAATAAGGATTGGCTCTTTAGTGAACTGTAACTATTCTGGGAATCTGACTGTTTAGTAAAAACATAGCTTTGTGATTTTGACACAAAGTGAATTCTGCCCAGTGCTCGTATTGTGAAGCTCTCGAAAGGGAATTACGCACGGGTTAACGGCGGAAGTAACTATGACTTTCTTAAGGTAGCCAAATGCCTCGTCATCTAATTAGTGACGCGCATGAATGGATCAACGAGATTCCCACTGTCCCTACTTACTATCTAGTGAAACCACAGCCAAGGGAACGGGCTTGGAAACAACAGCGGGGAAAGAAGACCCTATTGAGCTTGACTCTAATGTGAGGATGGTAAAACATTGTTACGGTGTAGATAGGTGGGTTTTAGTGAAAGACCACTGCGTAATATATGGGTTATCTAATTGTTCAGATTGGGAGTTTGGCTGGGGCGGCACATCTACTAGAAGACAACGTAGATGTCCAAAGGTAAGCACAGCAAGGAGGGAAACCCTGCGTTGGGCACAAGGGCAATAGCTTGCCTGAGTTATGTTATAGAACATAATAACGAGAAATCGGGGCCTAGAGATCCTTTTTAATTCTAATTGTTTAGAGATAGAGGTATTTGAAAAGTTACCATAGGGATAACTGGTTTGTTGCGTATAAGCGTCCATAGCGACTACGCAGTTTGATTCTTCGATGTCGGCTCTTCCTATCATTGCGAAGCAGGATTCGCAAAGTGTTGGATTGTTCACCCATTGTAAGGGAACGTGAGCTGGGTTTAGACCGTCGTGAGACAGGTTAGTTTTACCCTACTGTTATATTTCTTTTAGAGTAGTGGTTACAAGTACGAGAGGAACGTATTCACGTGACCACTGGTTTAGCGTTTATCTGGCAAGGTAGGATGCAAAGCTACGTCATAATTGTTAATGGCTGAAGGCCTCTAAGGCAGAAACAAAACTTTAATAAAGATGGGTAATGAAAGACGATCATGATAGATATATGTAACTGTAAGCACACGAGCATTAGCGAGGTGTTAAGGGTGGATGTATCTGTTGCCAAATGACTGCAATGATTGTGATTGACGGGTAGTCATAACTAAACTATGTATTTTGAGGATGTATGTCCTCATACATATTATATCTTTGTATTTAAAACATGTACAATTGAAATATTTTGAAAGAGAGGGAGTATTGATATAAGAGGTATTAAAGAGAAAAAAAGAAAATTATAACACTACAGTAATGGATTAATTATAAAGGATTCTGTATTCTTAGATCTTGTGAAAACCTCTTTTATGTGATTGTATTGATTAAAGAGAGAGTTGAAATGGAGTATAGACATAAGAAGTATTAAAGAGAAAATAAGAAAAATATCCCAGTTAGAAGAACAAATAATTATAAAGGATTCTGTATTCTTATATCTTGTGAAAACCTCTTTTATGTGATTGTATTGATTAAAGAGAGAGTTGAAATGGAGTATAGACATAAGAAGTATTAAAGAGAAAATAAGAAAAATATCCCAGTTAGAAGAACAAATAATTATAAAGGATTCTGTCTTCTTATATCTTGTGAAAACCTCTTTTATGTGATTGTATTGATTAAAGAGAGAGTTGAAATGGAGTATAGACATAAGAAGTATTAAAGAGAAAATAAGAAAAATATCCCAGTTAGAAGAACAAATAATTATAAAGGATTCTGTCTTCTTATATCTTGTGAAAACCTCTTTTATGTGATTGTATTGATTAAAGAGAGAGTTGAAATGGAGTATAGACATAAGAAGTATTAAAGAGAAAATAAGAAAAATATCCCAGTTAGAAGAACAAATAATTATAAAGGATTCTGTCTTCTTATATCTTGTGAAAACCTCTTTTATGTGATTGTATTGATTAAAGAGAGAGTTGAAATGGAGTATAGACATAAGAAGTATTAAAGAGAAAATAAGAAAAATATCCCAGTTAGAAGAACAAATAATTATAAAGGATTCTGTCTTCTTATATCTTGTGAAAACCTCTTTTATATAATTGCATTGAAGACATGAGTGAAGAGTAAGTGTAATAGAGACATAAGAAGAATTAAACAGAAAATAAGAAAACTATAACACTACAATAAAGAATGAATTATAAACAATTCTGTGTTCTTAGAACTTGTAAAAACCACTACTATGTATGTGTTCTTAGAACATGACAGAAGAGAAGATGGAGAATTGACATAAGAAGTATTAAACGAAAAATAAGAAAGAAGTAAAATAATATGTTTTAAAAATTTATAAACAATTCTGTGTTCTTAGATCTTGAAAAAACCTCTTTTATATGATTGCATTGAAGACATGACAGAAGAGAAAATGTAATATTGATATAAGAAGCATTAAACGAAAAATAAGAAAGAAAGAATACAATATGTTTTGAATAATTATAAACAACACTGTCTTCTTAGATCTTGTAAAGACCTCTTTAATATAATTGCAGTAAAGACTTGTAAGGAGAAAAAATGAAAAAGGAATTAACAAGTATTAAATGAAAAATCAAGAAGATGTAATACAATATGTTTTAAAAAATTATAAACAATTCTGTGTTCTTAGATCTTGTAAAAACCTCTTTAATAAAATTGAATTAAAGACTTGTAAGGAGAAAAAATGTAATATTGACGTAAAGATATTAAGTAAAAAATAAGAAACATGTATATTATAATAATCCTATCAAGTACAAACAAATTCGTCAAATCATAAGAATTTTTATAATATATCATAAAATGTAAAAAAGAAAAAAATTAATTAAGACAAGAAAATATAATATATTCTAAGTAAAACTTAATATAAATAAGTTTATTACTATATAATATTATTATCTAAATAACGAAGAACTTCCATCTCCAACTGGTCTCGGGGACCAGTCTGGAGATGATTGAGTCACAAATGTTTATAACATTTATAATATTGATATAAAATATAACAAAGAACCTACATCTCCAACTGGTCTCGGGGACCAGTCTGGAGATGATTAAATCACAACAATTATAACATTTATAATATTAATATAAAATATAACAAAGAACCTACATCTCTAACTGGTCATGGCGACCAGTCTGGAGATAATTAAATCACAACAATTATAACATTTATAATATTAATATAAAATATAACATAGAACCTACATCTCTAACTGGTCATGGCGACCAGTCTGGAGATGATTGAGTCACAACAATTATAACATTTATAATATTAATATAAAATATAACATAGAACCTACATCTCCACCTGGTCACGGCGACCAGTCTGGAGATCATTGAGTCACAAATGTTTATAATATTTTAAATATTAATATAAAATATAACAAAGAACCTACATCTCTAACTGGTCATGGCGACCAGTCTGGAGATAATTAAATCACAACAATTATAACATTTATAATATTAATATAAAATATAACATAGAACCTACATCTCTAACTGGTCATGGCGACCAGTCTGGAGATGATTGAGTCACAACAATTATAACATTTATAATATTAATATAAAATATAACATAGAACCTACATCTCCAACTGGTCACGGCGACCAGTCTGGAGATGATTGAATCACAACAATTATAACATTTATAATATTGATATAAAATATAACAAAGAACCTACATCTCCAACTGGTCTCGGGGACCAGTCTGGAGATGATTGAGTCACAAATATTTATAACATTTATAATATTATTATCTAAATAACGAAGAACTTCCATCTCCAACTGGTCTCGGGGACCAGTCTGGAGATGATTGAGTCACAAATGTTTATAACATTTATAATATTGATATAAAATATAACAAAGAACCTACATCTCCAACTGGTCTCGGGGACCAGTCTGGAGATGATTGAATCACAACAATTATAACATTTATAATATTAATATAAAATATAACATAGAACCTACATCTCCAACTGGTCACGGCGACCAGTCTGGAGATGATTGAATCACAACAATTATAACATTTATAATATTAATATAAAATATAACATAGAACCTACATCTCCAACTGGTCTCGGGGACCAGTCTGGAGATGATTGAGTCACAAATATTTATAACATTTATAATATTAATATAAAATATAACATAGAACCTACATCTCCAACTGGTCACGGCGACCAGTCTGGAGATGATTGAATCACAACAATTATAACATTTATAATATTGATATAAAATATAACAAAGAACCTACATCTCCAACTGGTCTCGGGGACCAGTCTGGAGATGATTGAGTCACAAATATTTATAACATTTATAATATTAATATAAAATATAACATAGAACCTACATCTCCAACTGGTCTCGGGGACCAGTCTGGAGATGATTGAATCACAACAATTATAACATTTATAATATTAATATAAAATATAACATAGAACCTACATCTCCAACTGGTCACGGCGACCAGTCTGGAGATGATTGAATCACAACAATTATAACATTTATAATATTAATATAAAATATAACATAGAACCTACATCTCCAACTGGTCACGGCGACCAGTCTGGAGATGATTGAATCACAACAATTATAACATTTATAATATTGATATAAAATATAACAAAGAACCTACATCTCCAACTGGTCACGGCGACCAGTCTGGAGATGATTGAGTCACAAATATTTATAACATTTATAATATTAATATAAAATATAACATAGAACCTACATCTCCACCTGGTCACGGCGACCAGTCTGGAGATCATTGAGTCACAAATGTTTATAATATTTTAAATATTGATATAAAATATAACAAAGAACTTCCATCTCCAACTGGTCTCGGGGACCAGTCTGGAGATGATTGAGTCACAAATGTTTATAATATTTTAAATATTGATATAAAATATAACATAGAACCTACATCTCCAACTGGTCACGGCGACCAGTCTGGAGATGATTGAGTCACAAATATTTATAACATTTATAATATTGATATAAAATATAACAAAGAACCTACATCTCCAACTGGTCTCGGGGACCAGTCTGGAGATGATTAAATCACAACAATTATAACATTTATAATATTAATATAAAATATAACATAGAACCTACATCTCTAACTGGTCATGGCGACCAGTCTGGAGATGATTGAGTCACAAATGTTTATAACATTTTTATTTTTAATATGAATCTAACATAGAACCTACATCTCCAACTGGTCACGGCGACCAGTCTGGAGATGATTGAGTCACAAATGTTTATAACATTTTTATTTTTAATATGAATCTAACATAGAACCTACATCTCCAACTGGTCACGGCGACCAGTCTGGAGATGATTGAATCACAAATATTTATAATGTTTATATTAATGATAACAAAATAGAATAAAACCTTAACAGTGCTTAACTCGAGCCTGGCCCGGGTTAAGACTATCTCGAGCCTGGCCCGGGTTAAGACTATCTCGAACCTGACCCGGAACCGAAACTATCTCGAACCTGGCATGAATCTATCTCGAACCTGACCGGAACCGAAACTATCTCGAGCCTGACCGGAACCGAAACTATCTCGAACCTGGCCTGAATCTATCTCGAACCTGGCCCGAAACTATTTTGAACCTGACCGGAACCGAAACTAACCCGGAACTGGCCCAGAATTATCTTGAACCTGGCCTGGGACTGGAACTAACCCGGACCTGGCCTGAAACTAACCGGAACCTATCTCGAACCTGACCGGAATCTATCTCAAACCTGACCGGAATCTATCTCAAACCTGACCGGAATCTATCTCGAAACTGGCCCGGAACCAAAACTATCTCGAGCCAGACCCGAACCTAAAATCATCTTAGACCTGGCCTGAGTCTGAAACTATCTCGAACCTGGCCCGAGTCCATCTCAAACCTGACTTGAATCTATCTCGAGCCTGGCCTAAATGCATCATGAGCCTGGCTTAAATGCATCTTAAGCCTGACCTGAATCTAAAATCATTTCGGACCAGACCAGAATATATTTTGAAACTGGCCCGGAACTGGAATCTATCTCATACCTGACCAGAATCTATCTCAAACCTTGCTTATATCGGGTAAAACCAGTATCTCAACCCTGATCTAAAACTATCTCGAACCCGACCTGAATCTATCTCGAACCTGGCCTAGATCAGGTCAATTAATCTCAATCAGGACTAGATCAAAGATCAAAACTAAACTTGAATCTGGATTAAAACTCGAGCCTAGCTTAAATTAATAAACTTAAGTTTAGAATGAAATCTCAAGGTTAGAATGATAAAGACCAAATCTAACAACTCAATCATATCTCATGTTGAAAGAAACTGGGATGATTTTAATTATGTTTTTATAACTCTAAAAAATCAATTTTAAACCTAATTTATATATTTAACCTTAGCATCAAATTAAGTGCTAGGGTATATTTTATTAGAGTTAATGCTAGGTCCAAGACTAGGATGTAAACATATCTTTGATTGATTATATTTTTAATCTATTTCTTGATTTTTACAGATTTTTAATATGTTTTTTACCTTAATAAAATTTTCTAATCAAAAAATACCTTTAAAAACTTTTAAATCAAAAAATGCATTTTAAAACTTTTCAATCAAAAAATACATTTTAGAATTTTCTGATCAAATAAATACGTTTTACAATTTTCTAATCAAAAATTAAATATTAAAATTAAATATTAAAATTAAATATTAAATATTAATTAAAAAATATTAAATTAAATTAAATATTAAAATATTAAATATTAAATTAAATTAAAAATATTAAATATTAAATTAAATATTAAATATTAAATTAAATTAAAAATATTAAATAAAAATATTAAATTTAAAAATATTAAATTAAAAAATAAATATTAAAATATTAAATTTCAAATTTAAACAATTTTTATTAAAATTTTCTTAATAAAACAAAAATTTATTAAAAATTGTCTTAAAAACTTCTTTCTGCACCACATTCTCTGCTTTTGTGTGGTGCAGAAAGAAGTTTTCTTATTAATTTTGCCATTTTATGGCACAAAAACAGAAATTCAAATTTAAAGGCACTCTGCCCAAAAACAACACAGAAACACACAAAAAAGCACACAAAAACCTTCTTAATACTGATTTTCGCCCGTTTTCCAGCTCCTCTGCCAGAAAACGGGTCCATTTGAAATTTAAAAATTAAGGGTAAAAATAAATAAAAATATATAAATTATAAAATAAGTATAAAATCAGTATAAAATAAGTATAAAAATGTATAAAATCAAACTAAAGTAGATTTCTTCTGTCTAAAAAATATTATTTAATTTATTTTTATTAATTAATTAAAGAATTTAAAGAAATTTTTAATAATCTATTCTATGAGAACAGATTAGAAACAAACATTGTTAGTACAAATACTTTGTTTATTCACCATTTTGTTGTATTAATAATTAGAAATTTTTAAAAGTATTTTTATTGAATTTAAATTGTAACTTTCTTGTGGTGTGAGTATTTTCAAAAATCAGAACAGAACATTCTTACTTTCTGTTAAGAAATAGTGAAACACCTGATTTGAGTAATTCTAAACAACTTTGGGAAGAATCTTTTGAGTCAAAAAATTTCTAAAATTTCAACCATTTACCGAGAGTTTATTAGTAGTTTACTAATTTTTTAGAAATTTTGATCAAAATCCATTTTTGTAACTTTTCATTCTCACGTTCATAAATGAAAGTTGAATATCAAAAACAACGTATCTTTTAAATATAAAACACACATGTTAAATAACCTAAAATCCAAAATGACCTCAAATTTAAGTAAACTGAAAATCACCTCTAAAAATGGATTTTAAAAGATATGAAACAGAAACATTTATACATAAAATGTAAATAATTTAATTTTAATCAACACTAAATGATCTTTTTTATTGATTAAAATAAGGTTTAGACCCTCTTTTATTAATTAAAATGAGGTTTAAAACTTCTAATAAAAAATTATAAAAATTAAAATTTATTTAAAATGAGATTCAAAATCTCTTTAATGAGTTTTAAAACATCTTAAATGATGTTTAAAACCTCTTATTTATGTTAATAAAGGTCTAATTTAAGTTTTAAAGAAAAAAAATTTCAAAATTTAAACTTTATTTAAAAATTCTGGCCAAGTGGGCCCAAACAGCACTTCCTTCTACACTCACACACGCCCCAGCACCAGTTTTCTCTTCTTCTGCCCGTTTCTCATCTCTTCTGGTGAGAAACGGGCCTTCTTCCTACTATTTTTGGGGATAAATTAAAATTAAAATAAAAATAATTTTTTTTTTCAAATTTTTAAAAAACCTTCTTGGAAAGCAGTTTCATATGTAAAAAATCATAAGAAATCTAAAACTGAAATTATTTTTATGTTTTGATGAGTTTTTGTAAAAATTTTCCTTTTTTTTGAAAAAATGAAATTTTTTTTAATTCAATATTAAATTAATTAATTATTTTATTTTATTTAATTATTTAATTATTTAATTATTTAATTATTTATTTATTTAATTTATTATTTATTTTATTTTATTTAATTATTTAATTATTTAATTTATTTAATATTTATTTAATTTAATTATTTAATTATTTATTTAATTTAATTATATATAAATTAGTTAAGAAAAATGAATTTAAAGTCACTCCACCAAAAATGAGTATTTTTTGAAAATTCGATGTCTTAAAATTGTGTAATTCTACTATTTATGGTGTCAAATTTCATCTATTTTTTGACCTAAAATTTATTCTTCGAAAAATAAAATAAAAATTGACCAATCAGAATTATTGGCTTTAGTATTAAAGACCGGCCGTAGACCAAATCAACCAATCAGAATTATTGGCTTTAGTATTAAAAACCCAGCCGTAGATTAAC
>CM035597.1:1848936-1871670 GCA_020423425.1 Chrysopa pallens | reverse complement strand
CAAAATTATAATAATTTAATTACCAATTTAAATTTAAGGAAATGTTTTACTTATAAACATGTGTCATCCAACAAGAACAAACGTGAATAAAAGTGTCAAGAAAAACAATTTTATAAAGTCTATTTATTTAAAACATATTTTATTTAAATCAGCGTCACGAGAGCATGCCAATTAGTAATAGAAATTAAATGTGGTTAACTTTCGCTATAAAAGCAAAAAAACAACTTTTACATAACAATAGCTATTAATAACAATGCTTTTAAGATCATTGAGAAGAGTTACAATTTTTTGGGGTGAATGCGTTTAATACCAGAAAATAGAATTTGCAGTAAATATAGTGCAACTAAAACTCCAAATATATAAATATTAGGATTCTAAAACAATCATTTACTGGTGCAGCGGTAAAGAGTTTAGGTAAAGAACATCGCTTTTAATTACGAACTCTAAATTTACGGATATATCGGATTAACATATTTACTTATGAGAGAAGCAACGTATAGGCAATTAAAGACGTAATTCGGCCAAGCGTTTAGCACAACCGATCAAGTAAAAAAGAAATTCGAGAATTTTACTAGAAGATATTTAAATCAGAGATCGGTAATACCAGGAAAGGATCAGATAATTTGTGCACCGTCGAAATCGTGTTAAACAGAGGGGGGATAATTAGGACACAGCTATGCTGATGAAACAAGAACGAGATCGTATGAATTTTGGGCTTATTAATAACATTGGTCGAAGAAATTTTTCTTTAAAGAGAATAGATTTTATGACTAATCTAGACATTATAGAGACAAGCACTAACATTATCAAGCAAGGGTCTTTTCTGCATACAGACAAATAATCTTTTTATGCTTGTTTGTGCAAAAATCTAAATTTTAATTATTGAGTTACGAATTATTACAATGAATTCGTATCACCTGACAGAATCTATACATTAATATTAAAGGATCTAGGGCACATTTAAAGACTACTATGAAAAAAGAAAATGAATCAAAGAGGAAAAATATTGAGAATCGCCTTACATTTTAAACTTCTAGAGAAGATATATCTTGCATTTGAAAAAAGATGAATTTGAAAGATTATTCGTTAAAATTTTACAACTTATTATGAAGTAATAAAATATTAAGTGTTTAATATTATTATTTATATCTACTGATCGATTCCTTAGGGACGCTGAAAATATTAGAAACATCATACCGAAATATATATATTATCTAAATAACTATTATATTACTGCCTTTTTTGTAAGTAATAATAATTATTATTTGATTTGAATTTATTTTTTAGTAATTTCATTAATATTATTTGTAGCAGGAATGTACTACCAAATGGCCGCAGGAATTTTTTATCTCTGATATTATAAATATTTTATGTAATTTTCTCACAATAAATATGAGTATTTTAATATAGTTCTTATTTTAATAAGTAAAAATATTTTACTTTTGCCATTTAATAAAAATTGTAAATTTTGAGGTTTAAATAATAATAGTGCATATGTATCAAATAAAAGAATTTTACTTTTATTAATTTCATTTTATTATATATATAAAAATTTTAATTGATCACTCCTTAATAAAATGACACTAACAAGAAAGGTTGACCACGAATGTAGGGAGTTTTATAAAAAATGGACATTCGAATTTTTTTTGATTTTACAAAACTAGGCACCGTATGTTTAATATATTTAAGAAGCACCATTTCAGCATTGAAAAATATAATTTAAAAAGACACTATAATTTAAGCATTTAAAATATATCTTCTATGAGGGCAAAATAAGAGAAGATAAAATTTAAAAGATTCAATACCCAAACAACAATTATATTTTAACAAGAGCAGCCAATCAGCTAAAAATATAGTTCTGGAAAGATTTATCATAAACGAAAAATTGCAAAGTACTTGAAACCATATTCAAAATTTAACTTCCCGAAAGAATTATAATAGCAGTTGGCCATTGTGTGCTCAGAAAAAAAGTCAAAACTTAAAAAAGTAAACCTTTCAAGTTATACCGTCACACGATGTGATGACGAAATTGTAACTGATATTAAATTAAACGCAATTGAATCAGCATCCGAGTTTTGTAAATTCCCTATAACTCTCAATGAAAACACAGATAGTGGCAATATTGCATGGGTAACTTATTTTTAAGAGGGAATAGTGAGAATTTTGAATCGTCGAAGAATTATTAGCCTTTTGATCATTGAAAAATAAAACAAGAGAAGAAGATATTTACAATCTTATATAAGTTGACTTTATTGAATTTAATTAAAGATTGGAAAACTTATGTGAAATATCCACTGGCTGTGCTCCATCAGCAGTTAGTTCGAAATTCGGATCTGTTGCTAAAATAAAATTCGAAATATTAAGCTATGGAGTTAACTCAGGGACTCTTTTTGGATTTTACTGTATTATACATCAGCAGAATCTATGTGCAGACCAGTATGATTTTCCAATATAATTTCCACCATGAAGACTTGTGTATATTTCATCAAATCTAAGGCTCTAAAACACCGTTAATTTTAAGAATTTTTAAGTCGTAGACAGTCAAATTATGAAGATATAACATTTTATTGATTGTTCATTGGTTAAGCAAAGGTAAAATGTTAACGCGTTTTTATGATTTTAAAGAAAAGGTATTTATTTTTATAAAAACCAAAGAGAAATATCTTCCTGAATTACAAGAAAACGCATGAATTTGTGAACTGGCATTTCTTGGGACTGCACTACACATATGAATGTACAAAATTGTAAACTACAAACTTGAATTCAAATAATTCACAGCTTTATGAAAACATAAAGTCATTTCCAAAAAAAAACTTATTTGTGAAAGGATCAATTGAAAATAAGAGCTCTTTATCATTTCTCGACCATTAAAAATCATAAAATAGTTGATTTGACCCAATTTGTTAAAGAAATAATTTTTTAATGAAGAATTTAAAACCAGGCTTGCCGATTTTAAATCAGAAGAAAAGATTCTTCGATTTTTTCGTCACCCTTTAGTTCTAATATCGAACTGGTTCCGGGTGCATTACAAGAGGAGTATATTGAATTACAAGAAAGCTTTAACTTAAAATCACGATTTAAAGAAGTTAACTTGCTTAATTTTATAAATTATGTTTTAATTGTAGCAATTTCCTAAATTAGAAGAATTTATTCAGAAAACCATGTTTCAATTCGGCAGTACTTACAAATGTAAGCAACTTTTCTCGAAAATCCATCAGGTAAAATCTTAATATAGCACATGAATACTAAAGAGCACTTAGAAATCATGTTAAAAGTTTCAACACCCGCACTATCGCCTGCTGATATTGATAGGCTATTATCGAATATGCAACATTAATGTTCGCATTAATATATAATTATTCATTTAAAAAATTAAAAAGAAACTGTTTGAAAATTAAATTATATTATTACTTCTATAAGTTTTTTAGTATTTTAATAAAATAATTTTCTACTAGATTTTTATTCATAATTGGTTTCCAAACCATGGGTAATGAAAGCTATCTGTATTTAAACCTTTAAGATCTGGTCTAGAACTCGATGGAATATTCCTAGGTTCTAGACCAGATATTAATGGACTAAGTACATTACATATTTTAATAAAATTCTTTTTTTTTAAATTTGGTCCGTAGGATTAAAAGGTTGCACATGCCTGATTTATAGCTATTATTTGAATTAATCCAATTCTTTATTATAAAAATATAATTAGCGATTTTTCAATATTAGACCCAAATTTAATATTCAGTATCCGCTGGGATAGACTTAAATAAAATTATCAAAGATGAATTTAGTTGATCTTTCAGATATTTAAAATCATTTCTCTGTTTGACATGGATATTATTATTCAAAAAAAATATATTTTCTAAAATTCCTAATTCTATTCATAAATTGTGTTATAAAGATATAACAAAAATAAACAAATTATATTCTTTAGCACTTGTCCAGTTTACCCCACACCTAGGGTTAGAGTATTTTTTTATTAAATATTTATTAAAATAAATAAATAAATAAAATATAAAATTGGACATTAATAATAAATAAATTTAAATTAATAATTAATTTATAATTAATAATTAATAATATAATTAAATAATAATTTTTAAGGCATGCTCTCAGAAACTATAACCTTTTCAGATTTGATATATGAAATCCCAACGGAACAAGCAGCCATTTCCTTCGACTAGCAGCCGGATTATTACCTCTTACTAAGATTTGTATTTGTATTGCAAAATGAGAATCCGAGCAATAAGTGACAATAAAAATAAAGGAACTTATTTCAATGTCATTCAAGATTTGCGAGAACGAAATTTCCATTCGAAAGAATAGTTCTTTTTTTTTAAATTCTCGTCTTTCTGTACGCACAATAATATTACTAATCTATAAGTCTGCACGTGGAGAAGTTGATATTGACAATCTTTCATATAAATTATCAATTAATTCAAAACAAACATTAGTTTATTGGTTGAGTTTTGTAAGAGAGGTGTGCATTGTGCACTTTATAAATAATCCAGTGTTGTTGGATGGACAAGATAGTATCGTTGAAATAGATGAATGCTATCTTGTAAAAAGGAAATATCATATCGGCCATCTTGTTAGAGAATGCTGGATTCTTGGGATGCATGATAATAATCTAGGATATGGTAATTTTATTCATATCCTAGATAAAACTCAAGCAACCCTCGAAGAAGCTATTCTTCGATAGGTACTTCCCGGGACGACTATTTATACTGATAATCATGCTGGTTATAATAGTCTAATTAATCTTAGATACGTGCATCATGTTGCGATTCACAAAGAGGATTTCGTTGATCCTGATACCGGAGCTTGTACCAATCACATTAAATCTGTATGACAGAAATTGAAGCAAGCACATAACGCTTGATATAGTACACATAGATCAACTTTACACTCACATTTATTAGAGTTTATGTGGCTCCAAAGGTACAAAAAAAGTTTTGTTAATTTAGTTGAGCATATATCAGAAATTTACTTAATCATTAATTAAATATTAAATTAATATTTTTATTATATTATATTATTTTTACTTTTACTTTTTTTTTTATTTAATACTTTATTTAATATTTAAATTAATTTTTTAATTCCTAACCCTAGTTGTAGGGAAAACTAAACAAGTGCCTATTCTTTAATACAAACATAAAATATCCTAGAATGATCTAAGAATTTAATACAAATTTAACTTTCTAAACCAGGTATTTTATTACAAATAAAAATATTTTTAATTTATTTATTTTTTTTAATATTGAGTTAAATATTTTTTTTTATAAAATTTTTTAACCCTTAAAATGACAAGAGGCACAAGAAAACATTTAAAAAGACTTAACGCACCAAAGTCATGGAGATTAGACAAATCAAGTGGTAAATACGCCCCAGCACCATCAAGTGGTTCACATTCCAAAAGAGAATGCATTCCTCTCACCATTTTGATGAGAAGAAAACTAAAAGTAGCCAACTCAGAGAAAGAATTGGCTTATATTCTTGGAAAAGGGGTTGTTTTAGTGAATGGAGTGGTAAGAAAAGATAAGACTTTTCCTTTAGGATTAATGGATGTTCTTACAATTAAAAGCACAAATGAACATTTCAGAGTTTTATATGACGTGTTTAGAAAATTTGTTTTGGAAAGAATCAGTGAGGAAGAAGCAAAAATAAGGCTTGGCAAGGTTATCATTAAGAAAGTAGCTGCTAAGAATGTACCTTACATTTACACCAAGGATGGTTCTTCTTTTAGGTACTGTTATCCTCAGATTACCAAGGGAGACACTGTGGTAGTAAATTTAGCAGAGAGAAAAGTAGTTGATTTTTTACCACTTGCCAATGACATGAAGGTATTTGTCACTGAAGGAAAGAATACTGGGTGTGTAGGAATTATTTCATGCATTGAGAAACATGATGGCAGAGATGACGTGGTAAACGTAGTTGATGCCAAAGGAAGATCTTTTACTACTAAAAGTAAAAATGTGATTGTTATTGGAGATTCAGAAAGGACTCTTATTACTTTACCAAAGGGAGATGGTATTAAATTATCAGAAGTAGAAAAGAGTAATGAAAGATTTGGAGGACCAGTCATGGAAGAAACAAAAGTGTCAGTTGACGAAGAATAAAATAATTAAAAATTAATATTTTATTTATTTAAATAAATTTTTTATTTTAATAAATAATGAATTTGTTTATGCATTAAATTATTTTTTATAACCCTTAATGCATAAATTAACAAACCATCCAATCATTTAATTATTTAATTTTATTTCTTTACGTCACTCAAAAATTAGCATTTAACACTTAAAAAAACATTCTAATTTAAATACAATAAAAATTATCAAAGTAAATAAACAAACATGCCTTCAATGCACTCAAGATTAAAATCAGAATACCTAAAATTATTTAATGCTAAATTCCAAGTAAAAATAAAAAGTGAGTCAGAAAATGAGTTAGAAGTTCTGATTGATGGACCGAGTGACACACCATACAAAGATGGTAAATTTACTATAAACATTAAATTAACACAAGAATATCCTTATAAAAGCCCTTCGGTAGGATTTGTGACCAGGATATTTCATCCTAACATCGATGAGAAGAGTGGTTCTGTGTGTTTGGATGTGTTAAATCAGTATTGGTCACCGCTCTATGATTGTAAAATCATATGTGAGTCATTTATACCATTGCTTCTTAGATATCCTAACCCTTCTGATCCATTGAATCCTGAAGCAGCGAGTGTGCTTATGAAAAGCCCAGAAGCTTTTGGTGAGGCTGTAGTTAAGCATGTAAGGGAGTATTCACTAGGGGGAGACCAGTTAGGATTGATGAAAAATTTATCAGACGTAGATTCTGACAGCTTAGAAATTTAATTAAATTTCAAATCAAACTTACAAATAAAAAATAAAATTTATTTGAAAATATTTTTAAAATAGTAAAAAAAAGTAAAAATAAAATAATAAAAAAAGAGTAAATAAAATAAAATAGTAAAAAAATAGTAAAAAAAATTAAATAAAATAAAATAGTAAATAAAATAAAATAAAATAGTAAAAAAAATTAAATAAAATAAAATAGTAAATAAAATAAAATAAAATGTATTTTTTGCTTTAAAAATGGACAACCAAGATTCAATAATAAACTTAAAAAGACTAAAAACAGAGACGGAAGTACTTTTAAAAGAATTAAAATCATTAAATGATGAATTTGACAAATGTGCAAACACAACAGATAATTTCTGCACAATCTCAGATAGAATTAATGATGCATTCAAGTTGTACAATGATATTTTAAAAGAAGTGGCAAGAAAGAGAAATAAAAATGAATAAATTTAAAATACTTTATTTATTTTATAAATAATCCTGGTAACTTTCGATTGATTCTTTAAATTCAATTTTGTTTAACTGAGGGTTATTTTTTATCATTTTTAAAGAATATTTTATTAATTCTTTTATCCAATCAGATTCACTCAAAATAATATTTAAGAAAGCACTTGTTTCTTCTAACAAATATAAATTAAGAGTATCACTTTGCTCAACAAAAAACAAATATAAATATTTAAGAAAAAGATTATGTGTTAATCTATCTTTAATATTAAGAAATCTTATTTTAATTATCTCTATTAATATTAAAATTTTGTTTACCAAATCATTAAAAAAATCTTTCTTTTCTAAAAAAAGATTTGATTTGTTATTTGATAAATGATCTTTTTTAGAGATTTTTATTTTGTAAGCACTGTTTAGCAAAGTATATTTCAAAACAATAAATATATTTTTGGTTGGATATGTGTTTATTTTTTTATTTTCTAGTTCTTCTGATGATATTAGTAAAAATTTGAATAATGAATTTGACAATATTTCTTTTGAAATTAGTAATACAAAATATATGAATAACATTATGGCTGTAATTTTGGATCTTTTTTAATTAAAAAAGGAGTAATTTGCTTAAACAAAAATTGATCAAATGTCAAAATTTATATTCTTTTAAAGGAAATTTCCCTTTTTTTAAAAATTTTAAAAAAATTTGAACCAATTAACATTTTAAGTTTTGTAATTTTTTGTAAATGCAATTAATTTTAATTTCAGAAAGAGGCTAACATTTTTTTTGAAGTAAATTTAAAATTTAACTAAAAATTTTAATTTAGAGAAGAAATATCTTTTTATTGTTTAAGAGAATTTTTTAAAAATAACCAATCAATCATTAAACGTAACCCACCAAACAAATAAACCTTAAAAAGATTTTTTATGATTCTAAACGATTGTATTAATAATATATAATGCCATAGTTATAGTTATATTAATAATTTTTATGCCTGGGGAGACAAAAAAATTAATATTTAAAATTTTATTTATTCATTACAGGCACAACATATTCTCCAAAGCATAGATATAATTTAAGAAAAGAAATAATCTATTTATATTACCATATTGATAAAAATATACCATAACAATAAAAATATATGATTGTAAAATATTTCTTGATTTAGAAAATTATTAATTGCAGGATCGAAAGTTAATAAAAATTATTAATGTATTTTAACTCTTTTCTTATATCAAAAAATTTTATAAAAAAATATTTTATCTTAAATGATTTAGAAAAATATTTTATAGCTTATATAAATTAGTTAATATATATTTTGTATATATGAGATGTTTTAAATATATAAGATTTAAAAAATAAAAGTAAAATTCAGTAAAGATAAAACAGTGATCGTAGCTAATACCTTTTTTGTTATTTAGAGAAGGGAAATCCATAAGAAGATTTTTTTTGTTATGACTTCTATATAATATAATTGTCGTAAATATAATCTTTATTCATATTATGCATGGGTTTATTTAATTTAATCGTATTAATACTTTTTGATTGATCATACCATTTCAGGACTGATCAATCGAACTCGAAATAATCAATCAATTGTAGCAAATTGCTTATTGATACGACACAATATTGTCCATTCATAAAAAATCATATAGTAAAATATGTTTCTACATAATTAGGTGTGGCGCAAGATAATGAGAGCCTTTCACCCGCTAAAACCCTCCCGTGCATTCTATTGACAGCCTAAGTGAATCTTACCTTGAACGCTTTGTTATAGGATAATAAAATAAAAGAATAAAAAGAATGTTCAGCAGCTATACCTACAATAAAATGTAAATTTTAATAAGATACTCTTAAACTTGTTTTATAATGTAATTCCTTTTTTGGATCTGATCGATTTTAAAAATTAAAATGTAAATTAAATTGTGATAATCATTTAATTAATTAAAAATACAAAAAATGAGAATATTTTCTAAGTTTGCCAAATGAAAATTTGACACAATTAAAACAAAAAGATGTCAAAAAACAAGGCTCTTCACTCTTTATAAATGTTTAAAAACTAAAATCATAGTAGACAAAGCCTACTTTTTTTAGATTTCATTCGACTTATATTTAATAAAATTACCTTTTACAAATCATAAAATATATAATATTTAATTATGTCAGTCTATTTATTCAAAACATTAATGTAAACCAAATTAAAAAATCTTTCTCTCCACAACTTAAAAGTAATCTTTATTTATATTTGTTGCTTAAATTAAATTTCGTTTTAAAATTTTTTTATTTCCTTTTTAAATTTTCCTAATCACACAAGTAATTTATAAAATGTTAGGATAATTAATTATAAATATAGAAATATTGTCACCCTTATGATTTTACTTTATTTTTTTAAATTAGGCTTTCTTGTTAACTTAGAAGTAGACAACACCAACTTTAAAGAAGAAAGAGGGTTCATATATGACCCTAAATACTTCGTAAACAGAATGTCTCAGGATAGTAATATTTGTACAAATCCAAAGGTAAGAATCATCGGATATTTACTAAAAAAAGGGATACACAATTCTAACGATTTAAACAAAATATTTGATGAAAAAGAAAATTTAGAAACAAGAAACTTTTTAAACAGTACCAATGAAGTGATTTTATCTCAGGATAAAACAGAAAGCACACACTTAGAGCATCTTAATGTAAAAGAATCTGAAAGAAATAGTAATACTTATATATCTCTAACTGAATGCACCTCTATTGACCTTAATGGCACTAATGTAACTAATACTGGCGAAATGATAAATAAGAGAAAACACTCATATGAATTGGAAATATTTGGTATAGAACATTTATCTAACTTGAAAAGGAATGAGCAAAATTCATTTAAAAAACATAAAAAGGATTAAAATTTAAAAGTTTATATATAAAAAGAGGTCGAACATTTTCCGACTCCAAACAAAAGCCTGATTTTAATGACTTATTCTCAACCACAGAAAACAATAAAGACCTTAATTGTCATTCAATTTCACGCAGTTTAACTAACATATATGATAAAGAGATAAATTCGCCTAAAGCTATCACAAACGATAATGTTTATAACAAAGAAAAAAAGGATAAAAATTAAGTTTGGTTCAATTTGAGGACAAATGTAAATATCTTGGATGTATTTGTAAAATACCTGATTTAAAAAATGTTAAAGGATTTGAAAATAGAAGCGATTTTTCTCTCTCCACAACACTAGACACAATCAATACTAGATTTCTAAATCCAGAAACTGACACCGCTAACTTGGTCGAAGATGATACGGCACAAGATTCAAACAAATTTATAAAAAAAAACATAAATTTTCCTTCCGGTAAATTTATAAATTCTCTAAATAATAACAAGCTTACTGCTCTTTTGGTGAATGTTTAGAAAATTTCGAAGAGATTTATACCCACAAAATGAAAAACAAGAAAAAAACAGTCAACCAGAATGTTTATATTTCGATAAAAAATCAAAAAACTCCTATTAAAAAGTACAGAAAAAGGGCATGTTGAAAATTTATTACCAGAAAAAACCCCCGATCATTTGAAAAAGGGGATAAAAAATCTTGTTCATGTTTTAAAAGAAAAAATTTACTTAAAAAAAGAAGATCAATTATAATTTATGAGGAAAAATATAATTTAAAAAATGGTATTTGTTTAGAATCAAAAAACTTATTTCAACAAATTCTTGTAGTACAGAATATAATATTGATAAATTAGCAAAAAACATACAAGATATTTGTTGTTTTTCTTTACCAAAAAGAAATAAGTAAATAAATATAAATTTATATTTTTTATTTTTTAAACTAGATTTATTATTGTCAGTTCTAAATCTTCTAAAAAAATATTCTATTTATGAAAAATTAATTACTCCTGTTACAGAAAATAATTTATGATTTTTATTAAATTTAAATTTTTCAACACGACGATGATAATGAGGGAGAGAATAGTCATTTAAGATAATTCAATAAATAAAGAATACTCTAAGAGTTTTTATGTTTCCTTCATTATGGGTATAAGTTCTTCTACTATAAAGAACAACCCCTAAGATATCTTCCAGTTAAAAGAAATAAATAAAAAAATAATAAACAGAACAATTCTTGTAATTTCAATACAGGGCGCCAAGTCCACTACCGGTATTCCGACAATCATATCAGCTAATTATATTCTTAGATTAATTCGTCTTTTTAGATTTAAGTATTTTTTCTATTGACATAGAATGATACACAGCTACGAAGAAAAGTAAATTTAATGTATTTGAAATATCTGACAATAAGAAGTTTATTTTTTTGTATATTTAAAATCAATTTTTATTATAGTTTTCTATTTACACTCAAACAATAATATTTCTATTAAAAATACATTAGAAAATATTTTTATCTTTTTACTCAATACACACTTTTCATATATTTTAATCCAATTTAAATTACGAGTGCTTCTAAAAAATTAACTATTTTAAATTTACATATAAAAAACATAACACACCAAAAAATTAATACAATATCATTTAAAAAGTAAAGTATCCAATTCGGTTGTAGTTATATTATAAGTATTTTTAATATTTATAATAATGATAAAAATTAAAAATTAATATTTATTTTTAGAAAGGTATGTTTTCTATCAAATGTCTTTGTAATTATAGTAAACTTAAAAAATTTTTTGTTCAAAATTAAAGTTTTACTTTTATTTTAAAAGAATTTAAATTTAACTGCTTTTTTACCTTAAATCTTCGATTTAATTTAATTTTTTTGTGATAAAATAAATTATTCAAATAATTTAAAATTTAATGGTACGATTTGATATGAAAAAAGAAATATCTAAACTTATTGAATAATTTTATTCAAACCGGCCACTATCCAGAGGGTAGACAAGGAGTTATAAAACAAAAAAAATTATAACTAAATTTTTAAACTTTAATATTTTTAAAATAATAACCATTGTAACTGTAATTTTAAGGTTCTGAAAAATTGATCAATAAATATTTTAAATATTAACTTAACCGATTAAAAGGTTAGCATTTCATTCTAAAATTACACAATTAACAATTTTATAGTAAAAATTTTTTATATCTTAAAAACTTTATTTGATATTTTAAAAATACTTTCGATGATTGTGTTTTATTACTTATTATTTTTACCAAATAAATAATTAAGCAATATTTTTATCAAATTTTGACACAAATAACTTAAAATCCTATTTAAAGTAATCCACTTACTACACATATGCTTTTAAATTTTTTTAAATCTTCCCTTTGGGGTCATATTCTCATAACACAGCCAAAACATATAAAATACCATTCTCTTTTAAACAAATACTTTTTAAAATTTATAGTAAAAAGGTTTTAGAAATAGAAAATACATTCTCTTTACAAAAAAAAAACATAAATCATAGTTTATAGAAAAAAAATATACAAATTTAAACTTTCAACAAAATGTAAAAATTAACTATTTTATAAAAAATTATATATAAACAAAAAATGTATAATATCTCAAAAACATACATAAAACAGGCTAAGATTAATAAGTTTGGCTATTTTAATAATTTTTTAATTACAAGGAGAAAACAAATTTATTTTATTTTAATCATTATTTAATAATATTTTTAATATACGATGATCAAAATTATATCTGATTGCTTTGAATAAAGCTCTTTTAAAAAGAATTCAGTCTTTCTCGATTATTCAAAAATGCTTTCTTAAAGACTATTTATTTAAATATGACTATTTTAAAGCTTTCTCGTTATTTTTGTTAACTAATCGTAATTTATATTTCTTTGAAATTTTAACAAAAGATATTTGATCTATATATCAACCATAAAAAAAATTTTTAGTAGTGTTTATGTGTTATTGTCTGAGTAAAAATGATTGATATCTTAGAATTAGTAATTATAAATGTACTACACCTATATTTTCTTCAAAGAATTATTTAAAACCAAAGTAGTAGAAAAAAAATCAAAAGAAATATTATTACATGATGGTGTCAAATTTGAACAATCTTATATGATTTTTATAGAGAATATATAAAATGTTTGCTTAAAATGATAAACAATGAGAATTTTTTCAAATCACCTTAATATGTTTGATTGAATTATAAAATTATTTGTAATTTCATTTATTTTTATTCAAATAGAATTTATAAAAGTATGACTCAAAAATATTAAAGCGTAAGTAGAATTAAAATATGAATATAAGATGTACAGAGTATTATCTAACAAAGCCAATCAAAGATGCTATTCAGAGAACTGTTTTAATTAATGATGTAATTAAAATTTTGCTTCTTAATTTTTACTTAAATGTATAAAATAATAATAATATTTGAAATTACAAGAAGGTTTACAGTATTTTGATAAAAATTAGATTTTTTTATTCTTTTTTAAATATTTCTTTAGTAACATTTTTTAATTATTCTAGATTTATAAATAGGTTGAAAATATATTATTTTTTTATTAATTAAAGCTGTTTTAAATTTCTTTAAAAATCATGTTAAATAGCTTATTTCTAAAAAATTAGAAAAATTTTCGAAGAATTTTTTTAATTCATATTCCCTAAAGATAGCTACTATACTGCCGATGTAAATCATATTTATTTGAACAATGCAAACTTATATATTTTAAAATAAGACGTCCTGTCCAATTGATAATTAATAAATAGTATTTTTTTATTATGTCTATATTTCATTTAAGTATACAGAAAAAATTATTTTTTTAATCTTATAACATTCTTGAATTAAAATATCTTTTCAATTTTTATAACAATCATTCATTTTTTTCATACAGCTAGAGTTTGATAGATGGAATTAGTGCTGATAAGTAAATTAAAAATAACGACTTGAAATACAAATGTTTAAATCTAATGATTTACTAATTTTTTCCCTTCTGATTAATTTAAGTGAAAATATTTTTCAAAAAAAAGATAAATATTTCTAGAAATTTCAAATTCAACACGTATTTTTAATAAATTTAATCCTTTACTAACGAAAACAAAATTATACCCTTTTAAAATAAATATATTCTGATTTTTTAATAATATTTAATTAATATATTCTTTTACATCAAATGAAATTTTAAGATTTTTCTCTAAAAAATTACATTCTTTTTTGATTTCTTCAAAGTTTCTTCTTAATTTATAATTAACTTCTTTGAAATAATCAAATACATAATCTTTTTCTTCAGCCTCTTCCATAAAATCATTCATGTCTCTCAGCGTAATAAAACAATTTGTAAGAATTATTTTATAAAATCTTTTGATTAAGTTTGACTTAAGTTTCTGAAAAAACATAATTAAATAATTATTTTTTGGAATTTTCCTTAAAAGTCCTTTCGTAGGAAATTCTAATGATTTACTTTCATGAGGTACGAAATTAAAATTTACATGTTCGTTTTCATTGTGAAGAGCTTTTAACTTTTTAAGAATCTCTTTTACGTTACTTATCTCTAATAACAAACATTTTTTTATGTAATCAACTACCGCCTTGGTTTTTAATATTTTAAATCTTGTATCATTTTCTTCAAAACAGCTAATTAATTTGTTAAAAAATATTTTATGTGCTGGTAATTCATCAAAATTAACATCATTAAATACACTGTTACCAATATTAGAAATATTATAATCATAAGAAAAAATAGTAGCACAACAAATAAAATTATAAAAGAAAGTAGAAATATAAGCAGTAAAGAAAGAAGAAAGAGTGTGTGAGAATTCATTGTAAGAAGAAATTCTTTCATTAAATATAAATAAAAAGAAATAAAATCTTAAAATGTTGTAAACATAAAGTGATATTAGAAGAGGAATAAACATTTTTTTGTGACTTTCTTTGAAAAACTCAATACAACTTTTAAAGAATAAAACAATTAATCCTTCTGGCTTGTAATTTTTAATACTCTTATGTCGAAATTTATAATCGGTGGTATCAATCATTGAAGAAACACAACTGATTGTTGCTAACAAGGCAAAATTCCTGTAATAATTCAAAGATAAACCAAATCAAAAATAGAGCACAATCTTAAAAGTAGAATAAAAAATCATTTTGGAAACAAACGAAGAGATAAAATAAATTTTTTTAGAAATATTTTTGTTGTATTTTTCACACTGTAAAAATAATACTATGGTAAATGAACAAATAAAGCAAAGGTATTCTATGTTTTTTACTCTGTGTATGTGGTATAGAGGATTGTATAAGACTTTAAAAAGGTTTTTAGAGAACATATTTGGAATAGCGGACAAGAACATTACATTAAATAAAGAAAGTAGACAATATTTTTTAAGAAGAATAGAGGTGTTTAAGGTTTTCATAGCAAGGGTATAATTTTTTTAGATTAAATATTTTTTTGCAGACAAAATTTTGTATAAAAACTTTTAGACCGTCTTTTTTGAATAAAATGTAAATTTTGACAGGTTACCCCTATTTTTAAACAAAATAAGAATTTCAAATAAATAAAAAATAGAATTAAAGTCTTTTTTTTTCTGTAAATGATACAATGATAAAACAAAATAAAATATAGTTTATAAAAAATATTCTTATAAAATTTAATCATTTATATTAATCATCTCATTTAAAAATAACTAATTTTTAAATTAAGTTTTTTCTCAATCCGGTCTCCTATAGTAGAATAATACTATGATTTATAGAATAATTTTGATAGAAAAACACATTGATTAATTGTATTATTTTGATATAAAATTAATTCGATTGTATTTTTTAACTCAAATTCTAAATAAAATTCGAACCATAAATATAATTGTTTTATGAGTTAATATATAAAATTTAAATATATTTTTAATCAATATTCTTACAACAAAATTTATAATAAAAGTTAATTAATGGCAAATAAATTTTAAAAATTATTTTTAAAATTAAGGTTAATATTTTTTTTTATTGAACTCTTTAATATTAAAATCAAATATTCTTCTTATTTCTTAATTTATAGCATTTGTATTCAAAGATATTAGAATTTTCCGAAAATTTTTACTTTATCTAAAAATATTTTAAATTACATTCATGAATAGATTTATATCAATGAAAACATTTTATTACAAATTAAGTAGATAAAATTCTGATGAAAATTATTAGCTAATTTGAATTCTCAATTAAAAAAAAACAATATTCTGTATTAATATCATACTTAAACATATTATTTAAAATATTTAATGTATGGTTTTTTAGTATAAATTTGATTTTAAAAGTTATTGATTTGTTCCAAGAAAAACATAATTATTTTTTAAAGCTTAGAGAATTTTAAAGGTAAAAGGGGATTTAGTTTAGAAAATCAAAAAAAACTAAAAAATTTCTTAAATTTTTACTAAAAAACAATGAATTGTCGTGATGATAGTTATATAAGTATTTTAGTAATGTTGTTGATTAAAAAAAAACTCTAATTTCATGAAAGATTTTAATAAAGTAAACCGATCAAAAACTAAATTAAAATATTTTATGTTTTTATCTCAAAAAAACATATCATATTTTGAGGAATAAATCAAATATTTTTTATATAAAATTTTATGAACAAAACTCAATAAAAGATTATTAATTTTTATAGAAAGAATTGTTATGGCTAACATAAGATATGGGTTCAAATCCCAGATGCACCCCCCCCTTTTTAAAAAAAATTATAAAAAAGGCATAAATAAAAAAATAATCGAACCCCAGAACAGTCATGAGGAACAATAAAAGAGAAGACTTAAATAAAGTAAAAAAAAAATCTTTTTATATAAAACATTTAATCTGTGGTTCATATCCTTGAGGATATGACACTTAGTGATGAAAATTCCATGTAGAAATACCTTAGGGATGCCCCTCGGTAGATATGGTGAGCCTTTCACATACCTAAACACCTCTTCGCACTATTGATTGTTTAAATCTACCTTCCTGTTTAGGCTTTGGTTACAAGATGAAGTAGTAAGCATAGTTATGAGGACAAAATCATAAATAAAATAAATACTCAATTTTTATAATCTATCATTTAAAAATAAAAAAATAGAAGTGAAAGAATTTATACCCTTCTAAGATAATTTAAAAAAGCTAAAAAATCTAAATTTTATTGTAAGTATGTCTTTTGGTTCTATAAAGTGATTAACAATATAAATTATTTAATAAGAGATGATTAAAAAAAATGGAAGAGTGATTAAAATTTAATATTAATTTTATTAAACAATCTTCAATAAAAAAGGCAGACTTAATCCATAATCAGAGCAAATATAAACAAAAACAAAAAACCTTTTGATACTTAGTCGAATATTTAAAATTTGTCACCATTAATAATAATATTATCGTTGTTATTGGCTTTAATTTGCATATAATTAACATAATAACAAAAAATAATAGAAATTTGAATATTTTTATTTTTAATAAAATTTATTTATGAATTAATCGTTTTTCGGCGTTTTGATATGTAAAAGCATTATATTTATTTCTTTATAGAATTTTGGAGAATTCTAATGCTTAAAGATCAAACATATTTTGTTTTATTTAGATTTAATCTGAAAAAAATTTTTAAGATACAAAAATTTAATATCTAAAGAATTTATATTTCTTTACTTTTCTCTAAATAAAACATTCTTTTTGCGGCTGCTAATACCCTTTTATGAATTTTAAATTAAGTAATTTATTTTTTTAAGAAATGGTTTTATAAACTTGATAGGATAATAGAGTCTTAACACTTTATTATTTTATTAAGTTTAAAGCTGTAGTTTTAAACATTTTTCCTTTGAAAAAACGATTTTTTTCCATATTTCAAAGAATTTATATTACTGATCTTTATAAAGATAAATATATGAAACAGTTAAGAGCGGACATATATTTAAAGATTTGTTTTAATTTTTTTAAAGTCTAAGAAGGAATTCATGTTTTTCTATAAATAAAATATGAATTCAAAATATATTTGAAACAGACTAGCACATGTTTATTTGGTTTATACTGATCAGTTCTTTTGCAGTGTTTCCCCTGGGGTTAGATTTTGAATAAAAAATATTTTAATAAATTAAAAAATAAAGTAATAATTTATTAATTATTAAATAAATTAATAAAAAATTAAATAATATATACCTTATGACTGTAAATCCCGAAGACCTCAATCTAAAAAAATTACATTTTGCATTGGGAGAAAATGGTGAAGGAGGGGTTGAGTTTGCTGAATCATTAGGGTTATTACCACTTTCTCGTCGATGCACTTCCTGTGGAAATTTAATGGTAAAAACCAAAAGTGAAAAGGTCTTATCGAAATTCAAATGGAGGTGCAGAAGACCGTGCAGAAAGGAACTCTGCTTTCTAACCGGTACGTTTTTTGAAGCAACTAATCTTTAGATAGCCAAAATAATAGAATTTATTTATTATTGGGCTCATGAATAATGTTCCTTCAAAACTATTCAAAGAGAGCTGGGCTTCGCAGAGCATACTTTTGTATATTGGCGAAGCTTTTTAAGAGAAGTATGTGCGCTCAAAATTATGAGTGAGAATGTTAGGTTAGGTAGACCTGGACACGAATTTCAGATTGACGAGGCTCTTTTTGCAAGGAGGAAATATCATGTCGGAAGATACGTGAAAGAACAGTAGATATTCGGTGCTATTGACTGTGTCACAAAAGATTGTATATTGGTGCTAGTCAATCAGCGCGATCAAAATACCCTCCTTCCCATTATTGCACACTATATTTTGCCTGGCCCTAGGATTGTAACTGATGGTTTGGCAGCTTATATCAATATTTCTTCCCTTGGATACAGACATTTGGTGGTTAATCACAGTGAAAATTTCGTGGACTCTTATACTGGTGCTCATACACAAAGAGTAGAAAATATGTGGATGAGAGCGAAGATGCGCAATAAAAATGTGTGACACGGCAAGACATTTATTGGATGATTATTTATAAGAGTTTATGTGGCGTTCAAAATATGAAAAATCATCATTTACAAACATTTTAGAACATATTAAACAATTTTATTTCCCGAATTAGAATAAATTAATAATTTATATATATATTATTTAATTACATATTTATTTAATTATTTTTATTATTATTTTTTTAATTAAATTAATTTTGTCGATATAATATCTAATATTTATATTTATAACTTTAATACCCTTAATATTTATGGAGTTAAATAAAGAAGATACATTTAAACTCGATATGGCGTCAGCAGCGAAGCTTATCTCACCCTTTTCGGGGACAAAAGAAGAAGATATTAATGTATGGATAAGAGATTTCGACCTCATCGTCTGTGCTGGAAACATACCCGTTGAACAATCTCTGAGACTTTTAATCTGTTGTCTTAAAGGAGTTGCATTATCATGGGCCTCAGCATATATTCAAAGCAACCCAACCACCAACTTAGCCCAGTTCAAGTTGGCACTTTGTTCTCGTTTTTCATCAAGAAAGAGATGCGATCAAATATTGAAAGAGATATATTCCTTTTCCTCAACAAAACTCGCAGACTATTACGGTTTAATGGAAAAAATCACATACCTTTTTAACAAGAACTATTTACCCTCAGAAGCACTATGTGATATCCTAGTTACAAAGTCGCCGAAGGAGTTACGAGCTACACTGTGGCAGTTAAAAAACGAAGGAAAATCTTGGACTGAAATTTATAAAGTTGCAGAAGAACTAATATCTATTGTAAATCTTAACGATGAAACCACAAAGGAATTTGTTTCCGAATCCGTTAATGATAATCAAAACAACTTTAATGAATTTCAAATTAACTTTTTAAAAAAAACCACATCCACTAATCAGCAAAAAAACAGGTATAAGTTTAAGAAAGAATGCATAATTCATGGTGGTTGCAATCATAATAGCGAAGAATGTTCTGTAATTGCCAAGCTAAAGAGGCTCGGTTTGCTAAAGGAACCCACTCGAGAGGAAGTTTCAAAGAGTGAAGGCATAAATGAACGTCCTAACAAGATAAATAAAACTAAGTACCTCTACTATTCTAACAAATATCAAAATAATAATCCCTTTTATATTAAAATAATTTTAAATGGCAAAGAAATGACGGCCTTGTTGGACACGGGAGCAGAAGTAAGCATTATCAATAGCAGAAATATTCGCTACCCTCTGGAATGCACTACTAAGGATATAGTCTCTGCTAGTGGAAACAAACTAATGCTTTTGGGAATTTGTAAGAATATAAAATTTCAAACACAAAATAAACCTTACATAAATGACTTTTATGTGGCAAAGAACTCCCCTCCATATGTTATTTTGGGCAGTGATTTTATACAAAAAAACCCCCACGTATTACAGAAAATAATCCATAAAAACTTCAAAAACACTAAAAATGTACATTATCTGCCGAATGAAATAGCAATAAATAACACAACACAATATGATGACAAAATTACTGAATTGTTGAAAGAATTCAAATCTGTTTTTAAAGAAGATATAGACAAAAACAACTATTGTAAAGCAGGTGAGCATACAATAATAACTACTCAAACTAACCCAATTAAACAATCTAACGGCAAAATACCCTTGTTTTGGGAGTCTGATATTGACAAGGAAATTAAAAATTTGTTACAGTCTGGAATAATTAGAAAATCTAATAGCTCTTGGAGAAGCAGAATTGTCCCGATACGGAAACCCAATGAAAATCTTCGACTTTGTATAGACTATAGGCCATTAAACAACGTAACTGTAAAAGATCAATATCCGATCCCAAGAATTGATCATATACTAAACTCGTTAAGAAAGTCCATCATCTTCTCAACGCTAGATGCGACTAAAGGATACTTTCAAATAAAGTTAAATGAGGCGTCAAAGAGTTATACTGCGTTCGCATGGAAAAATGGATTATATGAATTCAACCGAATGCCTTTTGGTCTCTGTAATGGACCTGCAACGTTCCAGAGAATAATGGACCAGGTTTTGGAAAAATTAGATGGTTCATATGTATGTTGCTATTTTGATGATATAATAATTCATTCGCAATCAGAAGAAGAGCACCTTGTACATTTAAGAAAAGTATTTAAAGCACTGTCGGATGTAAATATCTCTATAAACCTATCTAAATGCAAGTTTTTAAAAGAGGAAATAAAAATACTTGGTTATTTAATAACGAAAAATTCAATAAGACCAGATCCAGAAAAAGTCGAAGCTATACAAAAAATAAAACCACCACAAAATATAAAAGAATTAAGGTCTTTTTTAGGATCTTTAAATTTATGTCGTGAATTTATAAAAAACTTTAGTGAAAAAACATATTTATTATACGAGCATCTAAAAAACAAAAAATCTAACAGTACGACATCAATAAATTGGAATAAAGAGAGCTTAGATCAATTTAATAAAATAAAAATGGAAATACAAAAGAATATGATAAAAATGCAGCCTGACTTGGATAAAGAATTCATACTAACTACGGATGCATCTAATATAGCTATTGGTGCAGTCTTATCACAGAAAAACAACCAGGGGGAGGAAGTAATAATTTCCTGTTTTAGTAAATGCTTAGACAAATGTCAAAAAAACTATAGTATTACTGATAAAGAATTGCTATCAATCGTACGATCAACTGAACATTTTAAACAATACTTATTAGGAAAAAAATTCCTCTTACGAACAGACCATAATGCTCTTAAGTACCTCAAAGAATCTAAAAATATGAATGCTCGAATGTTAAGGTGGTCATTAAAACTACAAGACTTTGAATTTGACCTAGAATACATCCCCGGAGATATGAATCAAGCGGATTGTTTCAGCCGAATTAATAATGTAACTTCTCCAACTCAAGCTTTAAATTGTAGAATCACCGTAGACCAAGAACTAAAACAACGAATACTAGAGTCTTATCACAATATCTTAGGTCACGGCTCTAAAATCAACATGTATTATAACATAAAACCGAAATATTACTGGAAAGGCCTTTATAATGACATAAAAAATTATGTAAAAAAATGCCTAATTTGTTTGAAGTCAGGCTATCAAAATACTAATTCTAAAAACAAGGTAATAAGTACTTCACATAAAAATGAACTATGGGAAGTTGATTTAATAGGATATCTTGATGTGACGAAGCAGAATAATAAATATATCCTTGTAGCAATAGACCACTATTCTAAGTGGTTAGAAGCCATTGCTGTCAAAGGAAAGGATTCCAAAACAATATGCGACGCATTACACAAAATTATCATTGAGAAACACGGAATACCAGAACGGATTCTTTCAGATAATGGCTTAGAATTTGCCAACAAGGAAATTCAGTCACTAATAAAAACATATAACATTCAATGGATTTATAACTCCCCAAACAATCACTCATCTATAGGTGCTGTAGAAAGGGTAAACCAAACACTGTTTAACAAGGTCAAATCCTTAAGCGAGTATGGCAAAATTGATTGGGATTTAGTATTAGAGAAGGCTGTTAAAGCATATAACTTTTCTTTTAATAGAAGTATTTCAATGTCCCCTTATGTCTTAAACAAGTTGAATT
>CM035597.1:1792644-1848836 GCA_020423425.1 Chrysopa pallens | reverse complement strand
TTCCTCAATAATAAAGTCTTTAAAAATAAAAAAAAGCTACAGTCATTTACTTTAAGTATCTGAATGGTGACACGGTATGCACAAATTACCACAAAAGCGTTTCTTAATATGAGCTAGCTTATACAGAAGATGCAATAAAAATCAAATATATACAAAATATATAGCATGGCATTGCTTTTTCTCAAAAAGCAAGTATATTGAATTAAAAATGGTTGTTCATTTTAAAAAGATAATATTCGTCATGGTTAGGTAAAAAATTTGATTTTGAATTTAATATCATATATTTTTATAGTTAAAATACATTATATTGATATGTGATAAATAGATATTAATTTATCTATCTAGTCTTGCTTTTTTTATAAAAATCTTTATGATATGGTTTAGCGAAAGTACCTTCCCGTTGCGGAAGTATAGTAAAAATATGGTATTAGTTTTTGAATAAATGTTTTTTTATATAATATTGTATTTATACTTTAGAGTTTTGTTCTATAACCTTAAAAAACAAATGGTTTAATTTATATTAAAGGGGTCAATTAAGGTTCTCAGATCTTTTAAAATTTATTTATTTATTAATTCTTTAAAATTTTTTACCGAAATTTCCATTTAAGATATAATAAACCAAAAGGGTAAAATTAAATAAAAATAATCAATTAGAATACAGCAAAAAAAAACATAAATGCAATGACTTTGAGAGTAAATCAACCAAAAAATTGAAGTCTATTAAAAATGCTTAACTACCTAATTGAGGTGTAGGATATAGTTTTATAGCGATATAAATGTTGATAGAGAACAATAAGGTTGGATGAGCTACGGGCTCTACCGCGTTTACTGTTTTTAATTAAAGAATATTTCTTAGAATCCATAATTTATTTAAAATTTTGATTATATATCTTTAAAGGAGATAATTGGATAAATTATAATAACTTCCTTTTATAAATAACTCCATCTATAGAATTTATCCCCTTTAAAGCTGCCAATCATATAGCAGCTACAACATCCCCCTCCTTAAATGCTCTAAGTTGTCTCGCGTGGCGTCTGGTACAATTTCCGTGTGGGAGTTCTATTTCATATTCGTTCGGGCGAATCTTCTTTATTATTCTTCCGACTTCCTTATACGTATCTTCCATCTTATTTGACTTACTTTCATTCTTAACTAATACTTTTTGTCCTACTTCGAATGTTTCAATTTTCTGTCTGTTTCTTTTGAATTCTTTACTGTACTTCGCACTATTCTCAAGTACTTTATCCTGGTTACTCTCTAATAACGCATCCTCAGGCGTCATTCCCAATCCTCTATGATCTGAGTTGTTGTAATTCACTATGATGTCCTGTATATTTCTCTTTATTGATCCTTTTGTTTTCTTTATCGACTCTCGTATAGTTCTGTTAAGTCTTTCTATACGGCCATTTGATTTGTGATAGTATGGAATTGCTAGTCTATGTTCAATTCCTTTACTTCTCAAGTAATCTTCAACTATTGAATTCTGAAATTCTCTTCCATTATCTATCTGAAGCACCTTGAACGGAAACTTTTCATGTAATTCTCTAATAAATTCTTTAACTTTCGTGGCTTCTTTGCTATTTAAAAATTTACCAAAAGCTTTGCGGCTAAAATAATCTATAGCCAAAATAACTAACTGATCTTTTTTAAGTTCTAAAATATCCATTCCGATGACCTCCCCGGGCTTCGAAACTTCCACATATTTTCCTCCTTTGTTAATGTCTGTGTCCTTTCTTTGGCATACTTCACATAATTTTAAAACCAATCTTAGCTGGTTATTTGACACATAAATGCCTTCTTTTCTTAAATGTTTTAAGATGCTCTTCCTATGGTTAAGTTTTTCGTGTATTTGTAAAATCTTCTTTTTCTTTTCTTGATCATATTCTTTATTTTCTTCTACGGCATTGATAGCTGTTCTACTCAATACATCAGCACTAATCATTTTCTTTCCTTCAATATAATCAACTCTAAAGTTAAATCTTGCGAATCTATCAAACCACCTTCTGATTCTCGCGGAACCAAATTCTAATTTTGAATTTATATACTCGATGGCTTTATGATCCGTACGCAACTTAAAAGGCTTTCCTATCAGATAGTACTCGTATTTCTCCATTCCCCAGAGTGCTGCTAGTACCTCGCGCTCAGTAATTCCATAATTCTGCTCCACTTTTGTCAGTGTTCTACTAATGTATCCTACCGGCTCATCATTCTGTAGCAAGCAAGCACCGATGCCTATATTGGAAGCATCTGTTTCTAATATAAATTCTTCATTCATATCCGGAATCCTTAGTTCTAGTTTCTTCATCCAGATGTCTTTTAACTCTTTAAACTTTAAACTATGCAGTTTGCTCCATTCAAACTTATTATTTTTCTCTAATAATTTGTAAAATATTTTCAAGTGCTCTGTAATATTTTTTACGAAAATTCTGTCGTAGTTTATCATGCCTATAAATTTTTGGAGTTCTTTTTTAGATTTTGGTTCCTTGCAATTCATAATTCCTTGACTTCTCGTAACACTAGGTGATATTTTATTCAATTCAATTTCAAATCCTAAAAAAGTTATTTTCTTAACGCACTCTTGCCTTTTATCTCGATTTTCTTGTAAGTTAAATTTTCTCAATCTTTCTAAAACAATATTTAAGTTTTTATCGTGCTCACTTCTTGTTTTACCAAAAACAAGAATGTCATCTATGTAGACAAGGCATTTTTCTCCTATTAGCCCTTTCAATACTAAATTAATTGCTCGCTGAAAAACAGCTGGACTGTTTTTGTATCCCTGAGGCATTTTCTTGAAATGCATTAACCTATTACCAGTAAAAAAGGCTGTCTTTTCTTTATCCTGCGGATGAATCTCAATCTGATAAAATGCATCTTTTAAATCTAATCCACTAAAATATTTTTGATCTCTTAAATATACCACCAATTCAGAAATCTTCGGCAACTCAAAATTATCTTGCATCACTAAATCATTCAGTTTCCTAAAGTCGATACAAAATCGCAATTTCCCAGTAGATTTTCTAACAAGGACAACTGGATTCAACCATAAAGAACTGCTCTCTTCTACGATATCTCTTTCCTCTAATTCTTTTACCATTTTCTGAAATTCTATTTTGTCTGCCAAATTTCGTATTGGCCTATTCCAACTAATCGGTGCACTGTCCTTCGTATCAATTCTGCAAACTATAGGTATTTCTTCTGCATAACATAAATTTCTCACACAATCATTTCCAACTAAAATTTCTTTGTCTTCGGGATTTTCCACTACGTTAAACACTTCCATAAGTTTCTTGTTTCCATATTCGATATTTAGACTTACTTCTCTTTTTACGTCTAATCGGCTTCCATCTATAAACTTAAAGTTCTTATCTGTTTTCTTTATTTTATAATCCTTTAAGTTAGACAAGCATGCACTAGTAATCATTGATTCTGTTGCTCCAGTATCAAAACACGCATTACACTTCACACCATTTAATTTCACTTCTCTTATATCTATTCTGGAACCTTGCTTACTTTTTGTATTTTCAACATTATTCACTTTAGATTTCTCTGGACATTCATTACTATAATGTCCCTTTTTTCTACACTTGTAACATTCAATTTTTGCTTTATAGTCATTTTTTTCATTTAAATGATCTCTCTTTGCAATAAATTTTTTTTCTTTTCTAAATTTCTTATCATTTAGTTTTTTAGAATTACATTCCATTTCATCAACCCTTTTAATGAGTTTCACAATAGTTACTTCGAATGAGTATACTAGATTTTGAAGATTTTTGCGCAGAAATTCTTTTCTTATTTTCTTCAATATATCTTCTTCTTTAATATTTTTATATTGCATAAAATCGTTCAGTCTACGCAAATACTTTGACCATGATTCTTCTTTGTATTTGTTTATCGAATCTAGGCCGGATTCCGTGCAAAAGTCTATTACAGAAAGCTTAAAATCTTCCCATGTCTTTGGAAGACAGTCACTCAGTCCTAATTCAAAAAACCATTCTTTAACATCGTCGGTGCTAATATTAATCACATCATTCATTTTCCCTCTTAGACTTTTAAATTCAAAACCATCGTTTCCTTCTAAAAGGAAAAGTTCTAATCTCACTTTCTTAGCTTGCATATTCCGTTTAAAAACTTTTGAAAACGCATTACTGGTCACAAAACGCAAATCTGAAACATTTTTTGTATTGAATGTTTTTATCTTCTGCGCTATCCTATCTCGATTAGGATCATCGTCTAGCAAATTATTGCCAGGGCTGGATGAGCTACGGGCTCTACCGCGTTTACTGTTTTTAATTAAAGAATATTTCTTAGAATCCATAATTTATTTAAAATTTTGGTTATATATCTTTAAAGGAGATAATTGGATAAATTATAATAACTTCCTTTTATAAATAACTCCATCTATAGAATTTATCCCCTTAAAAGCTGCCAATCATATAGCAGCTACAACATAATATTATATGTAGCTATTCTGCGATTATAAACTATTTCTATTTTACTGAACTAAATTAAATTTAAAAGAGATTATTATTGCAATCTAAACAAATATTTTGTAAACTTAAAAAATTTTAACGATAATAATTTTAACATTTTAATTGTTTCTTTGTTTTTTATTATCATTTTTTAAATTTCTAGAATCTTTTATTACTTAGATACGACACATTTTAACTTCTATATTAACAAAGATTATAAATATTTTTATAATGAAAGAAAAGAGCTATTTAAATGCATGGATTGGTTATATTTTTAAATTTTTTATCTTAATCTTTTTTTGATTTTATTTTAATGTTCTAAGATCAAATTAGAATCTTACTTATCAAGAAATAAATATTTAAAAGAATTTTTTTATAAAAAATTAAATGGTCTTAAACAGTAATAAATCACAAGTAAGTGCAACTGCAGATAATGAAATCAATAAGTATCAAGAATGTTTAAATTCACTGTTTTACGCTTTCAGGTTTGTTGATCAAGCCTTGGTTTTTATGATGTTGGCATATTTGGTTTCAAATGCAATAACGTTTTTAAATTTGTTTCAACTTATTTCTCTATTAATTTTACTGAAACTTCTATTATTTTGTGCAATAGTTTTATGTTCGAGTGGAAAAAAACTGTCATTTTCTTACATTGCACGTCAAGCTGTTTTTGTATTTGATGTTTTATTAATTCCATCCAATTTTCTTTTGTTATATTTTATTTCTCAAAGCTATCGTAATACTTTAAACCACGAGTATAACGGTATTTATACAACAAATTTAGAAAGTTACGAAATAAGAATTTATTTCTTTTTTTGTTGCCTGCTTGGATTTTTTGGTTTATATGGATTAATAGAAATGTTGCTGTTTACTTATAATATGAAAAGACATAAAAAAGAAGAAGAAAGTTTGTGTTACAAAAAAACGCTTTTAAGGTTCGTATTATTTACAATATTCGTTTTCTTCTATTCTTTATTGCTATTTATGGTCAACTTCAAAGAATTAATTATTATTTTATTATTTATAACTTATAACTTTATAACATCAGTTGGTTTTTATAATTATATTATTAGAAATGTTCATGATGTTAATTCTATCAGAATGAATTTTTTCCATTTAATATGCAAACAGATAATGTTTTCAATGCTATTTTTTCTGTTTATTAGTGATTATTTTTGTATGGAATCCAATCAAGAGCTTAATGGCTATAATTCTATAATTCCAAAGTATTTTTATTCCATCAAAAGTCACGATTGATGATGAATATCAAAAAAATAAATTTAGTTGATCTTTTTTATTCAATTATTTAATTTATAAAACATAAATTTATGTAATCTTACTTTTAGATTTTTGATATTTAATAATATAAAATTTATAAAAAAGGGGTTAATAGGTTGTTTTAGCATAATTCTCAGTAATGTCATTTTTATAAAAAAATAAAGCATATGAAAGAAAAAGAACCTAGATTCATGATATCATCAACAAATAAAAGAAACTGTAATTAGAACTTTTAAATTCATTTATTTAAATGATCTGAAGTTTAGATTATATTTTTAGGCATATATCAAATTTTTCATGAATTTTCAATGAGACAACTTGAAATATTGTTATTTTTACGAGCTAAATTTTTTGTTAACAAACTGTACTTTTACCATAGATTTTATTAAGAAATCTTAAGCAATGTTTACCTTTAATAAATTTATATATTTTTTCTTTATATTATTTTATAAATTTACGAATCGAACTGACCTCCTTAATAATTTTAAATAAAGAATAACATTTCTTGTAGATTACTTTAAAAAATTATATGCGTTTAAAAGAAATTTTTAAATTCGTAAAAATAAAAGGCTTCAAATTTAAATTTGTTTTTGCAGTTTTAAAAACATTTTATATAAAATGATTAAGCTTTGTTTTTTAAATATGTTAAATAACTTAAAATAACCACCAAACAAGGCTCTGAAATACTAACAAGTGCTAGAATCTATATGTATAGATTTAATGATTCTATCAATTATTATTTTCTGTAACCAAAGCCTCGAGGTAAGGTAGACTTGAGCAATAAACTGTGTAAAATAATTGCTTTTAGTTCATGAAAGTCTCGCAGTATCAAGAAGCTATGTCAGCAATACATATGAAAACATATGCCCTATGCTTCTACTTAGGAATAAACTATGTTTTTATTTAACATATAACGACATAGCTATATTTCTTCATATAGATTGCAAATCCTTAAAGCAGTGGTCGGGAATTTTTTTTTGTAGTTGCTCCAAGAGAATTTAACTAAGTAGATATTGCTTCACAACAATTATAAGCTGACTAAATCGTTTTAATTTAACATCTTTCATATTAAGACTCTCTATGGTAATTTTGAAACACAAATCATTATTAAAAGTTTAATTTAAAGGTCATTATTTTTAAGTAGATACTAAAATATTCAGCAATATATAACGGTAAGGATAGTAATATATAATAAAGAATCACTTACTTAAGTTTTAATTATCATTTGAAATTTGAGGTATTGTAATTAGATTTAATATTAAAAATAGTTTGTTCATTATTTGCCTTCTAAAATTTTTAATCGAATACAGCATTTATTTATGTTTCATGAAATGGTGTTGTTTCGTATTCGAGACGATTGCTTCAAAATTTGAAATTTTAATATAAGAGCAAGTTGAATGCAATCTTCAGCGTTTAATCGATTTCTATGCTTTGTTTTTTTGTTCATTAAGGTAGAAACACTTTGCCCGCACAAATATGTTGTTCCAAATGACAACGGTTTTTTTACATCATCTTCGTGGGCAATTTTAAAAGCTTTGTCAACTTTTGACACCCAAAAAGACATAGACTTTTTTTTATTCTCAAATTGAATCCGCGCTTCAATGTTGGATCGAATTTCAATGATCGCTTCTGCTAATCCGGGAGGTTCTTCATGTATCATGGAGATTTCACATTTAAAGAGATCTACAACTCAACTGAAAGTATTTATATCAATTTTCGAAAATATTCAGAAAATCGCTTTTTTAGATTAAAAAGATGACTTAGGATAGTGTCCTTGATATTATAAAGAGATATTGTTTTAAAATCACCCAAAGACAACGCCAGTCTAGAAAAAGAAGTTATTTTGTTTTGTTCTACTTTATTGCTCCAGTACTGTAGTTTTAGTTCAAAGACAGACACTAATTCTCTTGCTGAAATGGTATTTGTGTCCTTTCCTTGTAAATCTTTAATTAGAATATTTATATTTTCAAAGATGTCCATCAAATATGCAAGATATGCTATCCAGTTGAGTTTTTAAATTCATCTGCGAGAATGTTTCTTGATTCACCAAAAATTTTCGACTTCAGTTTTAAGAGTCCATATTTGATTTAATACATTTTCGCGAGACACCCACCTTACTTCGACGGAATATGGCAATTCAGTGTATTCAGCCACGCCTTCCTGACATAATTCCCAAAAATGTGCTTGTTCTTTGATAAAATTTAACATCTTGATTACATCATTCATGACGGCTTCTAATGTAAGTTCTAAATATTTGACCACAAGGGCCTGGCGATAGATAATACAATGAGTAATTTCAACTCTAGGGTTGTTTTGCTTTACGAAAGCAGAAAACCCATTAATATCTTTTAATTTAGCCAGAGCTCCGTTCAAAGATACAGATAGACAATTTTCCCATTTTAACCATTGTGCATTGTAATTTTAATTTACTTTGCTATATGCATCATTTCCAGAGATCTTAACCCTAGAATAGTACAAAATAGTAACTCTTCCTTAAAATTCCCCTCTCCCTCATAGCGGATATACATTATTAGTTAAAAATCGCCACTAAAATCAGTTGTCTCATCAAGTTGAATAGAAAAGTTTTTTACCCATTTTAATCCGACAATTACCTGTTCCCTCACATTCTCTGCTAATATAGAAATTCGTTCTTTTATTATTCTTGCAAACAAAGGCACTGATTTCAATTTATTTGCCTTTTTTTGACTACATATAATCTCTGCCACTTTTGCGGTGGTTTGTTAAATCAAATCTTCCTGAGTAATGTATGGCTTCTTGTTTCGAGCAATTAACCAGGCTACTTCAAAGCTGACCTTTGATGCTGAATACTGGTAAAATTCATTAAACAAGCTACCATTTAATATTTGCTTTTCAACTGATATTTCTAAATTTACAAAGTACTCTCGAGGCTTGGAAAACAAATGTGGCTAGAAATTATCTAAATGTTTTTTTAGTTGGCACTTTTTAAACGACTCAGAAGTCAGTAGTTCTAAGCATACAATACACAGTGGTTTCGTTGTACTTTTTTCTTTTATTAAAGTGCATTCATGGTTGGATAACCCATTGGTTATTTAAGGTTTTAGTTGTTAACTGAAATTGGTAGTTTTAGGTTTCATAAAAGGATTAAGTGTTGGTCACTTAAAGTGACAGTTAACTATAAAAAGAGAATTTTAAATAAAGGATGGTTTATTACAAAAAAGATTCTAATTCTAAAAATAGCAACAGGTTGAAATCCAACCAGGGAAATAAGAAGATTCCCAATGATACCTATGATCTACAACATGGTAGTGAGTTGTCAAAGAATTTCATGAGGAGTAAAATGAGATCGATAGCAGAAAGTGGCCATGAAAGATCAGTTGCAGTAATATTTAGAAAAGATATGGATGAGAAAACAGTAAAAAGAGAACTGTTTATGTGTGAAGGAGAAATAGGGTTTGATTCCCTATCTTTGAGAGAAAAGATGACCTTTATTATGTCGAGATGTGAAAATGACTTAAAGGACATATTTTTTGAGCTGGGATTGAGCAATAAGCTGCCCGAAACGTGGGATAATTTTAAAGAGTTTATAGTAAGCTACTGTAGTGAAGAAAGCTTATACTCAGTTGAAAAGTATAACAATGAATCTTGGAGCAAATATCTATTGAGACTAAAACAGTGGAAAACAATCAATAATGTGAGCGATGACAGAGTGTTTAAAAAGTTAAGGAAAGAATATCTCCCGAGGCAGTTGCAGATGACTTTGTATTCGATAGGGATTACGTTAGAGCAGCTCATAAATTTGGCTAAGGAATATGAGAGTTTTGAAAGGAATGAGAAATTCTTAAAAGAAGCAAAACAAAATACAAAAGAGAGAAAAAATCTACAAGAAACGAAGTCTTGCTTTATTTGCAACAAATCCGGACACTTAAGTACAAATTGTTATAAAAGGAAACAAATCATATGTTTTAAATGCGGAAAAACTGGACACATTAGCACCAAATGTGATGAGAAGAACCCGGTAAACAGCGTAGAAGCGAAAAAGAATTTGGATATTGACGAGCGAAAAATAATGATACAAAATAAAGTGCATATGGCAGTTTTTGATACTGGCGCATCCCACAGTATAATAAGCAGTGACACGGTTAGAAGACTAAACAATGTACAGATAAAACCTGATACTAAAGAATTCAGATTTTTTGATGGTACTGAAAAGAAAACAGTGGGTTCTGTGAATCTAGAATTTTGGTACAACAATCGTAAATACCAAGACGAGTTTAATATCGTGAAGTGCAAAAATAAAAACATTTTATTGTCAAATGTAATGGTCAAAAAAATACAGGAAGATACGGTGCAGAGAATTCCTGTTGAATGTTGTATAAATACCGAAGATAAAGGACCAATAAGCTGGACACGACCAATAAGATCCAGTAAAGATCGAGAAGAATTTGAGATTATGTTAAAAAACCTAGAAGCGAAAGGCGTGGTAGAGAGAAGTGAGTCACAGTGGCTAAATCCTGTTGTACTGACTCGTAAAAAAAGCGGAGCTCTCAGATTTTGTGTCGATTTTCGAAAATTGAATGAATTGGTGCCGTCCGAAGAATTTGAAATGCCTAAAATAACTGAGATGATCGCAAGCTTAAGAAACAAAAAATATTTTAGTTGTATTGATCTAAAGGACGGATTTTACCACGTCCCCATTCGTGATTGTGATAATAAAAAGACAGCATTTTTTAGTGGCAAAAGGCTGATGCAATTCGTAAAGATGCCACAAGGCTATAAGAATAGCCCAGCAATCTTTCAAAGGATGATGACGCTTATTCTGGAAGGCTATATCAACGAAAAGTGTATGGTGTATATCGATGATGTTCTCGTATTTGGTGAAACTATTGAGGAACATGACACAAACCTGAAACTTGTTTTGGAGTGAATCAATAAGTTTGGATTAAAAGAAAACGAGGAAAAAAGAATTACAAGAGCTGAGAGAATATCCTTTTTGGGCTATGAGATTGAAATGAATAAGATTACACCGTGCACTAAAAGGACAGAAGGTAGTATAAATTACGAATCTCCTAAAAACAAAAAGGCATTGCAAAGATTCCTAGGAGTGTTGAACTACGAAAGATTATTTATTAAGGGAATAACTGAAAAATTAAAGCCACTGTATATATTGCTAAACAAGGACACTAAGTTTGTTTGGGGGAGAGAGGAAGAAGAAGCTTTCCAAGAAGTAAAAAGCCAATGGAAAAAAAATTTGAATCTTATTATACCTGATTTTTCAAAAAGCTTCGTATTGGAAACAGATGCTTCGAATGTAGGAATAGGAGCGGTCCTTCGTCAAGACGATCAGCCTATAGCCTATATATCTAGATCACTATCAAGCGCAGAACGAAACTATAGTGTGACGGAAAAGGAGCTGTTAAGTGCCATGTGGGCGATGGAAAAGCTAAGGTTCTATCTGGCTGGAAGAAAGTTTATTCTTTATACAGACCATAAGGCAATTGAGACTATTAAGAAAAAGAAAGACTTTGGATCAATGAAAATATGCAGGTGGTTTGATAGGATCGAACAATTTGATTTCGAAGTTAGGTATAAGAGAGGAACGGAGATGATCGTAGCAGATGGCTTAAGTAGGTCAGTAAGCGGCGAAATAAATTTAATAAACAAGTATGAGGAAATAGAAAAGGCAGTTATGAAAATACACGAGGAAAGAATGCACAGGAAAAATATCCTAAAAGACGTAGAAAAAAACGGGATTAAAATGAGCGTACGGAAATTGATCTCTATTTTGAATTCCTGTTTAATTTGTAAGATGAAAGAGAACTCTAAAATTAAGTCATGTAAGTATGTTAATGTAGGAAAACCTGGGGACAGAATTGGTGTCGATTTGCTTGATATTAATCAAAAATATAAAGTAATTGTGGCAGTGGATTATTTTACAAGAAAAGCATTCGCCAAACTCATTAACGACAAAAATGCATCTAAGATACTGAAATTTATCAAAGAAATTTACAAACTATTTCCTTTCAAAAGTATCGTAACTGACAACGGAGGAGAGTTCAAGAATGAAAACTTAAAAGCTTGGCTGACGGGAAACAAAATCGAGTATATTGAGTCAATACCTTATTATCATAGGTCGAATGGACGAGTCGAAAGACTAAACAGGACATTACGCACAGCAATAAGAAAAGTAAAGGGGCCGTTGAAAAGCAAGTTGAACAAGATAATTGAAAATTATAACGAGATGCACCACAGAGGCATAGGAACCAGTCCGAACCTAGCCATGAAAGAAGAGAACTGGCAGAAAATAAATGAGCATGTCACGAGATATAAGAAGGAGTTTGAGAAGCTGAATAAGCCGGAAAAGACGTATGAAATGGGCCACAAAGTGTTAGTAAAAAATGAGACCAAAAGCAGTAAAATGGAGGATTATTACAAAGAGACGGGAGAGATAGTTAAGATGGAAAATAAGAATGTATACTTGGTGAGAAGAAGCGATGGATTAGTGCTAAGACGGCACGCAAGCCAATTAAAACCGTTTTAAGAGAGGGAGGTTGGATAACCCATTGGTTATTTAAGGTTTTAGTTGTTAACTGAAATTGGTAGTTTTAGGTTTCATAAAAGGATTAAGTGTTGGTCACTTAAAGTGACAGTTAACTATAAAAAGAGAATTTTAAATAAAGGATGGTTTATTACAAAAAAGATTCTAATTCTAAAAATAGCAACAGGTTGAAATCCAACCTTCATAATCAAGAAATTCGTCTTGATATGTTCTTTTTCTATTCACTGCCATCTGGGGGTACTTATTTATTAATTGCAAACTACTTTATTTAAATTTTCAATTTGCATTTAAATTTATAAATATTAAGGGATTAATTATAAGCGGCGGTTACCTCAGCAACCAAATAGTAAATACTACTTTCTGATTTATCAACGAATTTCTATCTTGATGGCTTGTATTAGAATGTCGTGTGGAAGATTGATTTAGTACTAATGATAAATGTCGTGAAAATCCAATTAGTTTGAAGTTGTATGGCGAGGATTATATATTTCATAAAATGGTTTGTTTAGAAAATTATAATAGATATTTAAAGCAGCAAATTTATAATATATATTTTATATTTGCAGAGATTTTATTTTATCCTCAAAAAATGTACTTTACCCCATTTGAGGTAATTTACCCTGGTTTCCTGACCGCGCTGGTTTAAAATGAAATTTTTAAATATAGATAGTAGCATGATAAACAATAAAAAGAAGTCTAATAAATACAAGCCGATGGTAAAGACCACAGGCTTATTCAACTGTTCCTTTATTACTCATAAAAATTGTTTAATTTTTTATATTCATAAAAAGTTACTCTTAACATAAAAAGAAGCTCTTCATTCCTCATAAAAAATACTTTTTTAATAACTAGAAATATTGAGAATAAATCAATTATCTTAATACAAAAATATTATGAAAACAAAGAAGATATTTAAGAATATAATTAATATCTAATCTGAAACAGTGAAACAATATAATTTCAGCAAGTACAATTATCAATTAAGCGTTGAAAAAATATAAAGCTTTCATTACAATTAAAAAAAATATGCTTATAATAACATTATAATATATTATGATAATAAGTATCTAATAATAAATTCGAAGATATAAACTTTTTTTGAAAGGAAAAAATGTTTTTAAAATACTTTCAATATAAAAAAAAAAACTGTGACAAAATATGATCAAAATGATAATTCTTTAATAATAATCTTATAAACTCTAAATATTCTTATAAAATATGAAAATTCGTTAATAATTTTGGATGTTAAAATTTATTCTTTAATAGCTTTCCTCAAAAACAGGCAATATACCCTAGTATTTTTTTATCGTCTAGGGATGGGAATTCCTGCTGAGATTTACCTTGGAGTTGCCCCCTCGGTAGATACTGAGCTTTTCATACACTAAAATCCACATATAACCCTAGTAATTACCTCAAAAATATATAACTTAAATTTTAAAGACCTATTATAATCAAAATTATTTATTCACAAAGGTATTTTTCATATCAATCAGTAAATCGTCAATTCTTTCCTTAGCATTTTCATAATTTAGTTTAAATTCTTTATCGTTGAATCCTAACGAAATCATAAAATAAGAAAAATCAACCCCATTTCTTTGCATTTTTTCTTTGATTAATTTCAAATAATTTTGAGTTTTTTGAGTATTAAAAACAAAAAATACTCTTTTTTCAACGTATTTAAAAATGAACTTGATCTCTTCTTCTAAAATATATGCTCTTAGTGTTTGAAGATCATTGATCAAATCTTCTTGTTCGTCGTAAAATTTCCAAAAGTAGTCGAAAACATCTGAAAGAAACTTCTCTGTCAATGAAATTTTGTTAATTTTTTTCATTCCAACGATAAATTTATCAACTAAAAAAGAAGCTGTTTGAGATAAATCTAAGTGTTTATTTTTGATAAAATCCTCTTTTGTATAAAATTCTAGAGAAGGTATTTCTTTAATTTCTGTAACTTGATCAAATTCTTGCGGCTGGAAATTAAATTCTTCAATCAATGAAACTATTTTTAAAACGGAATCTTTGTCTTTTTTAAATCTGAAAGATTCTTTTTCAGTCTTAATTTCTAAAACATCTTCTAAGCTCACAGCTTGTATTACATTGTAATTAAACACTTTTATTAATCTATACCTGTCCCCTTTAATTTTCTCTCCAATAAAAAATAAGTCATTTGTTAAAACAAGTAAATTATTCTCAAATAAAGCAAAGTAAATTAAATACCTTCCTTGGCTTACAAAATATTCTACATTCTCAAATTTAGACATTAAAATTTTAAAATCTTCTTTTTTTTTGCTATCAATGAATTCTGATTCAAAGTCAAATTTACTTAATGATTTGTTAAATTTGTGAAATAATTTGTTGTATTGTGATGTCATCTTGGCAATTTCATTGTAAGTTGTAATTAATGTAATGATATCTTCTTTATTGGCTAAGAAATTTTTATACAATTCCTTTTCAGCTTCTCTTTTAAGTGTAGAATATGATTCTAAGGTAGATTTAAGTATTGGTAAAGAAAATCTTGGTGTTGTTTTGTTAACAATGACTGTTAAAGGTTCTTCTAATTCTTTTAATTTTTTATCCATTTTTATAAATCCTTGTTTAAAATAAATAAAATATTAAAAAATATATTTTATTTTTAAATCAATCACAGAAAAAATACTATTTTTTTATAATTCAGAATCATGTTTGGTTTATTTCTTTAAACCCAATTATAAAAAACTTGTTAAATTTCTTGTTAATCATTGGTTATTAGTTAATTACCTTTTATAGACTTACCTTGATTATCTTTTAACAAAATATTCATACTATAAACATTTTCCTTAAGATTATCTTATAATCTTTTTTTAGGTAGAGAATATTTAATAAAATAACGTCATCCTTGACATGTTATTTTACTTTAATTACTGTTTCTTGACACAATAAAAAGACCTTTTCATTTTTATCTAAAACATTTTTTCGAAATAAAATAATATAATATTTTTAAAAATGAATTAATAACATCTTTACATTCATAAAAATAAATATTTATTAGTATAAAATATGTGGTATCTTTAAGAAAATAATATAATTTTATATATTTAAGGTTATTAATCACCAATGTCTAATCTAAATTAATTAAATCGTCATTATTTTTAAAAAATATTGATAGTTTGATTCACAATCTTTTTTTCTAAGATTTTTATATACAAATTTTAAAGTATTTTTGTGTAATTAATAATATTATTTTTATAATTAAATTTTAGATGTAAATTAAATAATTTCTTTTCTTTATTTATTTTATCAAAAAATTTCTCTGTAAAAATGATTTGATTTTTTAATCTTCATCCCAAAAATATTTTAATTTAAAATCTGTTCTTAAAAACATATCCGAATTCTTAGATCAATGCTTAATTTTGTGATTTATTTTATAAAAATGTTTCTCCTTTATTTATAAATTAAAAAAAAATAAAATTATGGAAGGGGTACATGAATTAATTTACCAAAACTTATACTTGTTGAATAAAAAGAAAGAAATCTTAAAAAATTTGAACGGTAAAATAGAAAGCAATTCTATGGTTGCTATACTTGGTCCTAGCGGAGCAGGGAAAAGCTCTTTTTTGAATTCTTTGGCTGGAAGAATACCAAGCAATTTGACTCTTTATAGCGATATTTATATTAATGGATACAACAGAGAAGAAGTTAACTGGGCTAATCTCATTGGTTATGTTGAACAAGATTTTCATGCGTACGAACAGCAGAGTGTTGTGGAAACGTTTAATTTTATTGCTGAATTGAAAGGGATAGGAATAATAGAAGTAGAAATGTTAATCAGTCAACTAAACTTAAGCACTTGTAAAAATACTTTTCTTTCTAACCTCTCAGGAGGTCAGAAAAAAAGAGTAAGCATAGGAATAGAATTATTAAACAATCCAAAAATACTATTTTTAGACGAGCCTTTGAGTGGTTTGGATTCTTTTAATGCAATGAATATCATTGAAATTCTTAGCAAACTTAAAAATGAGAAAAGTATAATTATGACAGTTCATCAACCTTCTTATAAAATGTTACAGTATTTTGATAAAATAATATTAATAAGTGAAGGGATGCTTGTTTTTGATGGTGAATTAGATGAAGGTATAAGATTTTTTAATGAAAATGGATTTTGCTGCCCTAATTTTAGTAGTCCATCAGATTTTTTTCTGGAGAATATTACCATTGATACTCTTAATGAAGACTCAAAAATGAAATCATACCAAAATTTATATAAATTAGTGCGCGCGAATGAAATCAAATCATACGAAATAGTAAAGAAAGATCTTAAATTTAGTTCTAATCAAACTAATACCTCAAAAAATTTAGTACCACTAATAAAAAGAAACGGAATAAACTTTTTAAGGGACAAAAAGTACATTCTTACCCAATTAGGACAAAAGATTGTTTTTTTAATTCTTTTAGGAAGTATGTTTTTTAATTTAGACAATTCATTGCATGCGATTCAATCTATTTCTGGGTTAATAATTTTTTTAATAAATAATTCTATGTTTGGTACTTGTGCACCTATTTTTAGCACATTTGGGATGGAGAAAAAAATCATTCAAAGGGAAAGAAGAAGTGGATTGTACAATGGGTTTCATGCTTATGTGTCTAAATTTGCAATAGAGTATTCGTTTATATCTGCTACAACCTTTTTCTACATTTCTATTTTGTATTGGGTGGTGAAGTTAGAGAACAACTTTTGGATTTTTTTATATTTTCTTCTGATACAATTGTTAATTTCAACTTTTGCATGTGCTTTTGCTTTAGCTGTGAGTACTTTAACACCAAACCAAAGATTAGCACAAGTATTTGGCTCAATGATTGCCTTGGTGTTCGTTATGAATGGTGGTTTTTATAGCAACATAAACACTACACCTAAATTTGTACGATGGTTGATTTGGATCAGTCCAGTAAATTACGCTTACAAAGCATCGATGCAAATAATTTGCAAAAACAAAACATTTATAGGACAAGTTTCTAGGAGTGGCGAACAGGTTTTAGAAGAATTTTCTTTGGAATCGCCAAGAAATTTTCTATGTGTTTTGATAATTTTCTTGTACAGTTTATTGTTTATGATTATTGGGAGTATTGCTTTACATTATAAAAGTAGGTTAAGTTTAAATTTAGGGAAAAATAAAAAAGTAGAAAAATAAATTCAATAAAATATTTTACTCTTCTTTTTTTAAAGAATTAATTAGCTTCATTCCTTTTACAATAAAAGGTTTTAGCTCATTGTATTCCCAAACAGTCCAATTCTGTGGTTTAAGTACATCGCCATCCAATCCTTTCAATCCATTAATAGTTTTCTGAAATCTTAACTCTCTTATTTGCTCAACCAACAATCTAATTTGTTTTCTATCTTCTATGTTGTAACAGTTGTTAATTAGAATGTCACTCAACTCAAAAAAATAAACATAAATTTTCGAATATTCTTCGTTTAATTTTTCTTCTTCGATAATCTTTTGGAGATATTCTTGTTTTAGAAAAAAGGGTGCTCTTATTTTACAGATATCTGAGTTTTTGAGTGCTAATGCTATAAATACGGGAACTTCTCTTACTTGGTTAGGTGAAAATACACCTAAATCATATTCACAGAGGGGAATCGATGGTAATTTACCTGTTACTTCTATTTCAATTTTATCCTCCAGTGCTATATTCACTAATTCAGATGGATTCATAATTTTTTATTAAAAAATAAAATATTATTTAAAAAATAAAATATTATTTAAAAAAGAGATAATAAAAAAATATTATTTTAAAAATAAATTAAATATTTAAAAAAATAATAAAAAAAATAAATATTAAAATTAAATATTTAAATAATAATAAAAAAATTAAATATTTAAATAAAATATTTTTATGAGTTATTTATTCAAATGACATCCCATTTTCGGATAATCCTAAATATTTCATCTCTCCATAACTCATTTTGTCTCCATTCTCAATAACATAATTATCATCCTCTTCAATAATATACTCCAACTTAACCTCTTTCTTCTTAAATTTCTTAGATTTTTTATCAGGTATTTTTACTAACTCAGTGTCAAACCTTGATCTTTTCTCATTGATTTGAAATTTCTTTTCTACCAAATTTAAATCTTTGTCTAAAATAAAAATACCATTGTATTTTACTGCTAAGGTTATAAAACTTATAAACTGATAACAGAACCAATAATTGTAAAATAAAAGAGCACCCATAAGTTTAATAGGGTCTGTCTTATTAAATGAGTTTAATACTGAAATAACTGTACATTCCCCTCCTACGCCCAGAAAACTTCTACCCAAACAAGCTCCCATTTTTATTCCTACGTTATCATCTCTCACCAAACAAAGTCTATTAATTTTCTCAACTATCCTTTTGTAATTTTTAATATAGTGACTGTTACTTTGACAGAGTAACATTCCCATGCCAATACAACTTTGTTGTACCACTAAATTATGTCCTTCGTACATCATCACTTCTAACGTATCAATCACTTGTAAATATTTTTCATTCTGATAATATTCATGAGACTTACCACTTAAAAATAATCCTAAAATAATGGCCACTGCTCCTCTTACCCTAGGACAATAATTCATTCCTACTAGGATAAGTAATTCCATTAATAAATCATCATCCTCACTACAAATCATTCCTACTGCAAAAACAGCTCCTCTTCTGACATCCTCATCAACATCTGAGCACATAGGTATGATTTTTTCAAGGACATCTAAATCACCTGAACCCATAAATGCAGAACCAACTATCAAAGTAGCACAATACCTTTGAATTGAACAGTTATTTTTTAGCATTTTTAAAAGATCTTTGTCTTTATTTCCCATATTTACTAAACTTAAAGCCAATCCTGCGTTTCTTTTTAATCTGTCATGTTTGTTTGTAAAATATTCATTCAAATATTTTATGGTTTCTTCATTTTTGCTTCCTAAATTTATCATTCCTAAAGAAATAAGCCCTGCTTCTTTAACGTATGAATCATTAACGTCTACACACCCAGTTTTGTCCAATTTATCCATAACTGTCTTCTCTAAGTTAAAATTCTCAGATTGTTTCTTTCCAACACAATTCAATCCTATTCCTAACATTGCACCATAAACTAATTCTCCTTTTAAAGCATCATCATTCAAGAAATTACTCACAAATTCTCTGTCATCAGGATTGCACTGACGAATTAATCCCAAACAAAACAAAGCTCCGCCATTTTTAAGATCAGAATCAGAAGGAAAAAATTCTTTTAAGAGTGTATAAGGATCCCCAACATAATTGGCGTGAATCATACCAAGCAAAGATATACCAATATATTTATTCCAGGATGGAACTTCTAAAATATTTTTAGTTTCTCTGTAAACTGAGTCATTAGATGTTCCTAAATTGAATATACCATTCATTAACATAGCATTAAATTTGTTATTGTATTTGTTTAAACTTCTTAAAACATTGAAATCCGTTCTGTTATTTTTTAGCAAAAATTTCAAATACAAATTCTTGTAAAAAGCACTGTTCAATAATTCAGCCAATTTAGGTTCTTCCTTAAAAATCTCTGCTAATTCATTCCTAATAAATGGGTATGATTCGTAAACATAATACATTAATTCATAACTCGTAGGATATTCAATCTTCTTAACCAATTCATAGAATTCATTTAACTTTCTTTCTTTCAATAAAGAATCTGTTTTCACAAAAATATTCTCATCCCCTTTTTCAATTTTACAATTTTTTTCTGTGAGATATAAAAAATCATCAGGGTTTTCTTTTTTTCCCAGAAATTCATGTATGAATGATTTATAAGAATCATAATCTTTAAAAATATGGTAGAGAATTCTTTTAGAAAAGAAAGAGTTGTCATTTACAAAATGTTCTTTGTTGTTTATAACCAGTTCTATGGCTGTTTTGTAATCCTGGATCGAAAAGTAAATTTTAGCTAAAGCTATGCATCCTTCAGGGCTGTCTCTTAAGTGTTGTAAATTTGATAGGTGTGATGATAAGTTTACAGTGTAAAATTGGTTTATAAAATTTAAAAGGTCTTTTTCTTTGGTAGGCAAAGTTTCAATAATCATAAGGGTAAATATTTTTTCTTTATAAATAAATAAATATAAAATAATATTTTTATAAATAAAGGAATATAATTTTTAGGGTTATAGTAAAAAAATAAAATATTATTTTATATTTTATTAATGAGAATAATATTTCATAAATTTAATGGTCAAAAAAATATAAATTTATTGAAAAAAAATGTTATTTTAAAGAATTAACCAATAAATTATTTACTCTTCAATGTTTTTGATTTTTTTAAGTCCTCTTGCTATCCCAACAATATGTTCTACTGTTTCTTCTTTGGTCAAATCAGTATTATCCAACAAAAAAGAATCTTCAGGCATCTTTAATGGTGCTATTTCTCTTGAAGAATCAATGTCATCCCTTTCTTTTATGCTCTCATAAACCTCACTGAAACTTAAATTACTTATTTGTTCCAATCTCCTTAAAGCTCTTATGTCTAAAGAAGCTGTCAAAAAAATTTTAACATCTGCATGAGGTAAAACAACTGTCCCAATGTCTCTGCCTTCTACCACCAATCCAACTCCACTTGTAGCAAAATCAAGCAATATTTCTTTAGTTTTGTTTCTAATATGACCAATCTTAGCCACTTCTGGAACATTAGCATCAATCTGTGAGGTTTTAAGCTGAGCTGTGACATCTTCATCATCTAAGAAAACAATGTTACCTTTGTTTTTTATGTTAATTTCATTTACAAATTTTACTATTTCTTTGGAATTGTAGTCTTTGTTGATCAAATTATTGTTAATTAATGCAAGTGTAACTGCTCTGTAAGAGTAACCTGAGTTGTAATGTATCAGGTTTAATCGTTTTGCTACTAATTTAGCTGTATCTGTCTTACCAGCACCTGCTGGACCATCAATTGTGATGATGATATTTTTCATCTTGGATTAATTTATTTTTTAATTAAATTACCATTTTTATTTCTATTTTATAAATCATTTATTTTTTTAATAAATCTTTAAAAATTAATTAAAAGAAGAATATTCTTAAAACTAAATTATACTAATTTTAAAGATTTATTAAAAAGATAATACAATTTAGTTTTAAGAATATTCTTCTTTTAATTAATTTTTAAAAAAATAATACAATTTAGTTTTAAGAATATTCTTTTAATTTGCTTTTTGTAAATAAATGATTTATTAAAATAATGATTGGTTAAAATGAAAAATTTTTAAAACCAACCAATCAGAATTATTTATTTAAAAAATAAACAACAAGAAACATCAAAACCATGGAAGAGGAAGACCAGAAAAGAAGTTTTAGCTTAAATGAACATTCACCTATCAAAGAAGAAATAAAAACATGTATGGAGTACATAGGCACAGTGCTTAGAGATAGTCCTAAGAAAAGAGTAAGAAAATGTAGGCTTTGTGACACTGAGCTAGAACTAAACACCTTGTCAGACTTATTCAAGTATTACGGTGCAGCTATAAACTGTGCATGTAATCACACTGACTCAGTAGAGATTGATTCTTTTAAAGTATTTTACCTGGAAACTTATTTATTAAGCTTTATTGATATTGAAGTGGTTTACTCAGTTGATAAAGGTTTGTCAAAGAAAAAAGAACCACCTTCCAAAGAGAAACTTTTAGCAGAGATTTTAGCAAAGGATTACGCTTTGACTGCCAAAGAGCCAAAAATTAAGTTTTTTATAAGAAAAGACATTGAATCTCTTTTGTACGTACTTTATGACACAAGTAATGTAGTAGACACTGCTATGCTGTTGTATATGCTGTTTATGAGAGAAGAAACTAAAAGATATTTTGAACTTTTAAGGGAAGTTGATATTAAAACAATGGATTCTTACAAATTGGGTATACTTTTAAAATTAGAGGAAGAAAACGTGGATGAAGTAGATGAATTGTATTTAAAAGTAAAAGAGAACTTTGATGACTTAGTTTTTAGGGTTAAGAAATATAAATCAGCGATAGTTTTAGACCCCTTTACTTTTTTCAAAAGTAAAGAAGAAAGCGAAGAAATCAAAAAATATTTACAATTAAAGAACTTTTTTGATAAAAAGAATGACATTGTTCCTAAAGGATTGGATTTAGAAAAGATGTCACTATCTTCTGATAATTTTATAATCGAGAATGAAGAATTAAATGAATGTAAGGAAAATATTTATGGTTCGAAATTTTATAAGAAATATTTGCTGACAGCAATGAATAAAGAAATTAAAGAATTTTCTGATTTTGATAATTGGATGCGGGAACAAATTAAGAGACTAAATTGGAGAGATTGTATTTCTATGTGGTCAAGTAACAGAAATTATGATAGTAAATTAGTAGACACAGCCATGATTGATGTATGTTCAGTTAATAAGAAGTTTAGGGAAGGATGGAATATTTTTACAAATGAATATACTGAAAAGAATGCTTGTTTGCAGTGCGCTGCCAATCTTTGCTTGAATGCGTTAAAACATACTGGAAATGAAATGTGGATTAGCAGGTTATCAGGTGTTGTTAAGACAGTTTCTGAGCTAAAATTAGAAAAAGAGTGTTGTGAGATTGCAAGTAATTCCGTACCAATCATTTGTGCAATCTCAGAAGAAAAAAGAACGTGCGTTATGAAAACAATAATTGAGAGTTCTCTTGACATGGCAGAGAGTGATCAAGTAATATGTTTTATTTTAGAAACATTATTAAGAATAGCCACCAGGTGTAAATCAGTTGATACGTGCCAGCTGTGCATCACTTATGCTGATAAATTTTATGATATTTGGAAAAAGCACAGAAGAGGATTTTTCTTTACAAACAGAGGAAAATACGATGAGGATATTCTTTGCATAATGCTTGGTTTGTGTACTGAGACACAGAATTGCAGTAAGTTTTACCAAGTGTGCTGTGATGTAAAGAAATTTGACCCAGAAATTGATTATGATACAAAAATAAGATTACAGAATTTTCATGACAAATATCACACTGATTGCAAAATTTCACAAAGCTTGCTTAAAAATTCTAAAGAATTGATAAAGCACTACATAAAATACAAGAAGTAAATTAAAGTCAAGTAAAAAAATATTTTTTTTAAAATAATTTTTTATTTTTTTTCTTCTTCTTTTTTCTTTTCTTCTTCTATTTTCTGTTGCTGTTGTTGGTTGATGATAATAACATTCCCTTGAGAATCTCTAGCATACCTTCTATCATCATCTGAAGTGGCCACTTTTGCTATTATGATTACAAATATTATGAGTAAGAATATTACTAATAAAAATGAGATTATTCCTACTGTACTGGTAAAAATTTCACTGATTTTTTCAAACATTCTATTACCTAATTTTTTATTTTTAAAGAATGAGTTTTATGTTGACGTGTGATTGGGTTGTTTTTTCTTTTATTGGTTCATTTGAATGAGTAATAAAATTTAATGTGTATTTGTTAATAAAGTATTTTTTACCAATAAAATAAATAATCAAATAATATTTTATTTACCAATATTAAATATTTTATTTATATTTTTATTGGTGAATAAAATATTATTTTAAATTTTAAGGTATTTTAAAATTAAAAAATTTTTACCCCTTACTTTATTTATAACCCTTTCTTTTATGACCCTTTCTAGTTATGACCCTCTAACTTGACATTGTCCTTTGAACAACAAGTAAAAAATGATAGAATCCATTCTATGAATCCTACACTTTTTTTCTCTTTTTTTATGTTTTTACTATCATTTTTTGGATTTTGACCTTGAGAATTATCAAACTTAATAGCATCTGATTCAAGTGTAAGATCATTTTTCTCATTTTTAACAATCCTGCTTTTTTCTTTATACAAATTCCTTTCTTCTAGCAACCTATCTAGCAATTCTCTTTTAAGTTTTTCATCTTTTAATCCATAATAGAATTGCGTATCTATGCTAGTAATTGTCTTTACCTCAGTAGAAGCTGGTGGTGTTTCTGCTGTTTCTGTTTGAGGAGGCGGCACCTGTTCATTTGTTGACGTAACTGAATTCTCCTCTTTTTTAATCGTAGTAGAACTTCTTCCACAAATAACCACTTCATAATTATTCTTATCAGGTTTTTTTCCTCTTTCGGGAATGATCTCACTGGCTATATTTGTGATCTCATTCCCTTTAGAGGTAATTTCACTATCTTTTTCTTTAATGGTTTCACTGGCTATATTTGTGATACCATTATTTACAGACGTGATTTTACTTTCTTCTGGTGTTTCTGGTAATTCATTTACTTGAGTTGGTTCTATTGTTTGGGTTGGTTCGGTTGTTTGGATTGGTTCTATTGTTTGGGTTGGTTCGGTTGCTTGGATTGGTTCTATTGTTTGGATTGAAATTATTGTATGAGTTTCAGGTTCGCTTCTTAAAGCCTCTAACTCTCGCTGGAAATTCTTAGTAAAAGAATTTTCCACTTTTTTAGGACACTTTTCTTCAAATTCCTTAGCTATGTCAATTACTTTTTTTCCTGTATAAATACTTGGTTGAGTTGTTATGACTATCTTTGTTTCTTTTTTATTCTTTAAGTTTTCAAGGTATTCATACATTTTTTTAAATTCTCTTTTTGTGTTGTCTACAGGGCTAAATTTTATTGAGGGGGTGGGTTCTTTTTCCTTTGGGTCAGTATTTACAATTTTTTCTTTCATAAATTCGGTTGTTTCTTTAATTGAAGGGTCATCTTCGTTATTTAAGGGGGGTTGTTTTACTTCGTTTTTTGCAGGGTCTTCTACTTCTACTTCGTTTTGTTCAGCTGGCTCTTTCACTTCGTCTTTTAACTTTTCGAGAACTATATTGACGAAATCTTTTAAAACAACGCCAGCTTTCTTTTTATAATTTTTCTTAGCTGTCATTGTTTTTGATTTTTTAGAAGAAGAAGATCTTTCTTTTATTGCATTTTTTACTACTTTTTCTGCAATTTCTTCTAAAGATTTCTCTGAGATATCGTCTTGATTTATAAGTTCATCTACAAGTTCATCTTTTAAAATATCATTCAGTATTTTTTCTCCGATTTTTGTAAGGATAGATTCTGAATCTTTTGTAGAAGTTGAACTTTGCTCTACTAAAGCTTCATTCACTTGAACTTGTTCTATTTCCACAATCTTTTCACTGTCTTTTTTCTCTTCTTGAGGCAAATCTTCTATTTTCTTTTCAGTGACAGGCTCTTTTTTATCCTTGACAATTTCATAGAAATCGATGCTTTTAGAATCTTCTTTCTTCTTCTCGAGTTCATTCTGCTCTGCTGCTTCTACTTTAAGGCACTCAGCTGGTGGCACTGGAGGATTTTCGACTGCTTGTACTGTAGGACACTCAGCTACAGGTGCTCTCTCTGAAATTTCTGGCTTCTGTTCTGGGACAACATCCTCTACACCCCTTGGGGCTTCATTTGCTGCCACTGCTCCTGCTTTATTGTTCTTTCTCAATTCATCAAAGTGTCTTCTTCTGAGACTCTCTGATCTCTTGGCTTTGCTTGGTTTGCTCTTCTTACCCATGTTATTTTTTTGTTTCCGAATTATTTAAATACTTATAAAAATAAGTCTAGACCCTGTTTTTTCTCCATTTATGGTAACTAAATTCTTTAAAAGTTTGTTAATTCATAAATTTATACCCCTGAAAATGTAAAAAAGACCTTATTTTATCAAATCATTATTTTTTTTTAGATTTTAAATATTTTTTATTTTTATTTAATGATTTTTTGTTTTTCTTTAAAATTGAGCTCTTCTGAAAAAATACTTTCTTGGTCTTGGATTAAATTATCAGAAGAAATAAATTCGTTAAACAAGCATATTTTTTTACTTACACTTTTAGAAATACGTAAATCAAAAATAGAAGGTCTTTCTTCCTTTTTAAGACAGGTCAAAATTTTACACTCTAAAATTTTGTCATTACATTTCGGCACTTTTGTGATTAATTTTGTTAGAATTTCATCATTTAAATTTAAGGTGTGTGGTCCTTTAAAAGGTTTTTCTAATGTAATCAGCTCATATAAACATACACCAAGTCCCCAAACATCTATTCTTTCATCATAGCCTTTTCTTTTAATTACTTCCGGTGCCATGTAATACGGCGTACCAATAATAGAAGTTTTATTTTTTAAGGATGTAATTTGGGTACTCAAACTAAAATCACAAATCTTAAATTCAATTATTTCTTGGTTTTTAATTATTCTCTTATTCAATAAAATATTAGATGGTTTTATATCCCTGTGTGCTATGTTTTTACTGTGTAAATATGATATTCCATTTATTAATTGAGCAAAGCAAGACCAAGCCAACCAGTTTTTTATTTTTAAATTTCTTTTTTTAAAAAAATTAATCAAACATTCTAAACTGCCATAATTTGCATATTCCATAAAAATATAAGAAACATCGGTTGATGATTGGTGGTTTATGTATTTTATTATATTTACATGGTTCAAAGATTTTAGTAAATTTATTTCAGATTTAGCTCTTCTTATAAATTTTTTATCAATTGATTTACAAGAAATGAGTTCTCCATCTTTCTTTTCAAATAAAAAAACACTGCCATGAGTGCCTTTTCCTAAATTTGTAATAAATTTGTATTCATGCATGCATAAAACAAATAAAAATTTTTATTTATGATCTTTGATTAAAAAATTGACATTTTTAAATTTTAAATTAAAATTTTTTTATTTTTTCAAAAATAGTGGCAAATGTTTTACCTGTTTTGACAGCAGCTCTGGTTGATTCATCAGTTCTTGTAAATGTCATTTCATAAATGTCATCCTTTAAACACTCCACTTCACTTAGCCTTCTAAACACCATATTATTTATAAAAGAATCACACATATATTCAAATAATCCTTCTACATCAGTAGAAATGTAAACTTTACCTTCATCTTTCAGTAAATAATCAAACATGTGTGTCATTTGATAACAAACTATCCTTGCTTTTTGTTTTTTCTTTTTAAAATGCGGGTCTGGAAATAAAATAAAAATTTTTTCTAAACTATTTTTTTTAAAAAAATTAGGAAGAAAAAACATTGCATTTGTGTGAAAAACACAAGCATTTTTTATGTTTAAAGCTTCTATTTTCTTCTTTACAAATAAAGCAACAGAAGATCTAAGTTCTAATCCACACACATGCTTATTTTTGTATTTCTCAGATAATTCTATGAGGAATCTACCATATCCACAGCCAATATCAATAAAGTCAGGTGAATCTGAAGAAATAAAGTGTTCACTCCAGTTTATAACTTCAGGATTGTCAGGTATTTCCATAAAAACATCTCCAAAAGGGTTGGCATGAGCTCTTGGCCTAAAATCTTTTTTCTTTGGATTATTCATAAATTAAATATTTTTTTAAAATAAAAATTTAAAACAAAAATCAGTTTCAGGTTTAAAATAAAAAAAATATTTTTTTTTGATTTATGCACTGTAACCATATAGAAAAATTAACAGAGGAAAAAAGATCTTTACAAGCAGACAGAGATATAAGAAATATTAAGAAAGTATTATGTTTAGTATTTTTATTTATGATAATTGAGATTTGGGGTCATTGGACATCCAATACTCTTTCTCTTTTGGCAGATTCAATTCATTTATTGGTTGATGTGCTAGGCTTTGTAGTAAGCTTAGCTGCTTTAAATTGGACAAAAAAACAACCAAATTCTTCGATGAATTTTGGTTATGGAAGAGTAGAAATTTTAGGTGCAATTTTTTCTATTTTTTTGATTTGGACAGCTGTTTTTTATTTGATAATAGAATCTATTCACAAATACAGGTACCCACATGAGATAAATGAGAAGATTTTTGTGTTAATTTCTATTATTGGTTTTATTGTAAATTGTTTTTGTGTTTTTTTCTTGCATTTTTCACAAGATTCTCATAAACACGAACACAAAAATTTAAATATAAGAGCAGTGTATGTGCATGTCATAGGTGATTTAATACAATCTATAGGTGTATTATTAGCAGGCACAATCACATATTTCTATCCCAAACTAGTAATAGCAGATATAATTTGTACAATTTTATTTTCAATCCTAGTACTTTTTTCCACAAGTATGATTTTAAAAGATGGATTAACAATTTTATCAGAAAGAACACCTAAAAATGTGAACAGAGAAAAGATTATTGAAGATGTTTTAGGGATAGAAAATGTAATTAATGTATTAGATCTGAAGATATGGTCTGTTTCAGCAAATGAGTTGGCCATAAACCTAACAATTTTAATAGAAGATGTTTATTTTTCAGATTATGAAGAAATCCTTAATAAGACTAAAGAACTTTTAAAGAATGTTTATTCAGTAAAGTTTATTAACATACAAATAGAAACACACAAAACATCTCTTAATTTTCAATTACTGGAAAGTCAAAAGAAAATTAATTTAATTTAATAAATAAAAATATTTATTTTAAATTAAATTAATTTTAAATATTTTAATTCAAAAATTAAATTATTTTAAAATATAATTAATTTTAATGTAAAAATTAAATATTTTACCATTAAAAATGTATAAAATAAATTATGAAGAAATAGAAGAAAAAATAAAGAATATCAATAACATAATTATAATCCCACATAAAGATTCAATGGAAGAAACAGTGTTAATTTATGATTTTATTGAAAAAATCAATCCAAAAATAAATCAAGTAATATTCTCTCCAGCTGAGATTATTTGTAAAACAAAAATATACGATGAATATGATTTACTGATTGTATTTTCTCCTTTGTGTTATATTCATACCCCTGAAAATGTAATAAAAATTATTAAAAATGTGGAATTAATTTTGGATGATAAAAATTTTTACATTTTTGATTCAACTTTTGAGTCATTTTTAGAGAATGAGATTGAAAAAGAAGGTAAAATCAATGTATCAGAAGAGAATAAAGAAGATGATTTGATTATTGTAAGTCATTCTCAACAGTTTTACAATTATTTTTCTTATATTTTTAACAACACCAAGCCATACTTTGAAAAAATCAAAACTTTTGATAAAACGGATTTTTTAATGAAAAGAATTTGTTTGTTTGACAAAATTAAATCTCAGAAAAGGTTTGGGATATTTTTTACAAACGTAGAATTTAAAGAAAAAGCTGACAAATTAAAAATATTTTTAGAAAATAGAAAAAAAGAAGTAGTTTTGATTTATTTAAAAGAGGTTAGTTTAGAAAGATTGATTGCTTTTGAATATTTAGAGATTATTGTTGTGATTGACTGTCCTTTTTTTACTTTTTTTGATTATAATTCACATATCCCAGCCATAACACCATTTGAATTGGTACAAAGCTTTAAGAAAGAATGGGAAGGTAACTTTGAAATTAATGAGTTTAATTTTGATAATTTAGATGAAGAAATAATTGAAAAAAATGAAGAAACTAGGCTTGTTTTACCTGTTAAATACAATTCAGTAGAGTATTTTAGAGAAGGGATGTACGATGAGGATATTCATAATGGAATGACTGGCACACCATCAGATTACAAAATAAAAGAATAATTTAAAATTTAAAATTTATTAAATTTATAAAAAAATATAAAATTAATCCATGCGCATAAAAGAAATAAAACTGAACAACGTAAGAAGCTTTAAGGACACTTCTTTACTGGAAATATGTCCTAACACGAATGTAATAATAGGTTCTAATGGATCAGGAAAGAGTAACATACTTTCTGCTGTAAAATATCTGTTATCACACAATTCCAGGTCTTCTTTAGAAGAAAGACAATCTTTCATTTACGAAGGAAGTCACAATTCTGAGTTGACAGGTGAAATTGAAATAAAATTTGAAAATTTTGACAAAAAATTTCCTGCTGGCACAGAATTCAAAATTAAAAAAGAAATTTCCTTAAAAAAAGAAGAATATTTTTTAGATGACAAATTGACCACCAAAGAAGAACTTAATGCCATGTTTGAATCAGCAGGACTGCCAATAGACAGTAAATACTTTATAGTACCACAAGGAGAGATAGAAAAACTATCAGTTATGACTGATGAAGAAAGATTTTTATTGTTAAAAGAAGTTTCAGGAGCACTGAGCTACGAAAAAGACAAAAAGAAATTTGAAGAACAATTAAAAGAAACAGAAGAAATGAAAAAGAAAATTTTTATTTTTAATGAAAGAATAAATCATAAATTAGAAAAATTAAAAAAAGAACAAAGAAAATTAATTTTGATTGAGAAATTAGATGATGAGAAGAATGTCATTGAAAGGATTTTATTAGAAAGAGAGCTAGAAAAATTAAATTTGGAGATTAAAGAATTACAAAATCAGTTTGTAGAAGTGGAAGACAACGTACAAAATAAAATGTTAGATTTAAGAATTAAGCTAAAAGAACTTAAAGAAGAGAAAATGAAATGTTTTACTTTTTTAAAAAGTGAACAAAATTTTGAATTAGAAAAAGAAAATTTGTTAAATTTAAATTTAAAAGAATTAATTTTAAAAAATAACCAAAATGAAATTAAAAAGAAAGCAGAATTTTTTATGAAGGAATTAAAAGAAATTAAAGAATACGAAGAAAAAGAAGAAGAAAACCTAAAAAAATACGAAAAAGAATTAGAAGAAATTAAAATAGCACTGCTTTCTAAAGAAATGGAAAATTCTTTTCTAAAAAATCATTTGAATATTTCTATTTTTACAAACGAAGAAAAAGAAGAAGTGAGTAAAGAAATCAAAGAAATGGAAGAAAAATTAAAAATTACCAATGAAATTAAAGAAGAATTTGATGAAAAGAAATATGAAAAGTGTATCATAGAAAGAAAAAAGGCATGGATAGAAGAGAATAATTTAGATATTAAACTTAAAAGACTTCAAGAAGAAATGAAAAAAATAGAAAATTTAATTTTAATTAATTTTGGTATTTCTGAGGAAATAATTAATGAAATAAAAGAGAGGTCAGGTGTGCATGGCTGTGTTTTTGAATTATTTAACATCCCAGAAGAATTGTATGTCCCTGTTTCTTCAGTAATTTCTAAAAATTTTTTTAACATTGTTGTAGAAAATGAAGATATTGCCACTGATTTATTTAAATTAATAAAAAACAGGGTTACTTTTATAGCACTAAATAGAATAAAAAATAATGAAGAAAAAATAATCAATGATGAAAATATGATACCACTTTGGGAACAAATTGAAACAGAAGAAAATTTTAAAGGATTACTAAAATATTTATTGCACAACACTTACTTAGTTTCTGATATTAACAATGCAATAATAAAAAAAAAGAAACATAATGTTAATATTGTAACATTAGAAGGAGAATTAATTCATAAAAATGGGATTATCACAGGTGGTTACGAAGAAAAAAAGAATATTTTTTTAGAATTTAAATTTTTACAAAAAGAAATAAAAAAAACAAAAGAAGAAAAGAAAAATTTACTTAAAAAAATAAATATTTTAAGTGATGCAATCAATTCAATGCAAAGAATAAAAAATGAAATAAAATCAGAAGAAGATTTTTTAGTGCAAAAAGCAAAATTAACATTTTTAAAAAGAAAATTAATTTTAATGAATAAAAAAATAACACAAAAAGAAATAAAAAATAATTCATTTGATTTAGAAAATTACCAAACAAAAAAGACAAGGTTAGAAATTGAAAAAGAAAACACACAAAACAGAATTTTAGAAATAAAAGAAAAATTAAAGCAATTAGAAAAAAAAGATGAAAGTTTTCAACAAAAATTACAAGCTTACGAAATGAAAGGAAAATTAGAAAAAATTGAATTAGAAATACAAAAAATAAAAGAAGAAGAGAAAAAATTAGTCAATAAAATTAATGACACTCCTTCAGAGAATGAAAATAATAAAAAGATTTCTAATTTAAAAAGTGTGTTAATTGAAAAAAGAAATCAAATTTTACAAAAGATTTCTTGTTTGCACGTACAAAAAGATTATAAAAAATCTAAGTATTTTAGTATGACAGAAGAAAGCATGGCAGAAGAATTAAAGAATATTTCTGAGAAGAAAAGTGTTTATAAAGGAATAAATTACAAGGCAAGTATCCAACTTAAAGAAATGGAGATGCATCAGAATGATTTAACCACCAGAATGAATGAATTGGATATTTCCAAAAGTGAAATTGAATTATTTTTAGAAGAATTGGACAGAAAAAAAGAATCAATCATTGATTTAACATTTAATTCAATTAATGAATCATTTAATTATTTTTTAGAAAGATTAAGCACAAATTTAAATATCAGTTTAATCAAAGAAAATAATTCAATTATTTTATTAAATAATAATATAAAAATACAATCTCATTCTCTGAGTGGTGGTCAAAGAGCAGTGGTAGCTTTGTCATTCATTTTTGCAATACAAAGAGTGGACCCTGCTCCTTTTTACATATTTGATGAGATTGATGCTAATTTAGATTCAGATACAAGAAGTAAATTAAGTAATTTAATTAATAATATCAATGATTACATGAACACTCAGTTTATTTTTACTACCTTTAAGAATGAGCTGTTGGATTGTGGTAAGAAATTTTTTTATGTGAATTTTAAAGATAAAAGAAGTTTTGTGAGGGAATGTGAGAAAAATGAAGCAATTGATTTTATTTTTAAATAAATGGATGATTAAAAAAATAAATTATTTATTTTAATATTTTTTTTATATTTTTAATATTTTTTTAAATTTAATATTATTTTTTTTTATTTTTAATTTAATATTTTAATATTTTTATTATTTATTATTTATTATTTATTATTTATTATTTATTATTTATTATTTATTATTTATTATTTATTATTTTAATATTTTAATATTTTTTTGATTTAATATTTTTAATTATTTATTTTATTTTTATTTTAATATTTTAATATTATTTTAATTTAATATTTTATTATTTTAATTTAATATTTTAATATTTTAATATTTTATTTTTTTTAAATATTTTTTTTATTTTATAAATTATTAAAAATTTTACCCTAATGGCTTCTTCAATCACAAAAAACAAAACAATCGAAGTAACAGTAAACATAAAAAAAATAGCTAAGAAAGCTTCTTGGAGATACAAGGCTGCCAAGGCCATCAAATGTTTAAGATCATACGTACAGAAATCATTCAAATCAAAAGATGAGGTACTTATCTCACCTGATGTCAATAAAAGAGTGTTTTCTAATGGTATGCATAACATTCCCACCAAAGTGAGAGTCAGAATTGAAAGAACACCTTCTAATGAGGATCCTTCTAAGAGTGTCTTTAAAGTTTCTTTGGTTAACGTAAATACTTTTAAAGGTTTAGTTACTCAAGCAATAACTGATTAAATTTAATAAAAAAGATTTATAAAATAAATATTATTTTTATAAAATTAATAAAATAAATATTATAAAATTAATAAAAATATTATTTATTACTATTTAAAAAAAGACGTCACCAGCAGGATTTGAACCTACGCGTGCTGAGCACACCTGATTTCTAATCAGACACCTTAACCACTCGGTCATAGTGACTTAAAAAGAAAGATTTATCAGATTAAATTTATTAATTAATCATAAAATATTTTTTTAATTTTTTTCATGGCAGAAAAGAAAAAAAGTATCCCAAAAAAAATAAAAAAACTCAAAGAAAGACAATCAAAATACGAAAAAATGAAATTAGAAATAGAACACCCAGAACATTTCAGCATAGAAGACATAGATTCTACTAATGTAAACCTATTAAACAAACTAAAATCCTTAGAAAATACAATCCCAGTGCCATTCTTCTGGAAATATAAAAAAATAAATCCAATTTACAAACTTAATAAACCATTTTTAGTGCCAGAATTCTTTAATTCAATTAATTTATCATTGGATGATTTGTTAAAAAAAGTTCCTTTTAGAAGACTTTTCTCTTTTGGTGATTTGACAAAACATTTTTTTTCTTACGAAATTCAATTTAAAAATGTTAAGCCAGGATGTTTATCACAAGAATTAATGGATGCTTTAGGAGTAAAACCAGGTATGAAGTGTCCCTGGTATGATAATTTAACTTATTTTGGGTTACCAATTCGTTTTAAAAATGAAAAATTAGAAAATTTTTTTGTAAAAGAAGAATTAAATAAATAAAATATTTTTTAATTATTTTTAAAATTTTTTTACCCTTAAATGCAATCAGCTGTAGAAGAAATAAAGTCATTTGAGATTGAATGTAGTGCTTTAGTAAGAGATAATTTGTTAAGCGTAGAAGAATTTAAGGAGTATTTAGAATCAAAGATAAAGATAAATGGTAAGACAGGTAAATTGGATGGTAAGATTGAGTTAACTTGTACCTCAGAATCCATTATTGTTTCTTCATTAGAGGCTAATGTTAGATTACCAAAGAGGTGTCTTAAGTTTTTAGGTAATAAGTTTTTATATAAGAAAGAGCTTAAGGATTGGGTTAGGATTATTGCCAATGGAAAAAAGACTTATAAATTGGCTTATTACAAAGTGAATGCTAATAAAGCTGAATAAATTTTAATAATTAATATTTAATTTATTATTAATTAATTATTTAATTCATTATTAATTTATTATTTAATTTAATATTATTATTTAATATAAATTATTTTAAAATTACTTATAATTTAATTTGAAATAAAAATATTTAATTTAATTTTATTATTTAATTTTATAATTAATATTTAATTTAATTTTATATTTTATTAAAAATATTTAATTAAATAATTAATTTTTCAATTTAAATTTATTATTTTATTTAATATATTATTTTAAATCAAATTAAATAAAAATAATAAAATTAATATTAAATATTTCCTATAATTTTATAATAAAATTCTTTCTTTCCTTCATAATATTCTTTACATAAATCAATCAATATCAATGCCATACTATCACAAGAATAATCGTCTATTTCAATATTATTTATATCTAATATATCAAATAAACAGTCAGAAATATCATACTTAATTAAAATTAGTTCAGTTTTACACTTATTTATTAATTTAAGTGTATTATTTGTTAAGTTATTAAGTAATGTTTCTAATTCATCTTCATATAAATGTTGTTCTATTAATTTTATTACTGTCCATTTGGTTAATGCATTTTTTAATCTTATTTCTAAAGAATCCATGTAAAAATAATTTAAAAAAATAATTAAAAAAATAATTTATTAAAAAAATAATTTATTAAAAAAATAATAATAAAATATTTTAAAAAATAATTAATTAAAAACATAAAATAAATATAAAAAAATAATATAAAATATTTTAAATAAATATTTATTTTATTTTCTAAATAACACTTCTACGTGTTCTTTTTCTAATACATCCATTTTCCCAGGTATTATTAAAGAATGTAATGGTTCACCAAAATCTTTCTTAATCATCTCTCCAATCTTACCATAACAAATCTCTTCATTCTCACAACCAAACCTAGAAATAACAAATATTTCTGTCTCTAAAGTAATTAATCCTTTCTTCTCAATAGATTCACACTGTAATAATTGATATAATGCAATATTAGGACTCATATACAATTCATTCTCCTCTGTAATCCTTAAATCTAACAAGCAAAGTGTATGTAAATTAATATTCTTATTACTAAGAATATTAAAGTAAAAAGATGTTGGTTTCCAATTATTTTCGAAGAAAGGAATAGAAATAATTCTACCAAAGGTGTAAGAATACAATCCACAACAACCAAACACATTCAAAATAGAAGAATTATGTACAATCTTTACTAAACCTTTCCTTTCTTTTACTCTTAAAATGATATCAGTGTGTGTGGTGGCAAACAGAGGAGTACCAATTATCAATAACACAACATCATTCTCTAAAGATTCTTCTACAATTTTATTGGTATTTTCTAGTAAGTTTCTTGAGGCAGGGTGTATTTTTACTTGGTAAAATGATTCTAATTCTTTTAATTGTTTTTCTAATTTTGAAGTGTAAATTTCTAAGTAAACTCTCTTGCTTCTTTTTATGATTTCTAATGAATTTAATGAAATGTCTTTGGATGAAAGACCTGTGCCAATTAAATAAAGCATGGATTAAAAAAATAAATAATTTTTTTAAATAAGTTAATAAATAATTTTTTAAATAAGTAAATTAAAAAAAATGAATTAATTAAAAATTTAATAAAATAAATCTTTTTGTTTTTTTTTAAAATTTAACATAAACATGTAAAAATTTAAATTATATAAACTTTATATTAATAATAAAAGTTATTAAAATTTATTAACTTATTTTAAATTTATTCTCAAAGTCATTTATTAGATGTACCACTTCTCAATGAGAGAATTAATTTATAAACTAAGATTTATTATTTTTATTTAAAATTTTTTTGTTGTTATTGCTTGCTTTTCTTTAGTTCGTTTAAAATGAAATTATATTTTTTTTTGTTACTTTAATTGGTGATTCATCTCTTTTTTTTTTAAAAAATTAGTATTCTAAGAAAATAAATCAATCAAATCACCAATACATAAAAATTACAATAATAAATATTCTCATAAATATTACAAAAAAAAAGATTTTTTAATGAAAAAAAACAACATGATTTTTTATTAAAATAAATATAAAACTTTTTAATTTACTAATATTAAAATATAATTTTAATTCAATAAAAAATATTTAAAATCATTCTATGATTATATCATTAATATTTACTTTATATATAAATTTTATTGAAATAAAATAAATACAACAATATTTTATAGAAATCAATTATCAGGTTATGAGAATATTTAGATAAACTTTAAGTAGTAAAAAATATTTTATAGTAGTCTATCCATATGATGTAACAACTAAAAATACTCTTTGAGTAAAATAATTTACTTTTTATTTCTTTCTTTAAGTTCGTGTGTTTTTAGAATATATATTTTTAATCAAAGTAGTAAACTTAACAAGTAGAACTAAAGTATTCTTTAATCATTGTGTATTTTGCAAAACAAAATGAATGTATCTTTAATTTTATTATATTATTACTTTATTTATGGTATAATTATATATTTTTGTGTAACACTTGAGTAGAAATACTTATTTATTCTTTTTAAATGAGTTATACAATGATCATTTTCCATTAATCTTAATCATTTTTTTATTGCTTAGGGATGAAAATACCTTAGGGTTGCCATCTTGGTAGATACTATGAGCCATTCACACACTAAAACATATCCCCTTTGCACTATTGACTACTTAAGTCTACCTTACTGTTTAGGCTTAGGTTACAGGAATTAATCTTAATCATTGTTAGTAAAATACTTTCATTTATTTATTTACTTAATTAATAGAATATCAATTTACTAAACGAATAGAAAATTGTTCTGGCTAAGTAGAACATTTAAAAAAACTTTCTAATCTTTTCTGGTTAATTTATTCTAAATCAAAAATATATCTCAGGTTAAATGATAAACAATATTTAATTAAAAATTTAATATATTTATAAATTAGCCATATCTTCAAAATTATCATCAAAATTAAATCCTGTAAACTTAAAATTATTTCGCCAACAACAATTAATATATTCATTGAGTGTACTTTGTTCTAAAAATACTAATTCACCTAATTTATCAATATAATCGTATTTATTACCATTAACAGAATCAATAAATTTGATAAGCAACCTTATTTTTAACGTAAGTGATATTTTTATACTGTGTATAATTTTATACACTTCGCTTTCTTTAAGTATCTTTAATAACAAATTTAAATACTCAGAACAAGGATCTAATCTAAAAGCTAGGATTATTGGTTCGGAAAAAGGAACTAATTCATTTTTATCAATCAGTTTAGATAAAACTGATTTCTTATTCAAAATTAGTTTGATAAAAATTGGTTTTTCTTTTTTTAATTCCTCTTTTATATCTAAAATTTGTTGTTCTTGGACACTTTTCAAATAATTAAACATGAAATCATCAGTTTTTAGATCATTATAAATATAATTGATACATTTGAGGTAATCTGGCTGATTTACAAAGTAAACTTGATTAATCTTCGAAAAGATTTCTTTGTTATTCAAATTTTTTAGAATAAATTCTTCATCTTTGTTTTCTAGATAAGTTTTTAAAACTAATTTTCTGATACCTAAATTATTACCGTTCTTGATTAAGTAAAATCTTCCTACTATTCGTAAAACCTTTTTTATCTCATTTGGTGTTAGTTTAGAAATAAAATCTGTCAAATCTGTTTTAGTAAAAAGGGAAGTGTACATCAAGAAACTAAACAAATAATCGGATTGTAGAAATGGTTGTAAGTTTGTATAATCGATTTTTGGTATTTTAAGACATCTGTAAAGAGCATCCATCTTTTTATCTTTTAATAAAAAAAGTATTCTGGCAAGAAATACAGGTTGAATGTTCTGTAACTTTCTTTTGCTTAAGTTTTCTACGTTGGTTTTTTCAATAAATCTAATTAAATAATCTAAAAGAGGAATTAATATTTTGTTGGGTGCAATATTTCTTGAAAATAAAGAAATGATCGACAGAATTACTTCTTTTTCTGTGTTTTTCTCAATAAAATTTGATAAACACTGTGTTAAAGTATCATTTTCAGTCAACATTTTTTCAAAAAATATAAATTCTTCTTTCTTTTCCTCTAAAACTTCGATAAATACGTCATCATTCTGTAATTTAAGTAAATTTAGTTGTTTTGACAAATCGTTATACAAATTAATTTCATTAACTGACAAATTTTCAGTTTCGATCTAAAATCATTAAGATAAGGCAAAGAAAGTATTTTTACTGTATTATCAGCCTCTGGCACAGGTAAATCATAAAACTTAGCTATCAAATAGAAATACACAAACTTAAAATGTGAAGAGGTATCCATTTTCAATTCATTTACCAATGCGCATGACGTAACCACAAATAAAGTATATACATCCTCTATTTTTCTAAAAGGAAACATGGTTATAAATGAGATAATCTCAGAATGAAAGTTTGTCAAGGTGGTTGAGCAAAGCTCTTCTCTCAATTCTATTAATTTTGTAAGGTTGTAAGGAAGGGTTATGATTGATTTCAATTGGTTAATTAAACTAAGCTTCTTTTTTAATGGTGTTTTTTTCTCAGTATATTCTTTTTTAATTGAATTGAATAAGTTTTGAATATCCATGGGATTAATATTAGAAATAAAAAAATAATTATTTTTATTAATTTACTAAAATAACTGAAAAAAATAAAATGTATCTATTTTTTTGAGTAAAGAAAAATAAATTAATAAAATAAATTATTTTTTTTATTTTTGGTAAAATTAAAGCAAAATAAAAAAATTAAATTTTATTAGTGATTGCGAATAAATTTTGTCAAATAAATTAAAAAAATCTCCTTTTTTGATTTAAAAAAAATTCTCATTCACAAATAAATTCTGAAACATATTCAATCTTATAAAAAAATACAAAGCATTACGATGAAAGTAATATTTCTTACCAGTAAAGAAGAAAGATATGAAGAATTTAAGATGCTTGTTCCTTTTAAAACCGCTATGGTAAAATATATTGAAAGATCTAATCATAGAAAAGAGAAAACAGAAATCATTTTGCCTCGGTTTATGAATGTTACTTTGGAAAAGGATGATCTTATCATAGTTGATTTTATGTCTTATGAGTTATATGCACTGAATGGGTTACCTGGCAGGAATAATAACTTTATTTTTAGGGTAGGTTTAGAGAATATACAAAATATTGCCAAGCTGCATGGTAAAACTATGGTCCAAAAAACACAGTTTAAAATATTGAATGATAGGTTTAAATGTGTAAAAATGATCGATTATTCTATCAGAGGATGTCTTTTGGTTGACAAATATACAAAATTTAAGGATTTAGATGATTTATTTTTGTTAGAAAGTTATATTGCACCTTTTTCAAGGATACCGCTGCGTGAGAGAGCAATAATTGGCTCAATAGGAATGGCAAGTAAACTTTTTATTGATTGGGCATTGAGAAACGGCTACGACTACAATAATTAAAAATATATTTTTTTTTAAAAATTAAAATTAAATGGAAGACTCGGAAAGGAAGCAACAAATTTTTGTATATTTAGAGAAATATAAAAATAAGTTAGTTACAGTTAAAATGTTATCTGGACAGCATATTACAGGAAAGTTACTTAGTTTTGATAAGGTACCTAACATAGTTCTGGAAAAGAGTGGTGATTGGGAATACGGTAAGAAAATAATTTGTATGGGGCACAGTGTTTTATCAATTGCGTTAGGAAAACCGATCAGTTTATAAAATTAATTAAAAAAAATGTTTGTTATTTCACTTTAATTTTACCAATTTAACCAATCAACATGAACAAATTCGTCACTTCCTTCTAATTGCACTGTGTGACTGCCAAAACAATCTCTCAGTGCTTGAATCAAATTTCCACTACCATCTTTGATAATTATCCCATTTAAATAATTTAAAGCTGATGAAAAACACGGCATTGGTAAATTTTTATCAATCGCACATTTTAACACGTATTTTAAATCTTCAAAACCATTTTCGTAAATCTATTTAAACGTGTCTGTCTTCAACAAAATACCATCTGTCTCCATTTTTGTCATGGTTTGTAAAAACCCTCCTCTTAAAATACAGCCATTTTTCCAAATTTGTGACACTTCTTTAATGTTAATGTTCCAGTTTTTTGATTTGGATACTTCTAACATAAAAATGTATCCTTGGACATAAGCAACTGCTTTTGCCAGCGTAAATGCATTTTTTACACAATTTTCTTCAATGACAATATTTTCATCAATTTTATTGCCGTATTTCTCAAATAAAACAGTTCGTAATGTTTTTTTAGAGGAAATTATTCTCGCAAAAACAGAATCACTCATCATAGTGTTGATTGCTCCAAAATTAAGTGCTGTTGATACGCATTGCATGCCTGTTCCTTTTTGACTTGCTGCATCTAAAACTTTATTTATTAACTCATCGTCTCTGTCAAGAATTTTGGTGGTAATTTCTAACAAATAACTTTCCAATTCTTCTGTTTTTAACCATTTTTTGAGAATTTTGGTAATTTTTTGGGTGTTAAGTTTACTTTTTTTAAGCAAAAAATAAACCTCGCAAAGTAATTGCATTTCACAATATTCTATGCCATTGTGAACCATTTTTACAAAATGACCTGACGAAGTGCCACCAAAATAAGCACAACAAGGAATATCATCACTTTTAGCTGCTATTTTTTCAAATATTGGTTTGATAATCTCCCATCCTTTCTTACACCCTCCTACCATAATAGAAGGTCCATGTCTTGCACCCAATTCTCCTCCAGAAATACCTACACCCAAAAATGAAAAAGTATTTTCGTATTTTAAACTTCTTCTTTCTGTGTCCTCATAAAAAGAATTACCAGCATCAATTATTACATCTTCTTTATTCACATAAGGTAGTAACTTATCAATCATTGCGTCAACAGGATTACCACTTTTGATTAGTAAAATTATCTTTCTTGGACTGGAAAGAGAATCAACAAAGCTTTTTAGATCCTTACACCCTAACAAATTGAGATTTTTGTGTTTTTCAATAAGATTGTCTGTCTTAGAAGTGGTACGATTGTAAATGCTTACTTTAAATCCTTTCTCTTCAATGTTTAATATCAAATTCTCTCCCATAACTCCTAAACCTATAACACCAACATCCATGGGTTTTTTTCAAACATTTTTTTTATTTATAAATTTTTTAAAAAATTAACCCCTCGAAAAAAGAAATTGAAGAACCAAATTTTATAAAAAAAGAATTTAACTTTCACTGTGATGAACAAGGCATTTTGCTGAGTTATGAAGATAACCAGGCTACCATTCTTATTCTGAGTGAAATGAAATAAATAAATTTAATATCAACTTTATTTTTTATGTTCTTTTTTCAAAAATACCCAATGCGAGAGAAGAATTTGTGTAAATTTTGTAGTTTTCTCTGATAATCTCAGGAGATTGGTTTTCTACATTTAATCCTTTTATAATCTCATAATCATTGTGAGTACATTTAATAACCATGCTACTTAGTTTGTACTGACTAAAATCTTGAGGAGAATTTAATTTTAAACTGCTTGAATGATAAGGATCCGTGGTTATTTTTGGGTTATGATACAAAACTACTACTTTTTTTGGTAAATTTACCTCTTCGCACTCAAAAAAGAACCCAATAACATTTTTTATAAAATAATTTACTAAATTTTGTTTGAGTAAATTAACAATACTGTTATGTATTTTGTATTCTAATATTTTTGTAAAATAATTGCCAAAAGGCATTTTATAAACAATACAGTAATTTTCTAAGATTGGTGCGATATGTTTTAAATTATCAAATGTATATTTACAAAACATAAATCCATTATTGTATCTAATTTTAAGTTGTTCTTTAATCAGTTCGCAAAGTAATACTTTCATTATAAATCCAGGCGTAGTGAGATTTTTACTATCATATTCATACGAAGCAGAACTGATTTTATCACACAATTTTTTAAAACTTTCTTCTGTTTTCTGAGTCAAATAATTGTGTAGCAAATTGTTTGTGGTGTTTGATCTGTTTAAAATTAACAAAGACACTAATTCTTCCCCCAAAGCTTCTATACATAAATTTAAATATTTCTTTGTTTGTTTTATAATGTAAATTCTTACAAGATAGATTATTAGAATTAATAAAGATATTATGAAAATTACAAAACATATTCCTAAAGCGCCCATTTTGGGTTAAATATATTTTTAAAAACATTTAATATTGAATTTTATTAGAAAATAATTAATTAACCAATCAAATTTATAAATAAATATTTTTTAATTTATGTCTTATCAAGAATATTTCTTAAAGTTAAAACCGGAGTTTGATTTGTTTAAAGACAAGCACTTAGTAATGTCATACAAAATTTTAGGAATGATAAAAAGATTTTAACTAAAGAGAAATTAATAAAAATTTTTATTCAAATAAAGTAAAGCCACCCAGTCAGTATTTATTCTTCAAAAAAGATCTTAATAAACATAATAACCATTACCAAAAATATCAAAAAAAAGAATTAATATCTGATTTATGTTTCTCTTATTAACATTTTTAATCTTAAAATGATAAAAATTATAGCACCTTATTTCAATTTACTTTCACAATCAAGTTTCATTGATAAGATGATACACAAATAATTATTATTTTTAGACAATATCACGTATTTTAATGTATTTAAAATTATTTATCCTTTAACCAAAGCCCGCAAAGTAAGGTAGACTTAGGCAATAAAAAGAGTTCAAGGGAGGAGTATAAGCGGAGAAAAGCTCACAGTATCTTGCGCTATACCTAATTATATAGAAACATATTTACCATATGTTTTTTTGATGAATATGTATTTTATATTATATATAGAAGGTGTAGCAAAAGATATTGGTATGGATTTCCCATCTTTAGGCAATAAAAAAAAAGAAAAAACATATAAAATATTCAAAAGCATATATTTTAGCTGTAAATTTGTAAAGATATAAAGAAAGTGATATTTTTAATTGTTAAAAATTATAACTAAAAAGATATTCTTCAATTCTTAAAATTTTATAAAAACTATGGTTTGGAATTGGCTTTTTAAAATTGATAGCAATAAAAAGTTTAATCTACAAAATGTATAAACATTATTAACAAATAAAAATCTTATATTTTATGTACATGGTCATTTCCGCAGAGGTATATTACAATTTTAAAATATTTTCTCATTTGTTCTTGTGATATCTCTTGGGTACCACTTTATTATACTTATAATTTAAATAAAGACATTTAAAAAATTGTTTCTTTATTAAATATTTATTCATTTTTATCGTCTGTATTTTTCATTTAATTTATGTTTTTGTTTGAGCAGGAAATTTTGCGGACGACCCTGCTTTAATTGATAGGATATATTCCATCAGTTCTATTCAAAATATTTAATTGTTTATAAATCATAATTATTTATTTTTTACTATTTAGAGATTTTAGATTTTTAAATTTTAATCAGTCGCAATAGTCAAAGATTAAAAACTTAACAGCATTTACAATATATAAGGCTTTATTTATTATTAAGTGATCAAAAAAATCTGTGATATTACAGAGAACTCGAGTATTAAATTAAAAAAAATTTAATCATTTCATGTTTTATAAACTTTAGACCTTTTTAAGAACATAAACTGACATAAATTCCTTTGTATATCTTGAATAACAAGTTAGAATTATTTCTAAATCGTTTGAAGTCATGTCATTACCTCCTATTACTCCATATTCAACAATATTTTCTGTAAGAATCAAACTAACTAATTTGTATTCACCATAGTATAAACAAACAGACAAAAAATTTTCACCACCATACATAATTTTGTATTCATAAGAAGATTTTTTACAAATAATGACTATTTTTTTCGGTGTAATTACAGATCCTGAATACGATACTTTGTTTTTTGTTTTATCTTCTAAGTATTTTTTTTATAGCTTGGTTTGCTGAAAGTTCTATCGTAGTCAATTTATCAGAAACTATTATGTCCACATAATACTTGTTCTCCTCTAATATTACGATTAAACAATAATTTTTAACTATTGGTGCGATTTCGTCTAAATTAGTCAATGTTTTTAGATCAAAAATAAACCCTTTTTTGTATTCTTGAGACAATTGTTCTTTTATGAGTTCAACAAATAATACTTTTATAACGAAAGCAGGAAATGTTAAACTTAAAGAGCTATAAATGTTATAATGATTCGATTTTTTGATAAAGTGCTTAAGTAATTTAGAATAATTCTCATCAGAATTATCGTTTAAATAATTGTGTAACAACATGTTCATTTGGTTTTCTGGTAAATTTTTGAGACTTCCTATCAAATCATCTCCTAAAGATTTAATTACTAATTTTAAGACTTTATTGTAGTCCCCTCTTGTTTTTAGATCTATTATAATCGCTACAATCATTAAAATTATAAGTGTTACAATACAAATGAGTATTATAAGGACACATCTTAGAATTTCATGAAAGTCTGGCATTTGGACTGGATTTTCTCGATTATTAATAATAAAAATTATAAATTTTATTTACATTTTTGATAAATTAGTGTCGCGGTCTTGCCGACGTCTTTGACCAATATTATTTTGTTTATTAAAATCTTTTCTCATAATCAGGGTTTATTTAAAATATTTTTTTTTATAGTAAGGTTTTTCTAGAAAATCCTCATTATTCCACAACATCCTACCCCTCTTTAGCAACAGCAGATTACGAATAGAATTCCATACTTTGATTTTTCCTTTATCAACTAAGCAAATATTATCCTGACCTTTAATTCCTAAAATTTTATATGGTCCTTCCCAAACTTTACTTATTTTGCTGGGCGCATGAGTCTTTATCATAACTAGATCGTTGGGCTTAATTTTAATGTTCAATTTTCTTTTACTGTTAGTTTTTTCTAAGTCCTTCTTCTTGTCCTTGATCATGGTTTTCAATAGGTTTTCACTGTCAATTCTTGCCGGTTTTTTTAATTCGAATAATGATTTATTATCAACGATGTTGTGAGGACTAGCTTGTAATTTTCGATTGTAGGTGTAGTTTAAATAAAATTCAGCTTTCTTAATTACTTCAGTAAGTGAATACTTGTCTTGATACATTCTTAGTATAGTATGAATGGATGAATTGATTCTTTCTGCAACACCATTTGCTGTTGGTGTGTAAGCACATGTTAACTTGTGGGTTATATTGTTTTCATTACAGAAGTTCAAGAAGTTTCTTGATGTATACTGGCGTCCTTGGTCGGTAATGATTTTCTGTGGTATAAAATGGTTCATAATAAAAGTCTTTAATTTCTTTACCACTTCAATGGATTCTAAGCTTTTTAAAATGTAAAGTTTCGTGTATCTGGTAAATATGTCAATCACACTCAGTATGTAATATTTCTTACCCCCTGTGTAAAAACTATTAATTAATGGGCCTAATATGTCGCTTGCTACCGTTTCTTTGGCTCCTGAGGTTATTATTATATTGTTTAATTTTCCAAAATTATTTTGATAATTCTTATTTTTTAGGCAAATTAAACATGAACTTACAAGATAATCGATTTTTTGACGTAGATTCTTACAATTAATTTCATTTTTAATTGTCATGTACATTTTATTGCTTCCTGGGTGTATAAGTTCATTATGTAACAGTTTTAGTATTTCAATTGAGTGTTCTTCTGGTAGTATGATTTTATCATCTTTGTCTGTTAGTATGTTAATATGTTCTGTTATTATTTTGGTTTTAAGGTTCGAAAACTGTTTTGATAATTTCTTTGATTCAATCATATGGTAGTTCGATATTGTTTGTAGTATCTTGTCTTTGAAGTTTTCTTTTTTATCCTGTATTATGAAATTGCGACTATAGTAGTCTGCAAGGACATTGTCTTTTCCCTTCACATGGTGTATTTCGTAGTCAAATTCTTCTAGTATTAGTTTCCATTTTTGATATCTACTCGAATTTAATTCCTTATTAAAGATTAAATTTCGATTATCTGTGTATATTATAATTTTTGAATTAATTAGTAAGTTTCTAAAGTGTTGTATTCCTTTGACTAAGGCTAAACATTCTTGTTCAACTATACTATAATTTTTTTCAGATTGGTTCAACTTCTTACTAAATAAAGCTATAAGACCATGTTTTTGGGTAACTATACAACTAATTCCATCTTTGCTGGCATCTGAATAGACATAAAAAGGCGACTCAAAGTCTGGATGTTTCAATTGTACGTTTTCTTTTATTTCTGTTATTATTTTTCTCAATCTTAAGGTATCCTCTTCGTTCCATTTTTTTATATTATTAGCCTTAAGTTTATCGGTTATTTTCGATATTTTTTGACTTAGCTTTAGTATGTATGGACGGAACCAGTTTATGACGCCTAGAATGCTTTGTAACTCCTTGAGTGTTTTAGGGGTGGTATTAAGTTTGTCTAGCAGCATTATCTGTTCTTTGTCTGCTTTAATGCCATCCTTATTAACCGTATGTCCTAAATATCTGACTTCATCCTGCATAAATTTCGATTTCTTAAAATTTATTTTTATTTTATTTCTTTTTAAAATTCCAAACACCTTTTTTAAATGTTTATAATGTTCAATCAAATCTGTACTGTGAATGAGTATATCATCAAGGAATATTTTTACAAATGTAAACTCTGATAAAAGGGTATGCATGATCCTCTGAAAGGTTTTGGGTGCATTAGATAGCCCAAAAGGCATACGAAGAAATTCATAATGCCCTCCATTTATAACAAAGGCTGACTTAAAGGTATCTTTTTCTTCTAGTTTAACTTGATAATATCCATTAGCCATGTCTATTTGCGAAAATACCTTGGAACCTTTTAGATTTAGTAGAAGGGAACGCATATCTGGAAAAGGAAACGGATCCTTTATAGTTTTCTTATTTAATTGCCGATAATCAACAACTAATCGGATGTCTTTGTTCTTTTTGTTAATGGCGAATGCTGGAGAGGCGTAAACTGAATAGCTTCTTTGTATAATTTTGTATTTTAGTAATCTTTTTATCTCCTCCTCCACCCTTGCTCTAAGTTTGAAAGGCACTGGATATTCCTTTAAGCTGATTGGAATAGTGTCCAGGAGGGTAATTTTGTGTTTTTGGATGTCAATCTCTCCTAGTGGAGGGTTTCCCTGTTCATATTCATAGATTAGCTTAGCTATTTTATTACTTTCGGTTATGCTTAAATTCTTTTCATTTAAAATGGTATCTACTTGGTAGTTTATGCTCTTTTTCTCACTGTCCGAGTATTCGACACAAAAATTGTTTATTTTAATGCTCTCTTCTTGGAAGTTAATTATGCTGTTATTATTCTGCAAGAAGCTATACCCCAAGTTCGCTTCTATAGGCATGTTTTGTAATACGTAAAATCTTTCTGAAAATATGCAATCCGGAATCTGTGTTAGGGTAAAGTCTAAGTAAATAAATTCTGTAACCTTTTCACCTATATTGTTGGCTGTTTGTACATACATTGTTGTATCTTGTTTTAGCTCATCTTCTATACCTAGCTTACGGATGCAGTGGCTTGAAATAAAGTTTTTTGTGCTACCGGTATCTACAAGACATTCAAAGGATTTATCTTTGTATTTAGCATGGAGCTTTATCTCTGAAGTGGTGTTTACTGGTTCATTAATAATTAAATTTTGGTGATGATCCTTTTCTTTCTCATAAAGCTGTTCCTTCTCTTGATTTCTTTTTTGATAGCGATCTTTCAATTTATAACAATCTTTACTATTGTGATATCTGGATCTGTGGTATGAGCACCATTTACTATTTTCTTGTGGAGTGTACAATTTATAGTTATTTGATCCTGAAGGGAATTCTTGTTTAGATTTTAGTCGTTGTTGGTAGCTTTCTTCTTTGAAGAGATAGTTAAATATCTCTTCCTCATCCTTGAGTTCTCTGTGATAAATATCATAACGTTGCTGTCGAGTAAGAGCATTTTCTAAATAATTTATTTTCTCTCTTTGTGTTAGTTGGTTTGTTTCATTTAAGGATAAATTAAATTGATTAATTAATCTGTAAAAGATATTTTTAAAGTCTTGAATGTTTTTGAAATTTCGTATGTGCAATTCTTTCAATCTATTGTCATATTAATATGCCAGAGACTGGGGGAAGGCGTTTTTATAGATAGAATCTATCATTGAATCAGAGTCTTTCTTGCTGTCAATGATGTAATGTAAGTCTGTAGATAGTAGTAAATGCAGTATAGCTTTGCGTTCTTCTTCTGTTTGGTTCGATAATGCAAACAAAGTGCGTAGTTGCTTAAGCCATTCATCAATCGTAGCTGGGTTGAGTTCCTGCAGCTTAGTCATAGTGAGTGATGGACCTTTCATGCCACTAATCCTTGTCTCGAAAGTAAATGTGGTGGGTGGCAAGTAATGGCGTGAGTAATAAGCTCTTTCCTTATTGTTGTAATCTCTTTCTTCGGCATATTTGACGCTTGAATTCAAGTTGTCGCGGTCTTGCCGACGTCTTTGACCAATATTATTTTGTTTATTAAAATCTTTTCTCATAATCAGGGTTTATTTAAAAATATTTTTTTTATAATAAGGTTTTTCTAGAAAATCCTCATTATTCCACAACATTAGAAAAAGTTTTCCAAATTAAAAATATTTTTGATTGTTAATTTTATGAGAAAAAACTAATATTTTTTATTATAGAAAATATTTTAGTAAACAAATAAAGTTACTGTAAAAATTAGAAGGGTTATTATACTTCAATAAAATATTTTTACTGTAAAAAGGGGTAATTTTCTATTAAAAAATAATAAGAGACCCAATTTATTTCATTCACTCTAAATCATATATTAGAATTTTTTAATTTTTTACATCAAAAAAATATTACTTTGTTAATAGTAATTATATTTTAAAATGAATACAAGTTTGTATCAAAAAAATGAATAAATTAAATATGATTAATATTCTTTGTATGAAAATGAACAGATTTTTTAGTTATTTTAAAAATTACAGTTATCTAAGGTAAATTATTTTTTAAAATCTTCCTTAAATGTTTAAATATAAAGATTAGATTTTTAGTTCTTTTTATTTTATCTGGTAAATATAAATAAATAACATAATCTACTTAGCCTAAACAAGAATATTAATATTAAAAATTTGTATTTAAAATATTAAACATTGGATTGAATTTTAGAACGTATACAATTTTTTATTTAAAATATTTGAGATTTTGAAAATATCTACACTATAAAAACATCAGATAAAAACTAATTTTATTTGTGTTTTGGCTAACATAGTCAAGAATTTGAATTCTATGTTAAACATTTTCTAAAAAAATTGTTTCTTTTTATGTTTATATGAAAAATTAAAAGCTAAATTCTAAATTTCATAATCATTATATTTTTTTGTAAGAAACAACATTTTTACAATGAATAATCTTCAAAATATAGCAATTTTTAAGAAAAGCTTTGTACTTTTAGGTCAAAATATAATATTCTTGCTTTGATATTTATATTTTTTTTGCAAAGAATATCGCTTTCATCAATAATTATTAAAACTTTTAGTTGCAGAACTTATTTCTTTTTATTAAAATTTATAAATTCTAAAAAAATTAAAATATTTTACTGATTTGGAAAGTAAAATATTTTAACATTCGAAAATGTTAAGTTGTATTCAAAGAATTGACAATTTTTATAATGTAAACTCTTTAAGTTGTATATTTTCTATCTAAAAATTAAAAAAATATGATCTTACAATGATTTAATTGATTTCAATGTTAAAAATGATAAATAAGAGTTGCTATGCTTCACAAAATATTTTGATAAATTACCTTCTATAGCTATTTTTTCTCCACTCATCAATTCATAATCAAAGGTTATAAATTTTGGCATTTTCAAAAGAAGATTGTTTAAACTGTAAGCTTCTCCGTTGTACAATGTCATAAACCTTACATAATTACAATATTTAAGATCAATATTGTATTTTAAAATTGATCTTTTAAAAACAACAATCGCAATATCTGGAAAAAATATGTGATCAAAGTTAGTTATTCCATTTTTAGTTACTTTTTCTATAAACTGGTTAAACCCTGATAATACCATTTGGTTAATGTTCAGATCAAATGAACCGGCACAGACATTAGTAAAATAATTGTTGTCATTCGTTCTTGCGATTACACAATATTTTTTGACAAATGGTGCAATTTTCTCTAAATCTTGAAATACTTGGTTATCGAACACAAACCCATGGTCGTAGTTTACTTTAATTTGTTCTGATACAATCTCAATAATCAAACCTCTCATAACCAAAGCTGGTCTAGTAAACGAACTGCGTCTACTCATGTAATGTTTATTACGTAAATAATCAGTTAATTTCACCAATAACTCATCTGATTTATTAGAAAGATAATTTATTACCAAATGATTAAATTCTTTTTCTTCTTTGTCTACTAAATATTTTATAAGTTCATTATCAAAAGATTCAAGAGATAATCTTAAAAAATTCTTTACCTCTTTTTTTGTCAACTCTTTTGTCAAATACAAATATAAACAATAAATAGCTGGGCATATTATTACCAACAAAACAATACAAATTACAATCATGTAAAGGGTTCAATTAAATTTTTAATCTATCCTTTTTCTTATCACAATATTTATCTTAGATTGTTTCAATTTTGATTAAAATTAAGAATGCAATCTAATTTTTATATTAAATTATTAGAGAATTTTGCTTAACGAAAGTTTTAATATTCCAAATCAAATTTACATCAAAAATGGAAGTTAAAAATAGAAGTTAAATTAAAAGTTTTATAAAAAAACAATTTATTATTTTATTCTATTCTTTTTAATACTACAAAAGAACAAAATCCATAATCATACAAATTTCTTTGATTAAAAAGAGTAACAAAACTTCTAATTTCACTTTCATTTTTTAATTTATATTTACTAAACCAATATGCTTTCTCCAAAGCAACCACTTTATCTAATTTATATTCATTCCCATCCTGTAAAACAACAAAACTTTGAGTATTAACCAATGAAAAATCAATATTATATTTTTTATCACAATATTTGAAAATGTTAATTACATATTTTGGTAAAATCATATTATTTTTACCAGTTAATTTGTAATCTGTCATATTTTTAAATTTGTCAAAACTGGCGAGAATACTTCTTAACAGATTAATTTTGAATTCACTAATCAAAATATCAGTAAAATAAGTGTTATCATTCAATTTAACAATGACACAATATTTCTTTACAAAAGGTGCAATTTTATGAAGCTTATTAAAAGTATCACTGTTAAATTTAAATCCTGAAGAATAATCTAAATTTAATTGTTCTTTTACAATCTCTTTTACTAAGTAATACATTATTAAGCCAGGCGGTGTAAAATCTTTGTTTCTTTGAATAGAATACCTTGCGCGAAGGTAATCAACCACTTTGTACAATTTAAAAAAATCATTTTTGTCAAAGTATTGGTGTAACAAAGTATTTATACCAATATAATCTGTTTTCACTAATGTTTGTTTAAGCTCATCCTTTAATGAATCTAAGCAGAATTTTAAATATTCTTTTACTTCTTCCTTTGTTAGTTTTTGTCTTAAAAATCTTTTAAGAATGTAAGCTATGATTAATAATAAAGTTACCGCAAAAATTAATTTGATCATAAAAGATTTCATTAAAGGGGAAAATTTTATAAAAGATTTAAATTTTGTTTTAAAATTATGATTAATAAAAAAAAATCATAACTTTAATACTAAATTTAAATTTTTTAAAAAATTTACTATTAAATATTTAATTTGTAAATAAAAAATGATATTTTTATTCAAAGATTAAAAAATATTTCATAAAATATTTAAATTAATATTAAAATATTTTATTAAAATTAATTCATAAATAAAATCATTCAATTTATAAAATAAATAAATTAATAAAATATGAAGGTTATTTAATTAAAAAATAAATAATAAAAAATAATTAACCCTTAAATGTTAGATTATAACTCAAGAAAACTTAGAACAACAAACATTAAAGGATTACTAACCCTTTTCTTAAAAAAAGATAATGAATATGAATTACTTAATAACTTACCTGAAGACCAAAAAAATAAAATAAAAGAATTATTAATGTCAACTCAAGCATCAGAGAAAGATTCTAGGATGGTTTATTTGGACAAAAATAATGAATACCAGTTTATTTGTGTGGTAGGTGTAAAGGATCAGGACATTTTTTCTATAAGGAAGGCTGGTGCTACCGCGTACAAATTATTTGACTCTTTAAAGGTGGCTGAGATGGTTGTACCTGTGAATTATCATGCCAAATGGTTGGTAGAAGGTGCTTTGCTCTCTTCTTTTGAATATGATTACCTTAAAAAGGAAAAGAAAGAATTTATCAAAATTTCTGCTCAAAAAGAGTGTAAAGATTTTGATGAAGGATATAAAATTGCGAATACACAGAATTTTGCTAGATTTTTAGGAGAGACACCTGCAAACCACATGACACCTACAAAGTTTTGTGAATACGTAAAAAGCTTTTTGGAAGGAAAAAATGTAAAAATAAACGAATATGGCAAAGAATTTGCCGAGGAAAAGAAAATGGGGCTATTTTTATCTGTCGCACAAGGAAGCAAAGAGCCATTAAAATTCTTACACCTAAGCTATAAAGGCAAATCTGATGAAAATGTTGATATTGCTTTAGTAGGCAAGGGTGTAACCTTTGATTCTGGTGGTATTTCACTCAAACCATCATCTAAAATGGAAGATATGAAATTGGATATGATGGGTGCAGCATCTGTTTGTTCTGTTATGTCTTTGATAGCAGATCAGAAATTAAAAATTAATGTTGATTGCTTTGTACCTTTGACAGAAAATCTTCCTTCAGGCAGTGCAACCAAGCCTGGTGACGTGTTTTATTCTATGAGTGGTGTTTCTGTAGAAATTGAGAACACCGACGCAGAAGGAAGATTGATTCTTGCAGATGCCATTACCTATGCTCAGACATTTAAGCCAACCTACCTGGTTGACGTAGCAACACTTACAGGTGCAATAGTAGTAGCCTTAGGCTCAGTGTACACAGGTCTTTTTTCCAATGATGATAATTTATCAGAGCTAATCCTTCGATCAGGCCAAGAAACAGGTGATATTTGCTGGAGAATGCCTTTAGATGAAAGGTTTAAGACAGCCCTTGACTCAATTGATTCCGATATGAAAAATTGTGGTGATCGAAAGGGAAGTTCTAGTGTTGCAGCATCTTTTTTGAATGTCTTTATTGAAAATAAAACCAAATGGGCACACTTGGATATTGCAGGGTCTATGAATGGGTCATATTTTTCTGAACTGTACGGTAAAGGAGCATCAGGTATTCCAGTAAATTTGCTTTATGATGTTGTTAAGAAGATTAGTAAGAAAAATGATTAAATTTTTCTAAACTAATATCTTTTTTCATTTAATTTGTTTTTAAATAAGAAATTTAGAATAAAATATTAAAATTGATTTAGAATATTAACAAATCGTTGATCGTCTATTTTTTATTAAAATAGTCCCATGTCACCAGGCACTATTTTTCCAATACTGTTTGATTTCTAAGCGAGATTTCAATTATAAATAAATTTTATGCAAGAATATTAAATAAAACTAAAATTTATCACGTCTTCATAAATATTTTTTTTTCACATGATATGCCGTAAAGCAATCTACTATATGTAGTGTCGCACAATAAGTTTTACAAATATATCTTGTTTTTCTGCACTTTCTTTTTGAGCAGCACACTTTACACATTTTAGTTGTATTTTTTTTGATCCGGTAATAATTTTTTCTAAAACATGGTTTTTAAAAAATCCATACAGCTTGAAAGAGAAATGATTCTGTTTTTTTTTCGCAATATTGTAAATACAAGTAAACTCGTGACCTGTCAACAATATGTTAAATTTAATTTTTTCTTTAAAAATAACCTTCATTTTTCATAAAAGCAATAAAATATATTTTATTTTAAAATAATAAAAAAATAAGTAACACACCCTTTTACATACAAAACTATTCAAATATGTTAGTTGAATTTTAGTTGGTCAATTTATAATTATTTTTTGTAAAAATAAAGATTCTTCAAATGAATAATAATTAAATTAAATAAAAAATATTAATTTATTAGATTATTTAACATACATAATCTATAATTAATTTGAGGATACTAATTATTTTTAATCAGAGAATATTGCTTAAAAGTTTAGTATTAACATAAATTATTTCAAATTAATGTTGTAGTTATAGGGGTTTTCAGTCATTTTGGTCAATTTTTCAACCAATTTGGACACATTAATTATATTTAAATAAAAAATTAATTGTTTTTTTATTCAATTTGGACACTTCGATTAAAATAAATTAAAAAAAAATATTTTTTTATTCAATTTGGACAATTTTTCAAGCAATTTGGACAGTATTTAGTAAAAAATAATATTTTATTAAATGAATTACAGACGAATTTCTAATGAATAAGAGAGATGATTGTCAAGTGGTATGAACAGAGCAAGACTACAAGAGAAATAGTTTTACTGGTCCCGGAAATTCCACGAACAACTATAATAAATATCATAAAGAAATATACGCAGACGGGCAATGTTCAAAAAAGTCAGAAAAGAGGCCCTAGAATAACAAAGCTGTCACAAGAGATTCTCCAAGAAACAAGAATCATATTGCAAGAGGATTGCACAAAAAGCCTCAAAGAAATACCTGAAGAAATCTTTAGAAGAAAAAATACAAGATTAAGTACCAGTGCGATATATCGAGCTAGTATGGGAATAACTTTTACTTTTAAAATAACAGTTACTACCCCTGTGGTATAAAATACCTTAGCCACAATTGAAAAAAGATTTGCATATGCAACGAGATTTTTAGAATTGCAAAGCTAATTTCAAGATTCTGAGTTCTTTTTTCTTGATGAAGTTGGATTCTCGTGACTTTAAGAAAGACAATGGACAGAGGTTTAAGAGGAGAAAGCTCAATTAAAAACGCTAGAACCATACGATCAAGGAACCTTTCTGTATGCTCTTGCATGTCTACTTCCGGCATGTTCTTTCATAAAATAAGCAACCAGCCATATAAAAAAGAAATATTTTTAAAATATTTAAACGATTTATTCCAACATTTCAATAATTTTAATATTACAAGAGGGATTATTATTTTAGACAATGTACGTTTTCATCATTGTGTGGAGATAGCGAATCTATAGAAACAAAAAATTTTATAATTTTACTTCTCCCACCTTACAGTCCATTTTTGAATCCGATAGAAAAATCATTTTCTAAATGGTAACAATTTATTAGATCAGTAAACTACGAATCAGAAGAAGAACTTACTAGTTATATTAAGCATGGGGTAAACGTTTTTAGTGATTCAGATTTTAATGGTTATTGGAGAAATAAGGTTAGAAATATAGGTAAGTCTTAATTAAATAAAGAAATTTATGAATAAAATCATCTTTGGTTTATTTTCAAATTTTTTATTGATCTTCTTAATTCATTTAATAAAATATTATTTTTTACTAAATACTGTCCAAATTGCTTGAAAAATTGTCCAAATTGAATAAAAAA